>OZ014570.1:0-607500 GCA_963966155.1 Clivina fossor | reverse complement strand
TTGTAAGAATTTTAGATTATTTTAACGAAGGTTGTGATTTTACATGATTTTAAATAAAATTATATATGCAATTTTGTAAGAATTTTAGATTATTTTAACGAAGGTTGTGATTTTACATAATTTTAAATAAAATTATAAATGCAATTTTGTAAGAATTTTAGATTATTTTAACGAAGGTTGTGATTTTACATGATTTTAAATAAAATTATAAATGCAATTTTGCAAGAATTTTAGATTATTTTAACGAAGGTTGGGATTTTACATGATTTTAAATAAAATTATAAATGCAATTTTGTAAGAATTTTAGATTATTTTAACGAAGGTTGTGATTTTACATGATTTTAAATAAAATTATATATGCAATTTTGTAAGAATTTTAGATTATTTTAACGAAGGTTGTGATTTTACATAATTTTAAATAAAATTATAAATGCAATTTTGTAAGAATTTTAGATTATTTTAACGAAGGTTGTGATTTTACATGATTTTAAATAAAATTATATATGCAATTTTGTAAGAATTTTAGATTATTTTAACGAAGGTTGTGATTTTACATAATTTTAAATAAAATTATAAATGCAATTTTGTAAGAATTTTAGATTATTTTAACGAAGGTTGTGATTTTACATAATTTTAAATAAAATTATAAATGCAATTTTGTAAGAATTTTAGATTATTTTAACGAAGGTTGTGATTTTACATGATTTTAAATAAAATTATATATGCAATTTTGTAAGAATTTTAGATTATTTTAACCAAGGTTGTGATTTTACATGATTTTAAATAAAATTATATATGCAATTTTGTAAGAATTTTAGATTATTTTAACGAAGGTTGTGATTTTACATAATTTTAAATAAAATTATAAATGCAATTTTGTAAGAATTTTAGATTATTTTAACGAAGGTTGTGATTTTACATGATTTTAAATAAAATTATAAATGCAATTTTGCAAGAATTTTAGATTATTTTAACGAAGGTTGGGATTTTACATGATTTTAAATAAAATTATAAATGCAATTTTGTAAGAATTTTAGATTATTTTAACGAAGGTTGTGATTTTACATAATTTTAAATAAAATTATAAATGCAATTTTGTAAGAATTTTAGATTATTTTAACGAAGGTTGTGATTTTACATGATTTTAAATAAAATTATATATGCAATTTTGTAAGAATTTTAGATTATTTTAACGAAGGTTGTGATTTTACATAATTTTAAATAAAATTATAAATGCAATTTTGTAAGAATTTTAGATTATTTTAACGAAGGTTGTGATTTTACATAATTTTAAATAAAATTATAAATGCAATTTTGTAAGAATTTTAGATTATTTTAACGAAGGTTGTGATTTTACATGATTTTAAATAAAATTATAAATGCAATTTTGTAAGAATTTTAGATTATTTTAACCAAGGTTGTGATTTTACATGATTTTAAATAAAATTATATATGCAATTTTGTAAGAATTTTAGATTATTTTAACCAAGGTTAGGTTAGGTTAGGTTAGGTTAGGTTTTATACAAGGTTATGACTATTTTTTACAAGGTTAGGACTGTTTTATACAAGGTTATGACTATTTTTTACAAGGTTAGGACTGTTTTATACAAGGTTATGACTATTTTTTACAAGGTTATGACTATTTTTTACAAGGTTATGACTATTTTTTACAAGGTTATGACTGTTTTTCACAAGGTTATGACTATTTTTTACAAGGTTATGACTATTTTTTACAAGGTTATGACTGTTTTTCACAAGGTTATGACAGTTTTTCACAAGGTTATGACTGTTTTTTTTACAAGATTATGACTGTTTTTTACAAGGTTATGACTGTTTAACACAAGGTTATGACAGTTTTTCACAAGGTTATGACTGTTTTTCACAAGGTTATGACTGTTTTTTTTTCAAGATTATAACAGTTTTTCACAAGGTTATGACTGTTTTTCACAAGGTTATGACTGTTTTTTACAAGATTATGACTGTTTTTTACAAGGTTATGACTGTTTTTTACAAGATTATGACTGTTTTTCCACAAGATTATGACTGTTTTTCCACAAGGTTATGACTATTTTTTACAAGGTTATGACTGTTTTTCACAAGGTTATGACAGTTTTTCACAAGGTTATGACTGTTTTTTACAAGGTTATGACAATTTTTTACAAGGTTATGACAATTTTTTACAAGGTTATGACAATTTTTTACCAGATTATGACTGTTTTTTACAAGGTTATGACTGTCTTTTTACAAGGTTATGACTGTTTATTACAAGGTTATGACTGTTTTTTACAAGAATATGACTGTTTTTCCACAAGGTTATGACTATTTTTTACAAGGTTATGACTGTTTTTCACAAGGTTATGACAGTTTTTCACAAGGTTATGACTGTTTTTCACAAGGTTATGACAGGCCTGTTTAAAACGATTCCGATTCTGCACTAATGACAAAAATGACTTCAACTCCGGCTCCACAGCCCTGCGTCAAACTCGCGATTACAGCAAAACATGAACATCTGGAAAAATATGATAAAAAATTTCTAAAAACACGTTTTCAACTTGATCCGCCTCTCTAAATGTTGTCCGATTGGCTTCAAATTTTAGGAATCTGAATGATTTTAAACGGTGATTAATATACTAGTAGAATAGCGAGGACAACAAATATATCGATTTTTTTGATCCAGTTTTGACTGCGCAGATAAAAATCAATCTACTATACAGATTTCTCTCATTGCATACTCATTCCGAAACTATAAACTAGACATTACTCTTAATTTTCAAACATAAACACACGCTATGAATTTTTAACTGCACGAATTCGATATGTGTAGTTAAAACTGTACAATAAACTTAATCTATATGGACTGTATTGAGATATTTTATAAGTTATTTGCCGTTCCATAAATGCATTTTTGTTTAATTGATGATACATAGATTCTTCTTTAGTCAGCATTTTATTAGTAGAAATCTTTAGAAAAAAAGGTATCTTTTGTTGGGTAATTCAGTATTTAAATTAAATTGTATTAACTGTTATTATTGCTATACATATTTATTTATATCGAGGAAAAAAAATCATAATACTCTGATAGGTTACATTTGAATTTGTGCTAGCTGTCAAAATAAGTCTGAAGTTATTCATTCATGTACATATGTTTTATTTTGTCTGTTTTATTATTCATTTTATTATATTTATTCTAGTTGATATTTTTTATTTATTTAATATTTATAACAATTATTTATTAATATATTTTAATTTCATTTTAAATAATAATTCAGATAAACTTCACTAGATTGAAGCACTAATCACACTTAATATTTTGAGTTTTAAATAAATATAATAATAATATACCAAAAAAAAATATAAACATGTTAATTAAAAAATATATTTAATAAAATTATGTACTATTTTATTATTTCTTTGTTGTAAAATAAAATAATTAGTATAACTGTTAGTATATGACAACTATGGCGCATGCGCATTTAAGTGACAGTTTCACAGTTCAAGCCTGGTAACAATTCAGATAAGCTTCACTAGATGGAAGCACTAATCACACATATTAATTTAAATATTTTGAGTTTTAAATAAATATAATAATAATAAATCAAAATATATATATATATATTAGTTAAAAAAAAATTAATAAAATTATGTAGTATTTTATTATTTCTTTGTTATAAAATAAAATAATTAGTATAATGACAACTATGGCGCATGCGCATTTACTTGACAGTTTGACAGAAGCATTTCTGGACGTGAACATCAAATTCCAGTTCTCATCTCCAGATCTCCAGTTTGATATAAAGAAAGCATTTTTCTACAAAAAATATTAGTTTTGTATTTTTCTATGAACTGAAAACACGAGATTAATTAGCATAAAATGCAGAATGTTATAAATAGCGTAAAAGGCACGGCTTTAGGGGTTGCTGAATATTTAACACCAGTTTTAAAAGTAAGTTATTGATTGGATTTGATATATTTTGTGTGTGTGAATGTGAATGTGTGTGCTAACAAAGACATTTTACAGTTTGCTAAATTGCTAATTTGCTAAAAACCGTATAAAATCCTTACAAATTCGTTTAAAATCACGGAAATCCTTATAATCGTCCTTAAAAATCATCTGAAATCCATGTAATCGTCCTTAAAATCATGTGAAATCAACGAAAACATGTAGAATTCTTATAATCGTCTTTAAAATCATATAAAATAAAATATAATGTTAGTTAAATGTCAATTGAAAATGAGTTAGGTGGTTTTTTTTTTAGAGCAAAAATTTTGGTAGAAATATTATATTATTATTTTATTATTAATATTAATATTATTATTATTATTATTATTATTATTATTAATAAATAATTAGATTTATTTATAATAATGCAAATATTCTGTAAGTAATAATATTTATCCAAGTTTAAGTATAGAAATAAATTTGTGTATGGTTTGACAGATTGGACAGATTTAACCTCAAATATTTAATGATAAAATTTACAACAAATTTAGTATTTCAAATGATTAAAATGGAAAATTTGGCAATAAATTAATACATACTTAGACAATCCACGCCATGTACCCAAATAAGGGTGTGGCACAAACTCTTTATCATTCCGAGAAATCAATCGCCTCCAAACATTCCTATCCAGAGATAAGCAACTTTCGCTTCATCCACATTCCACAATTTTTTTCTCATACATACATACACACACAATCACGCCATGTACCCAAATAAAGGTGTGGCACAAACTCTTCAATTTTCATCATTCTAAATTTGTTTAAAGAAGGTCAATACATCTGAAAATTTTAGTCATAGTCATGAAAGGTTAATTTTTCAATATAAGTGAAGATTCCGATTGTGATTATTGGCTAAGATAGAAATTAAGAAATGTCAAAAACATTATATAAATAACAATGTTTTTACAATGAAGTGTAGTGTAATACATACATACATACACAATCACCACGCCATGTACCCGAAATAAGGGTGTGGCACAAACTCTTTCTACTTATCCCGAGAAATCAGTCGCCTCCAAACATATTCCTATATCCAGAGACAAGCAACTTTCGCACACACATCCACATTCCACAATTCCTACTCTCGTACATCATGCTCTTTTATTCCTACTACTTGTAAACTTTCGCTACACGCAAGCCACTCTCTCAATCATCTACCACTCCAACTACTCATTGTCCACCTGCAAACGTATACCATATCAAAAATCATTCAAATAAATCATTTCTAACAGCAACATTCATTAGACATTCGCTCAACATGTCTGCCGAACCATCTTAACTGACTAACACCAACTTTTGCTACAACTCATCATACACTAATCTATTTCGTACCTATACATACATACACAATCACGCCATGTACCCAAATAAGGGTGTTGCTCAAACTCTTTCCACTCATCCCGAATTATCAGTCGCCTCCAAACATTCCTATCCAAACAAACAACTTTCGCTTCATCCACGTTTATAATTCCTCTCATACATGCTCTTTTATATATATATATATTATAAAAATTAACTAATTAATCTACAACAGGAATCAAAATTCCGTGAAACCGGCGTCCTAACCCCGGAAGAATTCGTCGCAGCAGGCGACCACCTAGTGCACCATTGCCCCACCTGGCAATGGGCCGCAGGCGATGACACCAAAGCCAAACCGTATCTACCACGTGATAAACAATTCCTTGTAACTCGAAACGTGCCCTGTTCGCGCCGCTGCAAACAAATGGAATACAGCGACGAACAGGAGCGCATCATTGAATCGGATGATGCTGATAATGGATGGGTGGATACGCATCATTATGATATGTCTACGTCAGGGGTGGAGGATAAGGTGCAGGAGATGACACTGGATGGGAAAGTGAGTAGTAGGAATAGGAGAGGATGGTAGACAAGGTTAGGAGTGGTTTATACAAGGTTATGACTGGTTTTTACAAGGTTTATACAAGATTTTATGCAAGGTTATG
Organism: Clivina fossor; assembly: GCA_963966155.1. Classification (NCBI taxonomy): domain Eukaryota; kingdom Metazoa; phylum Arthropoda; class Insecta; order Coleoptera; family Carabidae; genus Clivina; species Clivina fossor. Next base: position 601,537 of record OZ014570.1, on the reverse strand, counting down.
ACTGTTTTATACAAGATTTTATACAAGGTTAAGACCGTTTTATACAAGATTTTATACAAGGTTATGAGTGTTTTATGCAAGGTTTATACAAGGTTATCACTGTTTTATACAAGGTTATGACTGTTTTATACAAGGTTATGATTGTTTTATACAAGGTTATGACTGGTTTATACAAGATTTTATACAAGGTTAAGACTGTTTTATACAAGATTTATACAAAGTTATGACTTTTATACAAGATTTTATACAAGGTTATGACTGGTTTATACAAGATTTTATACAAGGTTATGACTGTTTTATACAAGGTTATGACTGGTTTATAGAAAATTTTATACAAGGTTATGATGACTGTTTTATACAAGGTTATGACTGTTTTATACAAGGTTATGACTGTTTTATACAAGGTTATGATGACTGTTTTATACAAGGTTAAGACTATTTTATACAAGGTTATGACTGTATTATGCAAGGTTATGACTGTTTTATACAAGGTTATGATGACTGTTTTATACAAGGTTGTGACTGTTTTATACAAGGTTGTGACTGTTTTTTACAAGGTTATGACTGTTTTTTACAAGGTTAGGTTAGGTTAGGTTAGAAAAAAATTACTAAACTTTTTAAAAATTTATATTGGCTACATTATTTATTCGATATTGATCAAATTTTCAGAAAAGATTTTGCTAATGCTCCCATTAATTATGTAATTTTATAAATATCCAGTGTTGTCAACTTTTCGAGAAAAAAATTACTAAAGTTTTTACAAAATTTATTATGGCCATGTTATTCAACCGATTTTACTCAAATTTTAACAAAAGATTCTCCTAGTATTTATATAATTTATGTAATTTTAACAAAAAAATTAGTGTTGCCAGTTTTCTGAGAAAAAAATTACTAAAATTTTTAAAAAAATTCATTATAACCACACTTCTCCTAGTGCCTAAATAAATTATGCAATTTTAACAAAATACAGTCGAGAGAAAAAATCACAAAATTTTTTCAAAATTTATTGTGGCTACATTATTTATTCGATTTTGATGAAATTTTCGGGAAAGTTTTTCTTAGTGCCCACAGCATAAATTATAATTTTAATAAAAATATTGTATTACCAACTTTCTGAGGAATGTCAAAGTGGTCTATATACATGGGTTTACCCATATACACTTTTAATTTTGCATTTTAATATAATGATATTATTAAAATACAAAAAATGACAAAAAAATTTCCCGAATCAGGAAAATTGGTGTTCACAAAATTTTGGACCATCCTGTAAAATAATTTCGTAATATTAAAATATTGTAATATTGTTGTAGAATGATGATAAAATCGAAGATAGCTGCGATGCGACAGCAGAGAATGAAGAAGATGATGATAATGAAGATGATAATGAAGAAGCAACCGATATGGAAGCGTTTGAAGAAAGCGGAATGCTTGATAATGATCAGGTATGAGATTTATATATATATATATATATATATATATATATATATATATATATATATATTTTTATACAAGATTTTATACAAGGTTAAGATTTTTATACAAGATTTTATGCAAGGTTAAGACTTTTATACAAGATTTTATGCAAGGTTAAGATTTTTATACAAGATTTTATACAAGGTTAAGACTTTTATACAAGGTTAAGACTTTTATACAAGATTTTATACAAGGTTAAAACTGTTTTTTACAAGATTTTATACAAGGTTAAGATTTTTATACAAGATTTTATACAAGGTTAAGATTTTTATACAAGATTTTATACAAGGTTAATACTTTTATACAAGATTTTATACAAGATTTTATACAAGGTTAAGACTTTTATATAAGGTTAAAACTGTTTTTTACAAGATTTTATACAAGGTTAAGATTTTTATACAAGAATTTATACAAGGTTAAGATTTTTATACAAAATTTTATACAAGGTTAAGACTTTTATACAAGGTTAAGACTTTTATACAAGATTTTATACAAGGGTAAGATTTTTATACAAAATTTTATACAAGGTTAAGATTTTTATACAAGATTTTATACAAGGTTATGACTTTTATGCAAGGTTAAGACTTTTATAGAAGATTTTATACAAGGTTAAGACTTTTATACAAGATTTTATGCAAGGTTAAGATTTTTATACAAGATTTTATACAAGGTTAAGACTTTTATACAAGATTTTATACAAGGTTAAGACTTTTATACAAGGTTAAGACTTTTATAGAAGATTTTATACGAGGTTAAGACTTTTATACAAGATTTTATACAAGGTTAAGACTTTTATACAAGATTTTATACAAGGTTAAGATTTTTAAAAAAGATATATATATATATATATATATATATATATATATATATATATATATATACATATATTAAAACAGGGTTGGTAATTTATAAAAAAAATAATATAAAATTAGTTTTTTTTTTTCAAAAACATGTAAAAAATTGCTTAAAATTATTGATTAATATTTTAAAAAATCAATTGACTAAAATTCTAATTTAAAACAAATGATAAAAATCAGTCCAATCCTGATTAAAAATAATTTAAATACAATTGGATTATACATACATAGACAATCACGCCATATACCCAAAAAGGGTGTGGCACAAACTCTTTCCATTATCCAGAAATCAGTCTCCTCCAAACATTCCTACCCAAATCTTTTAGTTTCCATCTTGGCAAAAAAAAAATTTAAAAATTCATTATGACCACTTTATTTAACCGATTTTACTCAAATTTTTCTAAAAGATTCTCCTAGTGCCTAAATAAATTATGCAATTTTAACAACAAAATACAGTGTTGCCAACTTATCGAGAGTAAAAAATTGTAAAATTTTTTAAAAATTTATAGTAGCTACATTATTTATTCAATATTGTTGAAATTTTTTGAAAAGTTTCTTGTAGTGTCCACATAAATTGTAATATTATTAAAATACAGTGTTGCCAACTTTAAGAGAAATATATATGCGTTTACCCATGTACTTCTAATTTTGTATTTTTCTGCAAATTTAACACTAATCTATATTTTCTACCTCCGATTCCTCCTAGTTACACCACATACACCACCCTCCATACGTAAATATCTCTATTTCCACAGCAGTTATTTCTCCTTTTATGCTTTTGCTGCCACATCCAATATTCACTATCTCAGATCAACGTAGGCACCAAAACTAAACTAAACTATTTTAAAATACTTTTATATACATACATACATAGACAATCACAATGCCATGTACCCAAATAAGGGTGTGGCACAAACTCTTTCCACTCATCCCGAAATCAGTCGCCTCCAAACATTCCTATATCCAGCACAAGCAACTTTCGCACATACATCCACATTCCATAATTCCTCTCTCATTCCTACTACTTGGAAACTTTCGCTGTACGCAAGCCACTCCTCTCAATGCATACCACTCCAACTACTCATCACACATCCACCTGCAAACATATACCATCAAAATCATTCAAATAAATCTTTTCGTTTATTAGACGCATTCGCTCAACATGTCGTCCGAACCATCTTAACTGACTAACACCAACTTTTCCTACATTTTTTTCTATTTCACACTCATCATACACTAATCTAATTTTCTAATACATTTAACTAACTATATAATATATATACAGGCAGCTATCGATATAAAACCTCAACCCCTCACCACCACCACCCCACCAACTTTGGGTTCAGATTCGTCATCCGCCATCGACGGCGAAATAATCCACACGCGCACCTACGACTTGCACATAACCTATGATAAATACTACCAAACACCGAGATTATGGTTATGTGGTTACGCTGAGAGTCGTCAGCCACTTAGTGTCGAGGAGATGTACGAGGATGTCAGTCAGGATCATGCGAAGAAGACGGTTACAATGGAATCCCACCCCCATGTACCGGGGCCGTTGATGGCTAGTGTGCATCCGTGTCGGTAAGGGAGGGTTTAGGGAGGAGGGGTTAGGGGATTTGCAAGGTTATGAGTGTTTTATACAAGGTTGTGATTGTTTTTTACAAGGTTATGACTGTTTTATACAAGGTTTTATACAAGGTTAAGACTGTTTGGTACAAGGTTATGAGTGTTTTTTACAAGATTTTATACAAGGTTATGAATGTTTTATACAAGATTTTATACAAGGTTATGACTGTTTTGTACAAGATTTTATACAAAGTTATGACTGTTTTTTACAAGATTTTATACAAGGTTAGGACTTTTATACAAGATTTTATACAAGGTTAATACTTTTATAGAAGATTTTATACAAGGTTAAGACTTTTATAGAAGATTTTATACAAGGTTAAGACTTTTGTAGAAGATTTTATACAAGGTTAGGACTTTTATACAAGATTTTATACAAGGTTAGGACTTTTGTAGAAGATTTTACACAAGGTTAAGACTTTTATAGAAAATTTTATACAAGGTTAAGACTGTTTTATACAAGGTTAAGACTTTTATACAAGATTTTATACAAGGTTAACACTTTCATATAAGATTTTACACAAGGTTAAGACTTTTACAGAAGATTTTATACAAGGTTAAGACTTTTATACAAGATTTTATATAAGGTTAAGACTTTTATACAAAATTTTACACAAGGTTATGAGCGTTTTATACAAGGTTATGAGTGTTTTACACAAGGTTATGAGTGTTTTCTACAAGGTTATGATTGTTTCCTACAAGGTTATGATTGTTTTCTACAAGGTTATGACTGTTTTATACAAGGTTATGATTGTTTTCTACAAGGTTATGATTGTTTTCTACAAAGCTATGACTGGATTATACAAGGTTATGACTGTATTATACAAGGTTATGACTGTGGGGAGTGGGGGAGTAAGTTTTAATAATCCACACGCGCACCTACGACTTGCACATAACCTATGATAAATACTACCAAACCCCCCGGTTGTGGTTGTGCGGTTACGCTGAGAGTCGTCAGCCGTTAAGCGTCGAGGAGATGTACGAGGATGTGAGTCAGGATCATGCGAAGAAGACGGTTACAATGGAATCCCACCCCCATGTGCCGGGGCCGTTGATGGCTAGTGTGCATCCGTGTCGGTAAGTTAGGGAATAGACAAGGTTAGGAGGGGTTTAGACAAGGTTAGGACTGGTTTATATTAGGTTTATACAAGGTTATGAGTGTTTTATATTAGGTTTATACAAGGTTATGACTGTTTTATACAAGATTATATACAAGGTTATGACTGTTTTGTACATGGTTTTATACAAGGTTGTGACTGATTTATACAAGATTTTATACAAGGTTATGACTGTTTTATACAAGATTTTATACAAGGTTAAGACTTCTATACAAGATTTTATACAAGGTTAAGACTGTTTTATACAAGATTTTATACAAGGTTAAAACTTTTATACAAGATTTTATACAAGGTTAAGACTTTTATACAAGATTTAATACAAGGTTAAGACTTTTATACAAGATTTTATACAAGGTTAGGACTTTTATAGAAGATTTAATACAAGGTTATGATTTTTTTAACAAAATTTTTTACAAGGTTAAGACTTTTATACAAGATTTTATACAAGGTTGTGACTGTTTCATACAAGGTTATGACTGTTTTATATAATGTTATGACTGTTTTTTCCTGGGAGAAGTCAGGGAATGGGGGAAGTTTAGCGTTTTATTTTGTTTAAATAATTGCAAATTAAAAACAATATGACACAGTAACTGTTATTTTTACCGGAACAAAAACCGGAACGAAACCGAAACGAAAAATATAACGGTTCGGAGTCGTTGCTATTGCAAATAAACTAATTAAAATTGCTGAATAAGAAATTTAAGGGCATTTCAAGGTCAAACAAACACGACTATATTCAGACAGGTGGTGGTGGTATAAAAAATGAATAATTTTACATTCGATTTATTCGTTTAATACAGATTTATATGGTTATTAAGTATTAAGAAAAATTAGCTAATTTATAATAACAATATTTATATTCAGATAGAATTAACATATAAAAAACAAGATTAGAAGTATATGGGTAAACCCATATATAGACTACTTTGACATTTCTCGGAAAGTTGGCAACACTGTATTTTAATAATATTATAATTTATGTGGGCAATAGGAGATACTTTTCTGAAAATTTGATCAAAATCGAATAAATAATGTAGCCACAATGAATTTTGAAAAAATTTTGTGATTTTTTTCTCTCTCGATAAGTTGGCAATACTGTATTTTGTTAAAATTGCATAATTTATTTAGGCACTAAAAAAAACTTTTATGAAAATTTGATTAAAATCGGTTAAATAAAATGGTCATAATAAATTTTTAAAAATTTTACTATTTTTTTACTGAGAAAGTTGGCAACACTGTATTTTGTTAAAATTACATAAATTATATGAATACTAGGAGAATCTTTTGTGAAAATTTGAGTAAAATCGGTTGAATAACATGGCCATAATAAAAATTTTAAAATTTTAGTAATTTTTTTCTCGGAAAGTTGGCAACACTGAATATTAATAAAATTATGTAATTAATGGGAGCATTAGGGAAATCTTTTCTGAAAAATTGATCAAAATCGGATAAATAATGTAGCCAATATCAATTTTTAAAAACTTTAGTAATTTTTTTCTCGGAAAGTTGGCATCACTGGAAAAAACCAAAACCACATGACCATCTTGGGCACTAGGCAAATTTATCCTGAAAATTTCATTAAAATCGGTTGAACCGTCTAGGAGGAGTTGCGATCACAAAATTTTGTCTGAGGACCGAGCGAGCAAGCTGACGACGCACATCCATACACCCACATAAACTAAGTTCAGATTCGTCTGATCTAGAGGCTATATGAATGATTTCTATACAATTTTTTTTTTTTTTTTTTGAAAATGTTACAGACACCGTACCAAACGCTATACTACTTTTTCCTTGCAGTCAAAGTAGTAAAAATAATCAAATATTTAATTGTCAATATTTTTATTATTTATTATTATTTTGGTTGCCAAAATAATAAATTAATTATAATAAAGATTAATCATATTTATTTTTTTCAAATAAAATGTATGTGTGAAATAAGAGAAAATCGCAATTTTCAAGGAAAATGATGAAAAATATTTTTTTACAAATAAACTGCACATAAATAAATTCTGAAATTAATACATAAGTACTATAATAACAATTAACAACATAGATATATTTTTTGGCAATCAAAATAATAATAAACAAAGAAAATAATTACAATTAAATATTGACAATTAATTTTCTTTTATATGTTAATTCTGTCTGAATATATAAATATTGTTATTAAATTATTAATTGTAGATAAATTAGCTAATTTTCCTAATAATTAGTTACATCATAAATATGTACTAGGACATTAAACAAATAAATGTTCGTATTGTCATTGTGAAATTTAATATAATAATACTCAAAAATATTGTGAAAATATTGGCCAGTCATTGATGCATAGCTTAACAGCCCATTCAATGACTGATTATCATGTGAAATTTTGGGAAAAATTGAAAATCTCAATATTATTTTTGAGTATTAACCGAAATATGTAGTATTAAACACGAATAAATCGAATGTAAAATTATTCAGTTTTTATACCACCACCACCTATCTGAATATAGCCTTTTGTTTGCCTTGAAATGGTCTTAAACAAAAATTACTTATAAAAGTAAGGTGTGAATTATGACTAAATAGTAGTCATAGTAGTTATGTCTGTTTTTCACAAGATTATGTCTGTTTTACACAAGGTTATGATTGTTTTTTACAAGGTTATGACTGTTTTTCACAAGGTTATGAAGTTTTTCACAAGGTTATGACTTTTCACAAAGTTATAATTATTTTTCACAAGGTTATGCCTTTTCACAAGATTATGACTTTTTACAAGGTTATGACTTTTTTTCACAAGGTTATGACTTTTCACAAGGTTATAACTATTTTTTCACAAGGTTATGACTTTTCACAAGGTTATAACTATTTTTCACAAGGTTATAACTTTTCACAAGGTTATGACTTTTTACAAGGTTATGACTATTTTTCACAAGGTTATGACTGTTTTTCACAAGGTTATGACTATTTTTCACAAGGTTAAGACTATTTTTCACAAGGTTATGACTTTTCACAAGGTTATAACTATTTTTCACAAGGTTATGACTGTTTTTCACAAGGTTATAACTATTTTTCACAAGGTTATAACTTTTCACAAGGTTATGACTTTTTACAAGGTTATGACTATTTTTCACAAGGTTATGACTGTTTTTCACAAGGTTATGATTGTTTTTCACAAGCTCATAACCTTGTGAAAAAAGAGTCATAACCTTGTGAAAAGTCATAACCTTGTGAAAAATAGATATAACCTTGTGAAAAGTCATAACCTTGTGAAAAGTCATAACCTTGTGAAAAGTCATAACCTTGTGAAAAGTCATAACCTTGTGAAAAGTCATAACCTTGTGAAAAGTCATAACCTTGTGAAAAGTCATAACCTTGTGAAAAATAGTCATAACCTTGTGAAAAATAGTCATAACCTTGTGAAAAGTCATAATCTTGTGAAAAATTGTCATAATCTAGTAACTTTCCAAAACACCTAACCTAACCTAATTTTTGTATTTTATGTGTTTTTAGGCATGCAGAAGTAATGAAAAAAATCATTCAAACAGTAACTGAGGGCGGAGGGGAGTTGGGCGTTCATATGTATCTAATAATATTCTTAAAATTCGTTCAATCAGTGATACCAACTATCGAATATGATTACACGCAAAATTTCACTATGTAGATGGCGCGCGCATCACGCTGAATTACTACAGAGGCTTCAAGACTTTATATTTTCTATTCATTAATTATATTATAATATATTTAATTATTAATAATTAATAATAATTAATTAATAATTATTAATATATTATATTAATGCCCACATGCATAAACATTCATTAAATATATAACGTTTCGTTAAACGGAAAATTCTTGGATTTCGTAAGAAATTCCGTTGCAATATACATAGAAGGATTTCTTACGGAATCCAAGAATAACGGACCGTTATTTTTAACGTATGTTTATGCATAAGGGGATAAATGTTTTATTTGTTGCTATTATGATTGAATTGGCGCAATAAATATACTCAGCGAAAAAAAGCTAATTTTCAGTTGGTCAACTCAAAACTCAACTTAACTGGAACTCAAATCATTTATTTTTAATCACCAGGACATGTAACCAGGTTAAGATTATTGGTTAATGGTTAACCAATATCGGTTAATACTGGTTAATGTCCTAATTAAACAGTCCATTTTACATAATAAACACTTTTGAGTAAATACTGAAATTCTGAACAGATTTATACCAAGAATAATATCAAAATTTCAATTTCAAAATCGAATAAATAATGTAGCCACAATAAATTTTGAATAAATTTTGGAATTTTGTTTGTTTTGATAAGTTGGCAATACTGTATTTTGTTAAAATTGCATAAATTATATGAATACTAGGAGAATCTTTTGTAAATATTTAAGTAAAATCGGTTAAATAATATGGTCATAATAAATTTTGTAAAAACTTTAGTAATTTTTTTCTCAGAAAGTTGCCAACACTGGATATTAATAAAAATATGATTTTACTCGTGGCGAAAACAAGTTGATAAAATAAAATAATTTTCCTTAAACCATCAAATACTAATATTTGGAAAGCTAAGCTTTCATTATCAGTAGGAAAAATTAAAACTAAAGTCTTAATCAGTGATTTAAGATTAGACAAATACTCAAAAGTGTTTTGAGTATGTGTAATCTTCGAATCACTGATTAGGAATTTTTAGTTAACTTTTTAGTTTAACTTTTTCCTACTGATGATGTAAGCTTAGCTTTCGAAATACGTATATAGCCCCCAATTTTAAAAATATTATTATTTTTAAAATCAACTCTTAATTAAAGTGTTTATTATGTAACCGACTGTTAAATAAAATATCACCAAAAATTTTGTTTATAAATTTCTTAGCTTGTGTAATATATATAAATACACCCGAAAAAATTAATTAAAATAATAATGATGTAATAATTGTTTAATATATATTTATAAATATATTTTCAAATAAACTTAAATAAATATATATATAAAACTGTCTTGGTTTTAAACCATTTTTTATTTTGAAAATATTATAGACACCTTATACCAAACACTATACCACTTTTTCCTTGCAGTCAAACTAGTAAAAATCATATTAAATAAAATTTTAATACTTATTTATGCAACCCGTAATACAGACATGTATAATAAGTTGCCTATATTGTGCTAATGCTAATTTATTTCGTTTTGTTCAATTTAGTTTTCATAAACTAAGTTCAGATTCGTCATCTAGATGCTATATCAAGGATTTTTATACACAATTTTTTTTTTGATAATGTTACAGACACCGTACCAAACACTATACCACTTTTCCTTGCAGTCAAAGTGGTAAAAACAAAATTTCAAAAGTCCTACCTGATTTCAAAAACATAATAAACCTTATTATATTTGCGATTTAAGATTTTAACTAATTTTAAGGGATGAAATTGGGGTAAAAATAAATACAACCCTGCATCTGTTTTTAACGAACTTTATTCAACAATAAGAAAAAATACATTTCACATAAATTTCAATTTCAATATTTTCATTTTCAGTTTTGTTTGGGAGCTTGACTTAATTAATAAGGGTGTGTCCTAGGGGGTTGATTGTTGGATATGTTGTAGTACGTACCTGGTTTATCATACGGGTTTGTAAGGGGGCGGCAAAATTTTGTTATTTTTGCGAAATTCCCAGCCGTTTTCGAGATATTTGCGATTACAGATTTCAAAGTTCTAATTATCTATACACCCTAATTCTCTAACGAAGTTGCTAAGTTTTAGCAACGTTACTAACCACTTTAACCAATAGGAACAAATATAACAGCTGTCATTTTGATTTTTTATTTAGTGTCAGCTAATATTATTGGCTAATTTTCTTAGCAACATTGTTAAAACTTAGCAACTTCGTTAGAGAATTAGGGTGATAAGCTTTTCCGTTAAACCCTTGTAGCTTATGCAACTCGTAATGCAAAGCTGTGTTTAGCAACACTTGTGTTTAGCAACACTTGTGTTGCTATAACATATTTCAACCCCCAACCCCCGTTTAACCCCCTCGCTTAATTAATTATTAATGTTTGCAAGAATAGAAATCTTTAATCGCGAATATCTCGAAAACGGCTGGGAATTTCGCAAAAATAACAAAATTTGCCGCCCCCCTAACGAATACCCAGATAAACCAGGTCCGTACTACAACATATCCGAAAATCAACCCCCTAAGACACCCCCTTATTAATTAAGTCAAACCCCTCAACAAAACTGATGAAAATATTGAAATTAAAATTTTGGTGAAATGTATTTTTTCTTATTGTTGAATAAAGTTCTTTAAAAACAGATTTATTATTTTCCCAATTTCATCCCTTAAAATAAGTTAAAATCTTTAATCGCAAATATCTCGAAAACAGCTGGGAATTTCGCAAAAATAAGCAAAATTTGCCGCCCCCTTACAAACTCGTAATAAACCAGGTACGTATTACAACATATCCAACAATCAACCCCCTAGGACACCCCCTTATTAATTAAGCCAACCCCTCAAAACTGTGATAAATATATTAGAAAAATCTCAATTTTTGTCTTGTTTTCCTGATAAAATTTCGTTAAAATGTTTCATTTTACGCTTTCTTGATGCAAATCTTGCATTTTACGCTTTCCTGATACATTGATACATTTTGATACATTGATACATTTTGATACATTGCAAAGAAAAATCTTTATTCAACAATAAGAAAAAATACATCTTGTATAAATGTCTTAACCTTGTATAAAATCTTGTATAAAAGTCTTAACCTTGTATAAAATCTTGTATAAAAGTCTTAACCTTGTATAAAATCTTCTATAAAACAGTCTTAACCTTGTATAAAATCTTGTATAAAAGTCTTAACCTTGTATAAAATCTTGTATAAATGTCTTAACCTTGTATAAAATCTTGTATAAAACAGTCTTAACCTTGTATAAAATCTTCTATAAAACAGTCTTAACCTTGTATAAAATCTTGTATAAATGTCTTAACCTTGTATAAAATCTTGTATAAAAGTCTTAACCTTGTATAAAATCTTGTATAAAAGTCTTAACCTTGTATAAAATCTTCTATAAAACAGTCTTAACCTTGTATAAAATCTAGTATAAAAGTCTTGACCTTGTATAAAATCTTGTATAAATGTCTTAACCTTGTATAAAATCTTGTATAAAAGTCTTAACCTTGTATAAAATCTTGTATAAAAGTCTTAACCTTGTATAAAATCTTCTATAAAACAGTCTTAACCTTGTATAAAATCTTGTATAAAAGTCTTAACCTTGTATAAAATCTTCTATAAAACAGTCTTAACCTTGTATAAAATCTTGTATAAAAGTCTTAACCTTGTATAAAATCTTGTATAAATGTCTTAACCTTGTATAAAATCTTGTATAAAAGTCTTAACCTTGTATAAAATCTTCTATAAAACAGTCTTAACCTTGTATAAAATCCTGTATAAAAGTCTTAACCTTGTATAAAATCTTGTATAAAACAGTCTTAACCTTGTATAAAATCTTGTATAAATGTCTTAACCTTGTATAAAATCTTGTATAAAAGTCTTAACCTTGTATAAAATCTTCTATAAAACAGTCTTAACCTTGTATAAAATCTTGTATAAAAGTCTTAACCTTGTATAAAATCTTCTATAAAACAGTCTTAACCTTGTATAAAATCTTGTATAAAAGTCTTAACCTTGTATAAAATCTTGTATAAATGTCTTAACCTTGTATAAAATCTTGTATAAAAGTCTTAACCTTGTATAAAATCTTCTATAAAACAGTCTTAACCTTGTATAAAATCTTGTATAAAAGTCTTAACCTTGTATAAAATCTTCTATAAAACAGTCTTAACCTTGTATAAAATCTTGTATAAAAGTCTTAACCTTGTATAAAATCTTATATAAATGTCTTAACCTTGTATAAAATCTTGTATAAAAGTCTTAACCTTGTATAAAATCTTCTATAAAACAGTCTTAACCTTGTATAAAATCTTGTATAAAAGTCTTAACCTTGTATAAAATCTTGTATAAATGTTTTAACCTTGTATAAAATCTTGTATAAAACAGTCTTAACCTTGTATAAAATCTTGTATAAATGTCTTAACCTTGTATAAAATCTTGTATAAAACAGTCTTAACCTTGTATAAAATCTTGTATAAAAGTCTTAACCTTGTATAAAATTTTGTATAAATGCCTTAACCTTGTATAAAATCTTGTATAAAAGTCTTAACCTTGTATAAAATCTTCTATAAAACAGTCTTAACCTTGTATAAAATCTTCTATAAAACAGTCTTAACCTTGTATAAAATCTTCTATAAAACAGTCTTAACCTTGTATAAAATCTAGTATAAAAGTCTTGACCTTGTATAAAATCTTGTATAAATGTCTTAACCTTGTATAAAATCTTGTATAAAACAGTCTTAACCTTGTATAAAATCTTGTATAAAAGTCTTAACCTTGTATAAAATTTTGTATAAATGCCTTAACCTTGTATAAAATCTTGTATAAAAGTCTTAACCTTGTATAAAATCTTCTATAAAACAGTCTTAACCTTGTATAAAATCTTCTATAAAACAGTCTTAACCTTGTATAAAATCTTCTATAAAACAGTCTTAACCTTGTATAAAATCTAGTATAAAAGTCTTAACCTTGTATAAAATCTTGTATAAAAGTCTTAACCTTGTATAAAATCTTCTATAAAACAGTCTTAACCTTGTATAAAATCTAGTATAAAAGTCTTGACCTTGTATAAAATCTTGTATAAATGTCTTAACCTTGTATAAAATCTTGTATAAAAGTCTTAACCTTGTATAAAATCTTGTATAAAAGTCTTAACCTTGTATAAAATCTTCTATAAAACAGTCTTAACCTTGTATAAAATCTTGTATAAAAGTCTTAACCTTGTATAAAATCTTCTATAAAACAGTCTTAACCTTGTATAAAATCTTGTATAAAAGTCTTAACCTTGTATAAAATCTTGTATAAATGTCTTAACCTTGTATAAAATCTTGTATAAAAGTCTTAACCTTGTATAAAATCTTCTATAAAACAGTCTTAACCTTGTATAAAATCTTGTATAAAAGTCTTAACCTTGTATAAAATCTTGTATAAAACAGTCTTAACCTTGTATAAAATCTTGTATAAATGTCTTAACCTTGTATAAAATCTTGTATAAAAGTCTTAACCTTGTATAAAATCTTCTATAAAACAGTCTTAACCTTGTATAAAATCTTGTATAAAAGTCTTAACCTTGTATAAAATCTTCTATAAAACAGTCTTAACCTTGTATAAAATCTTGTATAAAAGTCTTAACCTTGTATAAAATCTTGTATAAATGTCTTAACCTTGTATAAAATCTTGTATAAAAGTCTTAACCTTGTATAAAATCTTCTATAAAACAGTCTTAACCTTGTATAAAATCTTGTATAAAAGTCTTAACCTTGTATAAAATCTTCTATAAAACAGTCTTAACCTTGTATAAAATCTTGTATAAAAGTCTTAACCTTGTATAAAATCTTATATAAATGTCTTAACCTTGTATAAAATCTTGTATAAAAGTCTTAACCTTGTATAAAATCTTCTATAAAACAGTCTTAACCTTGTATAAAATCTTGTATAAAAGTCTTAACCTTGTATAAAATCTTGTATAAATGTTTTAACCTTGTATAAAATCTTGTATAAAACAGTCTTAACCTTGTATAAAATCTTGTATAAATGTCTTAACCTTGTATAAAATCTTGTATAAAACAGTCTTAACCTTGTATAAAATCTTGTATAAAAGTCTTAACCTTGTATAAAATTTTGTATAAATGCCTTAACCTTGTATAAAATCTTGTATAAAAGTCTTAACCTTGTATAAAATCTTCTATAAAACAGTCTTAACCTTGTATAAAATCTTCTATAAAACAGTCTTAACCTTGTATAAAATCTTCTATAAAACAGTCTTAACCTTGTATAAAATCTAGTATAAAAGTCTTGACCTTGTATAAAATCTTGTATAAATGTCTTAACCTTGTATAAAATCTTGTATAAAAGTCTTAACCTTGTATAAAATCTTGTATAAAAGTCTTAACCTTGTATAAAATCTTGTATAAATGTCTTGATACATTTTGATACATTGATACATTTTGATTTAATTTGGCTATTAATTATTAATGTTTGCAAAAATTTAAATCTTTATTCAACAATAAGAAAAAATACATTTCACCAAAATTTCAATTTCAATATTTTCATTTTCAGTTTTGTTTGGGGGCTTGACTTAATTAATAAGGGTGTGTCCTAGGGGGTTGATTGTTGGATATGTTGTAGTACGTACCTGGTTTATTTGGGGTTCGTAAGGGGGCGGCAAAATTTTGTTATTTTTGCGAAATTCCCAGCCGTTTTTGAGATATTTGCGATTGAAGATTTTAAAGTTTTAGGGGTTGGTTTAATTAATAAGGGTGTGTCCTAGGGGGTTGATTGTTGCATATGTTGTAGTACGGACCTGGTTTATTAGAATTTCGTAAAGGGGCGGCAAAATTTTGTTATTTTTGCGAAATTCGCAGCCGTTTTCGAGATATTTGCGAATAAAGATTTTTTTGCAAACATTAATGATAATTAATTAGTAAAAATGTATCAAAATGTATCAAGTACTTTTGAATGTATATATATATATATATATATATATATATATATATATATATATATATATATATATATTGTAAATTTCAATCTGATATAAAACAAGATTAGAAGTATATGGGTAAACCCATATATAGACCACTTTGACATTTCTCGGAAAGTTGGCAACACACTGTATTTTAATAATATTATAATTTATGTGGGCATTAGGAGATACTTTTCTGAAAATCTGATCAAAACCGGATAAATAATGTAGCTACAATAAATTTTTAAAAACTTTAGTAGTTTTTTCTCTAGGAAAGTTGTCATCAGTGGAAAAAAATAAAACCACATGACCCTATCTTGGGTACTAGACAAATTAATCTTGAAAATTTCATTCTAATCGGGTTGAACCCCGTCTAGGAGGAGTTGCGATCACAAAATTTTGACTGACGTCGCACATCCATACACCCACTCATAAACTAAGTTCAGATTCGTCTGATCTAGAGGCTATATACGAAGGATTTCCGTATAATTTTTATTTGTTTTTTTGCTAATGTTACAGACACCGTACCAAACACTATACCACTTTTTCCTTGCAGTCAAACTGGTAATAAAAATCATATTAAATAAAATTTCAATACTTATTTATGCAACCCGTAATACAGACACGTATAATAAGTTGCCTATATTGTGCTAATGCTAATTTATTTCTTATTTCGTTTTGTTCAATTTTGTTTTCATAAACTAAGTTCAGATTCGTCATCTAGATGCTATATTGAGGATTTCTATAAACAATTTTTTTTTGCTAATGTTACAGACACCGTATTAAACACTATACCACTTTTCCTTGCAGTCAAAGTGGTAAAAACAAGGTTTCAAAAGTCCTTACCTGATTTTCAAAAACATATTAAACCTTATTATAGTTCGTAACTCGGGAACTAATACAGCTCTGCTATAAAAAAAATAATAATTGGTAATCTAGGTAAATAATATTCTATGATTTTTATTTTTTTAATTTTTTTTATTTAATTGAAAATTGAACATGAATTAAAGGAATAAAGAATTATAGTTATTTATGTACAAATACAATAATAGTTTAATAATAAACACTTTATTTAACTAGTTGAGGTCCGTTATATATATATATATATATATATATATATATATATATATATATTGCGCAATTAGAGATATTACAGTCTAAAGAAGTAGATTTTTTTAAACAAATTTTAGCAAAATATTCGGCCTAATTCTGTAACGAAGTAGCTAAGTTTTAGCAACGTTGCTAACAACTATAACCAATAGAAACAAATATAACAGTTCTCATTTTCATTTTTTATTGGCTAATGTTGTTAGCAACGTTGCTAAAATTTAGCAACTTTGTTAAAGTCTAATTTAACGCTAAATTTCATTAAGTTAAAGCTGAAATTGAACGCTAAATAACTTTAAATTAAAATTTGATAACCAAAATAGCGGAGATAAATGGATATTTAAATATGTATTTACAAAATTTTTAGTTTCATTGCTGAAAACATCGCTAGAAACAAAACAAAAACAATTGAGTAATGTGTTTATTATTAAACCAGAACAGATAAATATATAATTTGATAACCAAAATAGCGAAAATAAGTGGTTATTTAAATATGTATTTACAAAAATTTTAGTTTCATTTCTTTAATAAACATTTCTTTAATAAACTTGAAACAATTAAGTAATGTGTTTATTACCAAACCGGAGGGTCAGATAAATATATAATAATTACGTATTTAATTTATGTAATAGGTAAATATGCAGAATGTATTTGATCAGAATCAATATTATATGCAGTCACCAGGCAGACATTTTGTCCGTCTTCAGTCATAAATTGGACAGATTCGTCATCCATTAAATTTTGTACTACTTCGCTTTTTACTGCGCATGCGCCGATCGTATCTGCACCTGAACTGGACAACTGAAAAGACAAAATAATATATTAGTAAATTAAAATTAAAATTTGACGTTTCGATGATACTGAACGTGTATTATTATCCAGGAAACTATTTTTATTTTGTTATTGTTGTTATTTGCAAGTTTGAAAGAAAAAACTAATATTAGTAAAGAAATTTTTGGCAAAACTCGTTATATTAAAACAAAACAAAGCTTTGGTTTAATTATAGACTAAAATTTGACGTTTCGATTATACTAGACGTGTATTATTATTCAGAAAACTAGTTTTATTTTGTGGGGTATGTAGTGTAAATAGGAGAGATCAGGTACGAAATAGATTAGTGTATGATGAGTGTAAAATTGAAAGAAGTGTTGTAGCAAAAGTTGGTGTTAGTCAGTTAAGATGATTCGGACGACATGTTGAGCGAATGTCTAATGAACGTTTGGTTAAAAAGATTTATTTGAATGATTTTCGATAGTAGACGATTGCGTGGACGTCCGATGAGTAGTTGGAGTGGTATGATTGAGAGAGTGGCTTGCGTGCAGCGAAAGTTTCCAAGTAGTAGGAATAGAAAAGCATGTATGAGAGGAATTATGAATGTGGATGAAGCGAAAGTTGCTTGTTTGGATAGGAGTGTTTGGAGGCGACTGATTTCGAGATGATGAAAAGAGTTTGTGCCACACCCTTTTGGGTACATGGCGTGATTGTGTATGTATTTTGTTGTTATTTGCAAGAAAAAAATAATATTAGTTGAGAAATTTTGCAGAACTCGTTATTTAAAACAAAAAACAGCTTTGGTTTAATTATAGATTAAAATTCGACGTTTCGATTATACTAAACGTATATTATTATCCAGGAAACTAGTTTTATTTTATTATTGTTGTTATTTGCAAGTTGGAGTAAAAAAATTATTATAATAAAATAAAAAAAGCTTCGGAATGAAATTCTGTTTATAATTATAGACTAAAATCCAACGTTTCGACTATACTATACGTATATTATTACTACTAAATTAATTAACCTAATATTTACCTGCGAAATAACAATTTGATCATCGATTTTAAACTGTTTATTATCCGCCATATTGGTTGTTGTTGTAGCAACACCGGAAGCTATAGCCTTTCCCGTTTCCGGATGTATCTGTATGGGTAGTAACGAACCATCGTCGAGACAAACTTGGAGATTTTGACCGTCGAATGATGTAACACGGATTTGTTGGCCATTTTGTGCGGTGAAATAAATCGGATTTCCGTCTTCGTCTGTCACCTAAAATAATTAACAATTAATTATTGAATTATTATTATTATTATTATTATTATTATTGTTATTATTATTGTTTATTATTGTTATTATTTTGTTTGTGGTGTAACTATAGGAGAGATCGTGTACGAAATACGATTAGTGTATGATGAGTGTGAAATTCAGAAAAAAAATGTTGTAGCAAAAGTTGGTGTTAGTCAGTTAAGATCTGGTTCGGACAACATGTTGAGCAAATGCGTCTAATGAACGTTTGCTGTTAGAAATGATTTATTTGAATGATTTTTGATATGGTATACGTTTGCAGGTGGACAATGAGTAGTTGGAGTAGTGGTGATTGAGAGAGAGTGGCTTGCGTGCAGCGAAAGTTTACAAGTAGTAGGAATAGAAGTGAGCATGTATGAGAGTAATTATGAATGTGGATGAAGCGAAAGTTGCTTAGTCCTGGATATAGCAATGTTTGGAGGCGACTAATTTCGGGATGATGAAAAGAGTTTGTGCTACACCATGCTGAGTACATGGCGTGATTGTCTATGTATGTATGTATTATTATTATTATTATTATTATTAATTATTGTATTGTTTTTACTACCACTTGACTGCAAGGAAAAAGTGGTATAGCGTTTGGTGTACGGTGTCTCTGTAATATTTGCAAAATAAGATTAGAGGTATATGGGTAAACCCATATATATATATATATATATATATATATAGATCACTTTGACATTTCTCGGAAATGATTATAATTAATTATTGTTCACAAATCCAATCAAATATTAATTAATTATTGTATTTGTTTACACGATTTTAATTAACTTGAAAACTAGTAAATTACTTGATACAATTATAGTAAATATATTTTTATTATAATTAATTGAATAAAATTCATTACTTAGGCCCGTATTCTCACCTCATTTTTTCGTGAAAAACTGCTTTAGTATCATTAATTTCAAAATAACTTTTTGTTTCTGCTTTTGATCTAAATATAATTATAGTTTTTTTTATTTTTTGCTAATTTTAATTAGATTTGCTATTATAAAATTTAACTAAACTATTATAAAGTGCTTAATAAATATGTTTAAAAAGCACTTTTGGCAAAAATCACTTTTATGAATGAGGTGAGAATACACGGGCATTAGTGTTTTACGTGAACAAAAGTTTCCAAGTAGTAGTAGGAATAGAAGAGAGCATATATGAGAGATATCATAAATATGGGATAAAGGTGAAGTTGCTTGTGTCTGGATAGAAACGTTTTTGAGAAAAAAAAAATTTCGGGGGATAATAGAAAAAGAGTTTGTGCCACTCTCATTTTGGTACATTGTCTATGTTATGTATAAACGAGTAATCTAGACACCGTAATAACCTTACAAAAAACCTAGTAACCTTGAAAAAAACAGTCAAACCTTCCAAAAAAAAAAACCTAATAACCTTTCAATAAAAACCTACTAACCTTCCAAAAAAACCTAGTAACCATGTAAGAGACAATCAAAACCCTTTCAAAAAAACCTAGTAACCTTGAAAAAAACAGTCAAACCTTAAAAAAACCTAATAACCCTCCAAAAAAAAACCTACTAACCTTCCAAAAAAAATAGTAACCTTGTAAAAAACAGTCAAACCTTCCAAAAAAAAACCTAGTAACCTTCCAAAAAACCTAATAACCCTCCAAAAAAAACCTACTAACCTTCCAAAAAAAAACCTAGTAACCTTCCAAAAAACCTGCTAACCTTCCAAAAAAACCTAGTAACCTTGTAAAAAACAGTCAAACCTTCCAAAAAAACCTAGTAACCTTCCAAAAAACCTACTAACCTTCCAAAAAAAACCTAGTAACCTTCCAAAAAAACCTAGTAACCTTGTAAAAAACAGTCAAACCTTCCAAAAAAACCTAATAAACTTCCAAAAAACCTACTAACCTTGAAAAAAACAGTCAAACCTTCCAATAAAAACCTACTAACCTTCCAAAAAAACCTAGTAACCTTCTAATAAACAAACACCCAACATGTACCAAACACTATACCACTTTTTCCTTCCAGTCAAACTGGTAATAAAACCATGCTAATAAAAAATACAATATATACATACATGTAACTGTCCAGCAGTTATTGGTAAATTCCCACTTCCATCAAAATCCTCCAAACGTAATTCAGCTGCTGCAGCTGATTGTTCATCATTTCGCATTAATGATGCAGCTCTTGCTAATTGATCATCATCATCATCATCATCATCAGCTGTTGTTGTTTGATTTACATTGTTTAAAGGTGCTCTAGCAACAGCACTCACCACCGCTGTTTCATTCACATTCACCGAATTCACATTCACCGAATCCTCCAAGATCTGAACCAGAGCTGGTAAATCAGTGCCGTCGTTTGGATCTTGGTACACGTAGATTACGTTGCCATCTGGCGGATGAAAAAAAAATTACAACACATGTTAAAAATTACTAATATAGATTTAAATATTTCATTAAATAAATTAATGACGATTTTTAGCAAGAACCAAATACTATAATCTAATTTTCTTTTCTATTATTTAGTTAGTGTTAAAATAATAATAATTTGAAATAATAATAAATAATAATAATAATAATAATAAATAATAATAATAAATAATAGTAATAAATAATAATTTTAAAATAATTATTTTCTGCTTTTTATGCTGGAATTCTGAATATTTTGTCTTTTTTCTATCAAAACTAAAAATTCAATTTACTAGAAAAAGACATAAGTCTTATTTAATTCTAACTAAAACCCGAATTAATTAATTTAATTAATTATAATTATAAGTAATTAACTTTAATTTAATATTATTCGATTAATCAGTTAATATTTGTGCATTGTTATGTCATCCACACAGTAGTTCTGAGTTTCAAGTCTCTAGCTCTCATCGCGGAAAGTTGGCAACACTGTATTTTGTTGTTAAAATTACATAAATTATATGAATACTAGGAGAATCTTTGGTGAAAATTTGAGTAAAATCGGTTAAATAACATGGCCATAATAAAATTTTAAAAATTTTACTAATTTTTTTCTCGGAAAGTTGGCAACACTGTATTTTGTTAAAATTACACAAATTATATGAATACTAGGAGAATCTTTGGTGAAAATTTGAGTAAAATCGGTTAAATAATATGGCCATAATAAATTTTTAAAAACTTTAGTAATTTTTTTCTCGGAAAGTTGCAAAATTTTATACCAAGAACAAACAAATAAATAAACAAACAGACAAGAAATAATTTTCAAAGAAAAAACCAAAAACAAATAATAAAATGTTTTTAACAAACTATGTTAAACATCATCAAATAAAAATAAATATAAAGAAAAATGCATTGACCTTGCCGGGATTTGAACCCGGTACCTTTTTGCTTTCGCGGCAACTAGTGTCTATAAATTCTAGCAATATTAATATAATTTTTTTTATATATATATATTCTTGATTAGACATGGCGTATTATATATTAGGTTATAGTATTTTTGTTTTTTGCTTAAATCGCCATTAATTTATTTTCGATCAACTAATTAATTAACACATTTTAATTAACTCGCTTTCTACAAATTTTTCAATCGATTTTAAACTAACTTGAGACTTGAAAACCACTAGACATTGTTAAAATAAATTTTGAAACTAGGGACATTTTGTTTTGTTCCACTGGCTACAGTGTGGTGGACGATTTAAATATTACATATATATATATATATATATATATATATATATGTCACATGTCATGTATTAATCTATAAGTTGTTCCATATAAAAATAAACCGTTCTTCGTGTGTTTGAATCGCAATATTTTAGTTTCATTTAACGTTAGTTCACACGGTTCTAATTGCTCTATGTTCAAACACACGTAGCTTAAATAGAAAACATGTTCAAATTATTATTGAATTAATTCGTTTAATACAACTTATATATTTATATTGTAAGTGACTGTTCGGACAAATTACATAATCAATTTGGAATATTAATAATTTAATATTATTTATTAGAATATTATTAATTGATTTATAGAAAATCAAAAATAGTCTATTTTTTAACTGGCTCTAGTTTCTACAAAAACTATCATTATTGTACCGAAAAAATACCTGAGATATAATATCCTATGTAGAATAATACATATATATTTTTTTGAATTTTTCGTATTTTGGAAAATAGAAAAAAAAAAACACATTTTCTGCTTTTTTTGGTCAAACTATAAATACGAAAAAATTCAAAAAAGATATATATTATTCTACATAAAATATTATATCTCAGGTATTTTTTCGGTACCTTTAAGATCGTTTTTGTAGAAACTAGAGCCAGTTAAAAAAATATACTATTTTTTATTTTATATAAATCAATTAATAATATTAAATTTATTAAAGAATTATTAATCAGTTACAGTCAGTTACAATATAAATATAAGTTGTATTCAACGAATTAATTCAATATTAACTTCAACATGTTTTGTATTTGAGCTACCTGTCTGAATATAGCAATTAGAACTGTGTGAACTAACGTTAATTAATAATATTAATAAATAAACAAGTACTCACCCTCCGTATTAACACTCTGCACAGCAACCCCAACATCAACCATCTCCTTCAACTCCTTCCCCCCTCCAACCCCACCCCCACCCCTATGCACCCTCTTATGCTTCGTCAGATTCGAACAATCGGCAAAAGCTTTATTACACACCTCACAAACATACGGCCGTTCGCCCGTATGCAGCCTCATATGTTTCTTCAGCGCCCATTGCTCCGCAAAATCTCGAAAACAGCTGGGGCACTGGTAAGGCCTCTCGTTTCTATGGCGACGCACGTGGCATTTCCACGTGTCCTTGTGGAGGAATGTTTTAGTGCAGTATTCGCACCGCCAGGGGCGCTCGCCGGTGTGACGTTTCACATGGAGTTTGTATTGGGATGAGGTGGTGAATTTGCGGGTGCAGATTTGGCAGCTGTACGGTTTTTCGCCTAAAAAAGTTTAGAAAGGTTACAAATATGGAGGCCATTTTGATTTTTGTTATGGTAGATCGTTCATAGATGTCACTAGTATGCATTTTATACACTTACAATGGCCTAAAATGGTTCGGGTCTTTGCTTTTATTTAAATTTTCAAGAAATATATTAATCGATATTTATTAGAAGGACAGATAATTGAAGTTATTTGAACTATTTTACCTGCACCTATAAAACGAATATCTTGAGTGTCCCTTAAATTATGAATAATAGCCCCAGCACATATAAACAACAAAGCCTTAAATAAGCTAAATTAATTATATCGGCCATTTTGATTTTTGTTATGCTAGATTATACATAGATGTCACTAGTATACATTTTGTTTTCTTTTATTATCACTAGATGTCACTTACAATTGTAGGATGGTTCGGGTCTTTGCTATTATTTAAACTTTCAAGCTAAATTATTTGCTAATAACTATAGATTAACTATATCGGCCATTTTAATTTTTATATTATGCTAGATTATTCATAGAAGTCGCTAGTATGCATTTTATAGGACTTTGTTTTATTTTATTATCACTAGATGTCACTTACTATTGTAGGATGGTTCGGGTCTTTGCTTTTATTTAAATTTTCAAGCTAAATTATTTTCAGATAACTATAGATTAACTATATCGGCCATGTTAATTTTTATATTATGCTGGAAAGTTCGGTGTTATTTAGTTGCGTAGATTATAATATAGATGCATAGATAATAATATTAACTGGAAACTAAATAAACAAGATTAGAAATATATGGATAAACCCATATATAGACCAATTTGACATTAACACATAAATGATAAGAAATAAAAATATTTTTTTTTTGTATTTTGCTAATATATAATATTATAGGCGCTAAGGGAATCTTCTGCATTAAAATTTGATTAAAATCGAATAAATAATGCGAGCATAACAAATTTTTAAAAAATTATTAATTTTTTTTCGAAAAATTGGCAACACCGTATTTTAATAAAATTATAATTTATGTGAGCATTAGGAGAAACTTTTCTGAAAATTTTATCAAAATCGGATAAATAATGTAGCCACAACAAATTTTAGTACTTTTTTCTCGATAAGTTGGCAACACTGTATTTCGTTAAAATTGCATAATATATACGGGTACCAGGAGAATCTTTAGTGAAAATTTAAATAAAATCTGTTAAATAACGTAGTCATAATAAATTTTTAAAAATTTTAGTAATATTTTTCTCAGAAAGTTGGCAACACTGTACTTTGTTGTAATTATCTAATTTATATGGATACCAGAAGAATCTTTTGAGAAAATTTGAACAAAATCGGCTAAACAACATGGCCGTAATAAATTTTTAAAAATTTTAATAATTTTTTTCTCAATTGGCAACACTGTATTTTATTAAAATTACGTAATTTATATGGGCACTAGAGGAATCTTTCCTGAAAATTTGATCAAAATCGGATAAATAATGTAGCCACAATAAATTTTTAAAAACTTTAGTAATTTCTTTCTCGGAAAGTTGGCATCACTGGAAAAAACCAAAACCACACGACCATCTTGGGCACTAGAAAAATTTATCCTGAAAATTTCATTAAAATCAGTTAAACCGTCTAAGAAGAGTTGCGATCACAAAATTTTGTCTGAGGACCGAGCAAGCGAGCTGACTCCTTACATCCATACACCCACATAAGCTAAGTTCAGATTCGTCATCTAGAGGCTATATGAAGGATTTCTATACAATTTTTTTTTTTTTGCTAATGTTACAGACACCGTACCAAACGCTATACCACTTTTTCCTTGCAATCAAAGTGGTAAAAATTAAAATGACAACTGGTTATATCTGTGTTTCTATTGATTATAGTTTGTTAGCAAAATACAGTGTTAACAAAATACAGTGTTACCAACTTATCGAGAAAAAAAATCATAAATTTTTTCTTTCATTTCCTCAAAATTTCTTCTAGTGCTCTCACATAAATTATAATTTTAATAAAAATGTTGTATTACCGCAACTTTCCGAGAAATGTCCAAGTGGTCTATATACATATGGGTTTACTCACATACACTTCTAATCTTGTATTTTAATATAATGAGTTCTTACTACGTTAATAATAACTAACCTTACATAATCCCAAATGATAAGTTAATTTGATTAATAATAAATAACTTATTAATTAATATAGTCGCGACAAGATAAAAAGATAGGTACGTCATAATCAAGTGTTAAAACTTAACATGAAACTCACTTATGAACAAAATTAATTTTATTCTATTTTACGTATAATAAACTAAATCTTCTTGTAACTATTTACGTATGTTATTTTAATCAAATTAAAATGTAATATATACAAATATATCGTATATTATTGGATTGTTTTATCGAAATGAACTGATTTATTTTTCCTATATTTGGCAGTATTGATTTTCAATGTCAAAAGTCACAGTACGTTTATATTAGTTATGGTCTAGAGGCGAGATGTCAACAGTTAGTTGTCAATTTAATTTCAAATTTTGAACAAGAAAAGGAAAATAATGGGCTATTAATGCCCCTGTCATATAAACATAGTAGTGAGTGACGTTATTTGCTTAGTTACAAAAATTGAAGACGTCCCTATCTTTTTATCTTGTCGCCACTATACATACATAATCCCAAATGATAAGTAAATTTGATTAACAATAACCTAACTTATTAATTAACATTACTTATCAAAATATGATAAGTTAACTAGTTAATTAGCTAACAACTAACCTCGGCCGTGCAGGCCTTGAATAAATATTTTTTCTTTCGGCATGAAATATACCATTTTCGTAGCTTGGACTAGAAAGTACTATAACTATATACTATAACAACTAACCCGTATGTATCCTCTTATGCTCCTGCAAATTCCCCTTCTGGCTAAACGCTTTATTACACACCCCACACTCGTACGGCTTCTGCCCACTATGCCACCGATAGTGCAACGTCAACGACGTCTTGTGCGCGAACAGTTGCCCACACTGCTGACAGAAGTACTTCTTCACCCCCGTATGTGTGGGCTGGTGGTTCAACAGATTGGCACGTGTCTTAAATGTGGCGCCACACGATTTGCAGACAAAGGGGCGGTCTTCGGTGTGTACTAGCTGGTGCCGTTGCAGCAATTGTTTGTGTTTGAAAGACTTGGAGCATTTGTTACAGACGAAACGGCGGCCATTGTTGTGTTCGGATTCCCGGTGGTAGACGACGGAGGAGGGGTGGTTGAAGGTTTTCGGGCAGGTGGTGCACGGGTAGGATTTTGGTGGGGTGGTGGTGTGGGTGGATTGGTGGCCCTACGAGAAAAAATAAAAAAAGTTAGGTTAGGTTTAAGTTTGGCAATAAATCGCATAAAAAAAATGTTTGTATAGATATGGACCGCACAAAAACAGGTTTGACTGTTTATTTATACAGTTAAAGTTAGGTTAGATTTAATAAATCACACAAAAATAGGTTTGACTGTTTATTTATACAGTCAAAGTTAGGTTAGATTTAATAAATCGCACAAAAAAAATTATCGCATAGATATGGACCGCACAAAAACAGGTTTGATTGTATATTTATATTTATACAGTCAAACCTGTGATGATTAAAGTTAGGTTAGATTTAATAAATCGCACAAAAAAAATCAATAGCATAGAAATGGACTGCACAAAAACAGGTTTGACTGTATATTTATATTTATACAGTCAAACCTGTGATGATTAAAGTTAGGTTAGATTTAATAAATCGCACAAAAAAAATATTAGCATAGACATGGACTGCACAAAAACAGGTTTGACTGTATATTTATATTTATAAAGTCAAACCCTTGCTCAAAAAAGTTAGGTTAGATTTAATAAATCGCACAAAAAAAAATATTAGCATAGAAATGGATCGCACAAAAACAGGTTTGACTGTATATTTATATTTATACAGTCAAACCCTTACACAAAAAAGTTAGGTTAGCTTTAATAAATCGCACAAAAAAAAATAATAAACCGCACAAAAACAGGTTTGACTTTATTTATATTTATACAGTCAAACCTGTGATGATTGGTGGCCCTTTGCACCGGAAAAAAAAGTTAGATTAGATTTAATAAATCGCACAAAAAAATAATAGACCGCACAAAAACAGGTTTGACTGTGATGATTGGTGGCCCTTGCACGAAAAAAAGTTAGGTTAGATTTGTAATTTGTCAATTTATTTGAAGTAGTTCGGTCGTCAATTAAAATTCGTTCGATTTTTTTCGAGCAATTAAGTCAAATTATAGAAAATTAAATTTTATTTTCGACGGTACCAAGAAAACATGACCTTACCGTACTAAATTTTGAAAAACACAGGAAGAACGCATTGGAGGTTAAGAAAATTTGAAATTACGACGTTAAAATTCGTTAAAATGATATTTCATAGTCAAAAACTTAGCTTACTGATGTAAATATTCTGCAATAGTAGAAAATTTGAAGAAAGAAGTTGATCAAACGTCACGTTTTGCGGAACTACCAACTATGAAACGTGGAAAATTTAAATACAGAGAAAAATTAATGTTAACCTTTTAATTCTTGAAAAAAAAAGGTATTGATAAATAAAAGATTTGTATTTGTAAACAATATTATATCATTATAATTTTTTGTTTTATTTTTCCTTTACAATGAGTTATTTTAGGTTAGAATGACATAAACTGTCAATAGTCATGTTGTGTATGAAATTACAAGACTTATGAAATGCAATATGCAACTATTTATTTGATAAAATATTTCATTTAAATTCATAATTAACAAGAGTAGAAGTATATGGGTAAACCCATATATAGACTACTTTGACATTTCTCGGAAAGTTGGCAACACTGTATTTAATAATATTATAATTTATGTAGGCACTAGAAGATACTTTTCTGAAAATTTGATCAAAATCGAATAAATAATGTAGCCACAATGAATTTTTAAAAAATTTTGTGTTTTTTTTTGGCAACACTGTATTTTGTTAAAATTGCATAATTTATTTAGACACTAGGAAAAACTTTTATGAAAATTTGATTAAAATCGGTTAAATAAAATAGTCATAAATTTTTAAAAATTTTACTAATTTTTTCCTCAGAAAGTTGGCAACACTGTATTTTGTTAAAATTACATAAATTATATGAATACTAGGAGAATCTTTTGTGAAAATTTGAGTAAAATCGGTTGAATAACATGGCCATAATAAATTTTTTAAAACTTTAGTAATTTTTTTCTCGGAAAGTTGGCAACACTGAATATTAATAAAATTACGTAATTAATGGGAGCATTAGGGAAATCTTTTCTGAAAATTTGATCAAAATCGGATAACTAACGTAGCCAATATGAATTTTTAAAAACTTTAGTAATTTTTTTCTCGGAAAGTTGGCATCACTGGAAAAAAACAAAACCACATGACCATCTTGGGTACTAGACAAATTTATCCTGAAAATTTCATTAAAATCGGTTGAACCGTCTAGGAGGAGTTGCGGCCACAAAATTTTGACTTACGACCGAGCGAGCGAGCGAGCGAGCGAGCGAGCGAGCGAGCTGACGACGCACATCCATACACCCACATAAACTAAGTTCAGATTCGTCATCTAGAGGCTATATGAAGGATTTCTATACAATTTTTTTTTTTTTTTGAAAATGTTACAGACACCGTACCAAACGCTATACTACTTTTCCTTGCAGTCAAAGTAGTAAAAATTTAAAATGTTTTTAACTAAAATTTGACTTATTTTATTGACGACAAAAATTGGACTGATTTTGACTAGTTTCTACGACGACCGAACTACCTTAACTCTTTCAGGCCTAGAAGTATTTCCATAGAACACCAATTAAAAAATTTTTTTTTCATGCTATTTTATATTTTCTATGAATGCAACTTTTTTTCGTAAAAAACATATTACGTAAATTATCACAGTAAAATTATAAAATGTTGTTATTTTACTGTTAAAAGCTATATAAACTAATAATATATAAAGTTAAGTTACATTTTTACAGTGGTTATTATTATTCAGAAAAATCTATTCCGTCTGAAAAGTGTTAATATTATTATATTTGGGGAGAATGAAGAGACAACGTAGTAATAATATAATATTTATTATATAACTTATTCAAAAATAGACTCAATAATAGAAAATCTGTCCCTGTCGTAAAACTAAGTGTATATGATTTTATCGTCTTCTCTTCATACACATAATTATATGTATAATAATTATGACGAAAGAACAGATTTTCAAATGTAAATTATCTCTAATTATTCTAATATTATCCAATGTATTTTCAATTAAAAGCAAAGGCCCGTATTCTCACCTCTCTTTTTCGCGAAAAAGTGCTTTTATCGTTAATTTTAAAATTAGTTTTTGATCAAATGTGAATAGTTTTTCTATTTTTGATCATTTTTATTACTACTTTGACTGCAAGAAAAAAGTGGTATAGCGTTTGGTACGGTGTCTGTAACATTAGCAAAAAAAAAATATTGTCTAGAAATCCTTCATATAGCCTCTAGATGACGAATCTGAACTTAGTTTATAAGTGGGTGTATGGATGTGCGTCGTCAGCTCGCTCGGTCGTAAGTCAAAATTTTGTGATCGCAACTCCTTCTAGACGGTTCAACCGATTTCAATGAAATTTTCAGGATTAATTTGTCTAGTACCCAAGATGGTCATGTGGTTTTATTTTTTTCCAGTGATGCCAACTTTCCGAGAAAAAAATTACTAAAGTTTTTAAAAATTCATTGTGGCTACATTATTTATCCGATTTTAATCAAATTTTCAGGAAAGATTCCCCTAGTACCCACATACATTACGTAATTTTAATATAATACAGAGTTGCCAACTTTCCGAGAAAAAAATTACTAAAGTTTTTAAAAATTTATTACGGCCATGTTGTTTAACCGATTTTGTTCAAATTTTCACAAAAGATTCTTCTGGTATCCATATAAATTAGATAATTTTAACAAAGTACAGAGTTGCCAACTTTCTGAGAAAAAAATTACTAAAATTTTTAAAAATTTATTGCGGCCATGTTGTTTAACCGATTTTGTTCAAATTTTCACAAAAGATTCATCTGGTATCCATATAAATTAGATAATTTTAACAAAGTACAGTGTTGCCAACTTTCTAAGAAAAAAATTACTAAAATTTTTAAAAATTTATTACGGCCATGTTGTTTAACCGATTTTGTTCAAATTTTCACAAAAGATTCTTCTGGTATCCATACTGGTATCCATATAAATTAGATAATTTCAAAAAAGTACAGTGTTACCAACTTTCCGAGAAAAAAATTACTAAAATTTTTAAAAATTTATTACGGCCATGTTGTTTAACCGATTTTGTTCAAATTTTCACAAAAGGTTCTTCTGGTATCCATATAAATTAGATAATTTCAAAAAAGTACAGTGTTACCAACTTTCTGAGAAAAAAATTACTAAAATTTTTAAAAATTTATTATGACCACTTTATTTAACCTATTTATGTGATAATGTCAAAGTAGTCTATATATGGGTTTACCCATATACTTTTAATCTTGTTAGATTTGGTATTATAAAATTTATATAAACTATTATAAAGTGCTTAAATAACTAATTTTCAGTAAATGTCAAAAGCACATTTGACAAAAATCACTTTTATAAATGCGATGAGAATACGGGCCAAAGTTATTATCAAACAAAATACATCTTCCTCAAACTGATCCCATTTAAATAGTTTCATTTTCAATTACAATAACTGAATATTTATCCACAAAAAAAAAAACCAAAATTCTTTCGCTTAAAACAAGTTGAGACTTGCAAAACTATGCTACAAGATTCCGAAAATAATAACGAAACAACAACCGGTTTAGTTCCGGTTTTAGTTCCAGCAAAAATAACAGTTTTTTTTTTCAGTTTTCAGTTCAGTTCCGATTCGAAGCCCTCTAATCTGAATTTTGTAATAATATATCCCCGTATTATATGCAAAATTACCTTTAAGCTCGCCTGATAAGCAAACGTCTTATCGCATTTATCACATTGGAAGGGCTTCTGCCCCTCGTGCTTCGCCTTCACATGGACATCGTAGCTCTGTTTCGATTGGAATGACTTGTCGCATTGCTCGCAAGCAAATTTATGGGTTAGCAATGGCGTTGCTGATGCTACTGTTGCTGATATTGATGTTGCTGATGATGGCAAATCAGCAATCGGTTGCTCGCATTCGCTGGTTATTGTTGCTATTGTTGTTGGTTGTTGTAATTCTTCGGGTTGTTCATTTGTATCGGTATCTACCTAGAATCACAATATTGATTAAATATTTAATTACAGAATTTTTTTCGGAATGAGTGAAAAGAGTTTGTGCCACACCCTTATTTGGCTACATGGCATTGTGATTGTGTATGTATGTATGTATGTATGTATTTCAAAAAAAAATCGAAATGTTATGTAATTATACCAATAATAAAATTAACAGAAACTAAACAAATTTGAGCTATTTATGGAAAATTCTTGTCAGCAAATTTACTGTACTTCTATAAATTTACTAAAAAAAAACTGTAATATATATATATATATATATATACAGGGTGTTCGTTTACCAGATTAATATAGGGCAATAATATAAGATACCCCGATAATATGCAGAATACTTGTTTCTGAAGTAAAATACGGAGAAATACTTAGAATATTTTTCGATCGAGAGAATAAAAAGTTCTAGAATTTGGTTTTAGTTTTATTTTCGCTAGCATGTGCCCCGTTTGGACGCTAGAATGTTTTTTGAAAATGGTTTTTAGAATTTTCAATAATTTTTCCTGCTAAATCAGTATGAGCTAGAGAAAAAAGTTACTTAGCTATTATCTAGCTAATTTTTTGCTCTATTTTACTGAATTTTTTCAGATTTTTTTGAGCAAATTTTGACAAGTCTTATTTTGAATTTATTCAAAATATAACTTTTCAAAATTTGCACAAAATAAATCGCATAAAAAAGGTAATCGCATAAAAAAGAACCGCACAAAAACAGGTTCGACTATACAAGGTGGCCGAAAAATCGCTTTACCGAAACTAGCATAATCTCCAAAATGTTATAATCTATTTATAACTTAATAAAAAATATTCCTGAAACGGCATATTTACATATTTATGTATTGAACAACAAGCTAAACAAAATTTGAACATTTGTTGAAATAAATTATAGGAGTAATATTTTTGAAATTGTATATTGAACAATTTGAACATTTGTTAAAATAAATTATAATATTTTTGAAATTGTATTGTTTTTTTTTAAATTAAATTATTTTCGGTAAATTTTCGGCCACCCCGTATATAAATATAAATATAAATATAAATATAAATATAAATATAAATATAAATATAAATATAAATATAAATATAAATATAAATATAAATATAAATATAAATATAAATATAAATATAAATATAAATATAAATATAAATATAAATATAAATATAAATATAAATATAAATATAAATATAAATATAAATATAAATATAAATATAAATATAAATATAAATATAAATATAAATATAAATATAAATATAAATATAAATATAAATATAAATATAAATATAAATATAAATATAAATATAAATATAAATATAAATATAAATATAAATATAAATATAAATATAAATATAAATATAAATATAAATATAAATATAAATATAAATATAAATATAAATATAAATATAAATATAAATATAAATATAAATATAAATATAAATATAAATATAAATATAAATATAAATATAAATATAAATATAAATATAAATATAAATATAAATATAAATATAAATATAAATATAAATATAAATATAAATATAAATATAAATATAAATATAAATATAAATATAAATATAAATATAAATATAAATATAAATATAAATATAAATATAAATATAAATATAAATATAAATATAAATATAAATATAAATATAAATATAAATATAAATATAAATATAAATATAAATATAAATATAAATATAAATATAAATATAAATATAAATATAAATATAAATATAAATATAAATATAAATATAAATATAAATATAAATATAAATATAAATATAAATATAAATATAAATATAAATATAAATATAAATATAAATATAAATATAAATATAAATATAAATATAAATATAAATATAAATATATAAATATATAGATATATAAATATAAATATATAAATATAAATATAAATAACAAAACATCAAATAAAAATAATATAAAAAATCCCAAAACCACAATTAAATGAAAATAAAGCTAAATACGTGTATTTCGGAAGCTAAGCTTCTATCATCAGTAGCTAAATAAAATCTACATAAATCTTACCTGTGATCCAAAGCACATAAACACTTACACACTTTGGATCACAGGTAAGATTTTTGTAAATTTTATTTAGCTACTAAAGATGGAAGCTTAGCTTCCGAAATATGTATTTAGCTTTATTTTCAATTAAGTGTGATTTTGGGATTTTTTATAATATTATTTTTATTTAAATTTCGCCACGGTAGATCATTTTCTAATCTTATATAAATATAAAAATATAAATATAAATAAATAACAAAACATCAACTTACTTCTTTATCCAACGTTTCAATAATCCCCTCCCCGCTATGCCCCACCTCCGTCTGATGCCCTGCCAACCCTTCCTTCGTCGCAAATCTCATCCCACACTCACCACACTCATACTCAACACATTTATGATACGTCTTATGTATCAAATATCTTCCATAATGGATAAAGCCACGATTACAAATCTCACAGACGAAATTCCTTCTACGACGAGACTTTGCTTTGAAGCGAGATTTCCGATTATTGATGATGACTAATTCGCCTAAATCTTGGCCATCTTTATTCTCCAAATGACCAATGATTTCATCGCCTGCTTCTTGCAGAAATGGGGCGCAAATTGATTTAGAATCTTCAGGTGAGATTTGTTCTTCGCTTTCCGAAGTTTCTTCTGCGTCGATAACGCCTTCTTCCCGGAAGATACGTTCCAGTTCTTTACCCTGCGAAAAGAAAATTGTTTCCGAAAATATGTTAGGTTAAATTGGTTTTCCGAAAAAACACTGGACAAATATATATTCAAAGTTGCTAAGTTTTAGCAATGTTGCTAACAACATTAGCCAATAATATTAGCTGACAACTAAATAAACAAGATTAGAAGTATATGGGTAAACCCATATACCGGGTGTTCGTTCGTTAAGTTCGTATGGGCGTTTAACATGCAAATTCGATAATTTGCTACTTTCTCGATTTAAATTCGGAGAAATACTAAGAATACTTTTTGATAGACAATAAAAAGTTCTATAATTTGGTTTTAGTTCTAATTTGCTAGGATGTGCCGTTTGGGCGTTAGAATTTTTTTTGGATTTTTTGGTTTTTATTTTTTTTTTCTCAAAAACTATGAAGTCTAGGAAAATAAGCATTATATGGAAAAATGCGGAATAATGAGTACAATAATTAAATAAATAAACCATTATTCTAGGATGCATCGTTTAGTAGAAAAAAATTAAAAACTGAATTTTAGAAAATTTGACAAAATTTGCTCAAAAAAATCTGAAAAAATTCAGTAAAATAGAGAAAAAAATTAGCTGGATAATAGCTAAGTAACTTTTTTCTCTACCTCATTCTGGTTTGGCAGGAAAAATTATTGAAAATTCTAAAATGTTTTTTAGAATTTTCAATAATTTTTCCTGCAAAATCAGTATGAGTTAGAGAAAAAAGTTACTTAGCTATTATCTAGCTAATTTTTTCCTCTATTTTACTGAATTTTTTCAGATTTTCAAAAATTTATTTTTTTTTTTTCTATTAAACTATGCATCCTAGAATAATGGTTTATTTACTAAATTGTCGTACTTATTATTCCGCCATTTTCTATATCATGCTTATTTTCCTACACCTCATAGTTTTTGAGAAAAAAAATAAAAACCAAAAAATCCAAAAAAAATTCTAGCGCCCAAACGGCACATGCTAGCAAATTGAAAGTAAACCAAATTATAGAACTTTTTATTGTCTATCAAAAAGTATTCTAAGTATTTCTCCGATCCGAATTTAACTCGAGAAAGTAGTATATCCCAATTTATCGAAATTACATGTTAAACGCCTATACGAACTTAACGAACACCCGGTATATATATATATATATATATATATATATATATATATATATATATATATATATATAAGTTTGTTCCAACCCAGGACAAATCAGTTTGGAATCAATTCAGAATTGTAATTTTAACATACTACAGTTCCGAACTTAGTTGTAACCTAACCTATAATTAACTATTTATACGCTAACCTTATATATATATATATATATATTTTTATATATTCATAATTAGACATGTACAAACCTGTACAGCTTCCCGAAACCGTTCGGGAACCTTTCGACGTCTCCGTTTCCTCCCATCAGCATCGTCATCCAGTTCCGTTTCTTCCGGTTCTGGTTCCGGTTCGTCTTTCGGTGTCGCTTCCGAAACGGTTCCCGGTGGTGGTTTCGGTGGCCGGCCTCGTTTACGCCTCGGTCGCTCTAGACCCGCCATTTTCAAATTCATCTCATGATCGGTTGAGTATAACGAACCATCTGGCATTACTGAAACATCGATTTTCGGTTTTTGAAAATATATAAATTATTATATATTAATGTAATATTTACAACAATAAATGCTAATTGTTACATTTATTAATGTAAATATGTACGCATAAATATGTAATATTTACATTCACAAATGTAATAATTACGTTAGAAAGTGGAAATATTACAAGTATTTACTTAGCAAATATTAAAATGTGTTACATATTTTAATTGTAATTTTTTAGAATATATAAATTATTATTATTAAATATTATTATACAAATTATTTATTTAGTATTTTGGTATTTTTGATAATAGCAAGTACTTCTTCATCAGCAAGCGTGGAAAGAATTTTTTCGACATCTGGAATGGTGCGCACTTAAA
The DNA here is from genome assembly GCA_963966155.1 of Clivina fossor. Lineage (NCBI taxonomy): Eukaryota > Metazoa > Arthropoda > Insecta > Coleoptera > Carabidae > Clivina > Clivina fossor. The sequence goes on along the minus strand of OZ014570.1, from coordinate 564,817 downwards.
AAAATTCGGAATTATTGTTTGGGCCAAATTAGTTATATATATATATATATATATATATATATATATATATATATATATATATATATATATATATATATAAGTGAGAATTAATGGTTGTAATGAAACAATATCAGAGTATATCAAATATAAGCATGAAATAACTATTAAACTGAAAATGAAAAAACTCATATCATATTACGTTTTTATTATTTAATCAATAAATTGTGTTTAGATAATCTAATTACATAGTTAATTACATGATTAAGTTAACAAGATAATTATGTTTGTTTTGACAACTTAATCGTATAGTTAACCATGTAATTAAGTTAGCAAAATTTGTAATTTTATCAAGAAATTTTAATTCACTTTTTGTTACGTTTTAATCCAATAAAGTGTGTTTTGACAAATTTAATCACATGATTAACAACGTAATTAAATGTGTTTTGACAACATAATCGTATAGTTAACCATGTGATTCAGAAATTTTAATTCATTTTTTTATTATTTAATCCAATAAAAAAATTTGTTTTCATAATCTAATCACACGATTAAGTTAACTAGATAATTAAATTATAGTATTTTTATTTATATATATATATATATATATGTTTAATTACAAATTAAATTTCCCATAATTAATTAAAGTTTATTGCAAAAGTTTGATATTCTGATAAAAAAGAAATGTATAGATCTATGCTGAGAAACATTTGTTCATTTCCAAAGATTTATTTAATATCAAAAATCGTATAATATTTAATTATGACTTAATTTTTGATATATTTATAAATCAACGATTTTTTTAGCAAAATATGTTTGATTTAAATCAATGCAGACCCTTGTTAAGTATATGATTACATCATATTTAAATATCATATATAATATAATATAATATAATAATATAATCGGCCTGATTCTCTAACAAAGTTGCTAAGTTTTAGCAACGTTGCTAACAACATTAGTCAATAATATTAGCTGACACTAAATAAAAAATGAAAATCAGAACTGTTATATTTATTTCTATTGGTTATAGCTGTTAGCAACGTTGCTAAAACTTAGCAACTTTGTTACAGAATTAGGCTGAATATCATATATAATATCATAATATCATATTTAAATATCATAAAGCTAGAAATATAGCAGTAGACTTACTTTGTATGAAAATCTCTTTTCCATTTTCCTCAATCGCTTGTATCGTAAATGGTTCGTGCTCCGAACCGAAGCCATTTTGTTCCAGCAGCTGTTTATTTTTCTCATTGCGTCGCAACTGATCCTGCTGCTGCTTCCATAGCTCCCGGATTTTCTCCTGGCCCGAAATAATCAGCTGAAGGAATTGCACCATTGCGTCCAATTGTATATTACAGCCCGGGCATATGCTTCGTGGAAATTTGCCATCGTTTTTCACCTTAAATTTAATTAATATTTAGCAAATATTACATTATTATTAAACTAACAAACGACACCTTAATACAATCTTATATTAATATTTATAGACATAGATTTGATGTTTACGTAGTTAGGTTAAGAAATTCATTTCCGTAATTTTATTAAAAATATAATCGCAAAACACTCTCACAACACGTATTTTACATTTTTTTCAATATTATGTTTGGAAATTTTGAATTTCCGCTAAATTACAGTTTGACATTTGTCGAATAGGAAATCAAGTTGTATACCATTATGAATTTGATAAGTTCAAAAGTGTAACTTTACCTTGAGAGGAAGATAACGATTAATAATTTGGGATAAATCTTCTTCGTTTTCATCGGCACCGAATAATAAAATTCCGTTTTCATTTTCTTCAGCGCACAGCCTACAAAATGTTGAATCATATAACATGACTTGATCCACAACGTCCATTTTGTACCTCCCTTTGCAAAATAACCTCTTCCATAGAATTTATACACTTTGGCGGATCACACCTGTCACATGATTATAATTATTGCGCAATTTTCATATGTTTATTTATAAATAGAATTAAATATTATAAAATAAAATATATAATAAAACTATTTTAATATAATAATAAAAAAAATGGTAAATAACGCGGCAAATCCGTCGAATTTAAAATAAAATTTTATGACACTAACCTAATCTTACGAATGATATGTGCTGAAAGTTGCATTTCCGATTTTCTTTATAATGAAAATGAAAAAAAAAACAATGATAAACATACAATAATAAATCTTTTTATTTCATTTTTATAAAACTTTTCTAGCCTAGTTTCAAATTAAATCTTACAAAATGCAATATAATATGAGAAAATTTATTAAATAAGAAATATATTCAATATTTTCAAAATGCATGAAAACGTAATATTTTTGAAAAGGTAAAATATAAGTTTATAACAATACAAATATGAATGTTTTTATTTTAAAAATAAGTTTGTCATATCAAAGAAATAATACAATTCTAAAAATTAAAAAAAAAAGAAAATACATATGTTCATTCTAAATCTTATACTCTGGTAATATCTAATTTTAGAAACAATTTGTTTGACTTAAAATCTTTTGCTTCTAATTCTAAGATATAATCTAGACAGTATACGCCTTTCCTCATATAAAAAACATTCATTTTTTTCTCAAATGAATTTAAAGTTACAGAATCCGTTATATGTAAAACACAATTATATAAATTATAGCTGGGTGACGTTGCAGTACACAAGCAAATTTCATAAAATTTATCGCGTTTGCGATAGCGAAATATAATATCATCTATTTCATGAGAAATATAAAAAGATTTCCAAACAATATTATCAAATGTAATACACCATTCACCATTTGATCTACAAGATACAATACTATGTTCTAATGCATAATGCTGCAACAAAGATTCGAAATTTGTTTTTTTACACAAACAACAATCTTTGCCATATTTACAAAAGTACGCTTCATGAATTATACATTTGTTTGGGATATCTTTATATGTACAACCTAATTCATGATTTTCGCAAATTCTATGTGCTGGAGTGCAACTTTTACACCACCAGCTATTATCTACATAATATGTTTTCTTATATACATTTTTATGTAAACATTTTCCGCATTTTAATATCATAATTTCTCCATTGCTGTTTTCTTCATTTTTAACTAACTTTCTTACAGTAATATTGAAGGTTGCCCCTTCGTATCCATGCATCATTGCAATTAAAGCATCTATTTTAGTTGCAATTGCAGTATTTATCTGTATAACTCGCAATTCTTCTGGAATAACGTCTTTATTTGCTGAATAAGAAAACGCATCTCGTTTAATATTCAAGGTGAAGCTATAGTTAGATGCCATATTTGGATCACCGAAATGTCGTAACGAATGATAGATATTTCTACTCACAATGCAAACTTTAGTGTGCAATAAAAATAGCACATTAAACGCCAACAGCAGAAATGATTTTTCGCTTGATGTGGTAATGTCATGAGATAAATTACAAGAATTCTGTAATATTTTATCTGGATGTTTATCTTCAACATGTTGACATAAATCAGTTTTCATTCCGGTCCATTCGCATGAACCTGATGGCATTACCGGACAAGTAATACAGTTAAATTTACAATGAATTTCATGCTCGGATTGATCATTAAAATTAACTATTTTTCTACAACCATTTTCTTGATTTTTGCAAGGAAACTTTAAAAGACCAGCCACTGCTTCATACTGATTCAGACGGAAAATGGTTTCTTCGTCTTCAAGACTGGAACATTGACCACAAATTACCTTCATTTCTGCGGTGAGATTTATCGGAGCGGACGACAAAAATCCATTACATTTATTGCATTTTAATTGCTCGAGAATTTCGGCTGGTACTTCCATTTTGGGCCTAAACAAATAGAAAATTATAAACAGTTATTAATTATAATGCATTTTCAAATAATAATTAGAAATAATATAAAACACGTGCACTCTTATATTACAGATAAGATAAAATAACTTTTTCCAATACTTTTATTTATTGTTTAATAATTAACAAAAACTGACATTATTAAAATTGAAAAATTAATTAACATTCATAATATTTAATAATCATTTTTTTCTTACCTTGCAATAATACTGGTGTTTGTCGAAAAACAATTTCGAGTTTTTTGGTTAGTTCTTGAAGAAAACTAATTTGTATTATATATATATTATAGAACAAACAGTATATATGAGATCTGTGAACAAATCGAACAACCTGACTGATTCATATAAATCACTTTTGCTGATATATTTATATTTAATAAGAATGATGCACGTGTTGTCAACGTAATGGCGTAAACATAAATCAGATAATAATGAATACATCAGCATGTTCAAAGTTCAAGCAGTGACTCTTGGCGCGAAATTTAAAATAAATAAAACAAAAACTTACAAGAAATATTTAATTATATTGAAAAAAATTCTGGCTAAACTTTACGATTATATAATCGATTTTCTTCTCTACATACCGTTAATTTTGCACATTCGCAAATCGCATAAATCGCAAAATTTTTGGTGCAGAAATCATATTTACAATTATTTTGAAAACTAACATTTTTACAAAAATTCTTACCACTGTCAAGCTGCTGTCAAATATTTATGTATCCGTGAGTTTTTATTGTTTATAAAAATAAATTTCATAATTTACTTTAAAAATTAGTTTTTATTTCTTTATTAATATTTTACATTCATTTTACTAATTTAAAATTCCTAAAAATAATTATTATGTGTGATTAGTGCTTCCATCCAGTGAAGTTTATCTAAATTATTATTTAAAATAATAAACAGATTCGTTATAAGATGGCAGCACAAAATACATTTATATTTTGACATATTATTTTAACAATTAAAATATTTTTGAAAGTTTAATTATTTAATTTGTATTTAGTTTTTATAATAATATAATAAATGAAATATAATTACATATTTATTATTATTTAATTTTTTTCTTGTGTGTGTGTAAGTCGAGACCGTGTAAGTCGGAGTATTACTGTATTATTAAGTAGTTAAAATTTATGAAAATATATATATATATATATATATATATATATAAAATTTTTTCAAAATTCATTGTGGCTACATTATTTATTCGATTTTGCTGAAATTTTCCTCAAAGTTTCTCCTAGTGTCCGCACATAAATTATAATTTTAATATAAAAATATTCTATTACCAACTTTCGGAGAAATGTCAAAGTGGTCTATATACATGGGTTTACCCATATACACTTCTAATCTTGTTGTTTTTAATACTAGTTGTGCCATCTGTACGATATTGAGTTGATATTTATTAATAGAAGGAAAGTTATCTGTTTTACCGACGAGAAAATTGAATTTAACTCAGGCTAATCATTCATAGATGGCACTGCTAATTACAGTTTTCTTTGTTATATATTATATATTATTTATTTATTATATATATATATATATATATATATATATATATATATATATATATTATTTTTATTTATTATTTATATATTATTTTTATACATTATATATATATATATATATATATATATATATATATATATATATATTTATATATTATATTTTCTTTATTATTAAGATCAAGGCGCTTTACACTTGTAAATATAGTTCAATTAATTTCTTATAGATGGCACTACCAGCATTACAAAGATATGTATATATATATATATATATATATATATATATATATATATAAATAGGAGCTAGAAAAATACGCCTAGTTTAATAAAATAACACTTGTAAAATAGAGATTTATTTATACAATAAAATACTTACAAAGTTTTTCAAAGGAAGGAATGCGAATTAAAAATATAATATGAGAGAAATGCAACATTTCTTTTTATATATAAAAATTTAAAATCTAAAAAAATTTTAATTAAGTTCAATTAATTATTAGTTAATTAATAGTTAATTACAAACCACTTTTTACGTAATTATACAATTTTTTTTAATATATATATATATATATATATATTTAATATATAATATTGTAAATGTGCAATAAAACTGAGATCTTGTTTAAAAATTAAAATGGCTACCGAGTACCCTGATTATTTTTGTTGCAATATATTTTATATTTTGATTTTTATTTGTTAGAAAATTATTGACACATTTACAAATTTCACAAATTAACTTGTCAAATTTTTGCTTGCAATTTCGAAAAAGTGTCTAATAGTAGAAGTTATTTTTCGACAATTTCTGGTGGATTATTGAACTTCTAGTAACAGATCCTCCAATAAGTGTTTCAAAAATTTGAATTAAATTAGAAAAATTAAAATAATTAATTAATTATTAGGTTAATTAATTAATTTAATTAATTAAATTTAATTAGTTTAATTAATTGAAATTCAGCTTTTATGGTTTGGTTCGAAGCATTCATCTAGAAAGTTTTCGAACGTGTGATAAAGATGTTTTCGGACTGATGCTAGCGCGTGATCTTCGTCTGGATAAGTCTGGAGGAAATTCAAGAAGTATTTATTATTAATATATATATATATATATATATATATATATATATATATATATATATATATATATATATATATACAGGGTGTTCGTTCGCCAGGTTAATATAGGGCAATAACATAAGATTTCGATAATATGCAGAATACTTCTTTCTGAAGTAAAATTCGGAGAAATGCTAATTTGTTGCTCTTTTTTACTGAATTTTTTCAGATTTTTTTGAAAAAAGTTATATTTTGAAAAAATTTAAAATAACTCTTTTTTCGAAAATTTGCTCAAAAAAATCTGAAAAAATTCAGTAAAATAGAGAAAAAAATTAGCTTGATAATAGCTAAGTAACTTTTTTCTCTACCTCATTCTGGTTTGGCAGGAAAAATTATTGAAAATTCTAAAATGTGTTTTTAGAATTTTCAATAATTTTTCCTGCAAAATCAGTATGAGTTAGAGAAAAAAGGTACTTAGCTATTATGTAGCTCATTTTTTTCTGTAATTTACTGAATTTTTTCAGATTTGTTTGAGCAAATTTTGAAAATAGTTATATTTTGAAAAAATACATAAAAAAAGAAATTTATCAATTTTAATGCACAGAAATAAAAATGTTAAACTGTAATGTTTCTATATTTAGTGCAATTTGGACTTAAATATGCATTTTATCAAAAAATTCTATAGAAACAAAATTATAGACAATAAAATTTCCTACAACTTTTATTTGCATCACTTTTTAATAGCACTTTCGGTTTAAAAGCTACGCGTCTTTAATATTTTGAAAAAATTCTAAATATAACTTACCTAAAAAATAAATAACATCAAACACAATTGTTCATGAATGTCACTTGGTAAAATTAAGATAATAATATTCTAAAGTTGAGACATTTCCTCGAAACCATAGACACGTGTTTCGGCAACCTTTCAGCCTTTCAGCAACTGATCAAAGCACCATACTGACGAGGTCCTAAAGACCGAAACACGTGTCTATATAGTTAATCTGGCCAGTCGATTCAATGACTGAGTAACTTGTAAAATTTTCGAGGAAATGTCTCAACTTTAGAATATTATAACTGACCTGTTGTCTAAATTGTATATCGTTAATTTCCAACGCTTTCGCCAGGAGCATTGATTGCTGATAATGTACGTTATCATCTAGCGTACCGTGTATTAATAAGTACAATTTATTACGTAATTTCTCTACGTTATTTATAAGGGATGCTTCTTTATACGCTAATAGACGATCTCCGGCTGGAATACCCATGAAACGTTCGGTATAGATGGAATCTAGAAGCGAAAAACAAAAGAACAAAAGAGATAAGTTAGTATATAAGGTTGTGATATTTAAACAAGGTTGTCATGTTTTTTACAAGGTTGTGATATTTTTTACAAGGTTGTTATACTTTTTTATAAGGTTGTGATATTTTTTACAAGGTTGTCAAATTTTTTACAAGGTTAGGTTAGGTTAGGTTAGGTTAGGTTAGGTTAGGTTAGGTTAGTTTAGGTTAGGTTAATATTTTTGTGATATTTTTCACAAGGTTCTCATATTTTTTACAAGGTTGTTATATTTTTCACAAGATTGTGATATTTTTTATAAGGTTATCATATTTTTCACAAGGTTGTGATATTTTTCACAAGGTTATCATATTTTTTACAAGGTTATGATATTTTTTACAAGGTTGTGATATTTTGACAAGGTTGTGATATTTTTACAAGGTTGTGATAATTATTATTGCAATAAAAACAATCGTCCAAATCACAAACTTGTGATATTTTTTACAAGATTGTGATATTTTTCACAAGGTTGTGATATTTTTTACAAGGTTGTGATATTTTTTACAAGGTTGTTATATTTTTTTACAAGGTTGTGATATTTTTCACAAGGTTGTTATATTTTTTATAAGGTTCTCATATTTTTTACAAGGTTGTAAGTATTTTACATGATTTAACTAAGATTATAGGGATTTTTGTAAGTATTATACATGATGATTTTAACTAAGGTTGTAAGTATTTTACATGATTTTAACTAAGGTTGTAACTATTTTACATGATTTTAAGTAAGATTTTAAAAATTTTTGTAAATACTTTACATGATTTTAACTAAGGTTGTAAGTATTTTACATGATTTTAACTAAGATAGAGTTTTTTGTAAGTATTTTACATGATTTTAACTAAGCTTATAAGTAGTTTACATGATTTTAACTAAGATTATAGGGATTTTTGTAAGTATTTTACATGATTTTAATTAAGGTTGTAAGTATTTTACATGATTTTAACTAAGGTTGTAAGTATTTTACATGATTTTAAGTAAGATTATAGGGATTTTTGTAAGTATTTTACATAATTTTAACTAAGGTTGTAACTATTTTACATGATTTTAAGTAAGATTATAGGGATTTTTGTAAGTATTTTACATGATTTTAACTAAGGTTGTAAGTATTTTGCATGATTTTAACTAAGGTTGTAAGTATTTTACATGATTTTAACTAAGGTTGTAACTATTTTACATAATTTTAACTAAGGTTGTAACTATTTTACATAATTTTAACTAAGGTTTTAAGTATGTATGTATGTAAAATAAATAGCAGATTCTTATAGAGCTCTTATTATAGAACTAAGACAATAGCGGGAATGAAATGAATACATTATACATACATACATACATACTTAATATAATAATTAAGTAGTAGGAATAGAAGTAAGCATGTATGAGAGGAATTATGAATGTGGATGAAACAAAAGTTGCTTGTCTCTGGATATAGGAATGTTTGAAGGCGACTGATTTATCGGGATGAGTAAAAAGTTAGTTTGTGCCACACCCTTATTTGGGTACATGGCATTGTGATTGTCTATGTATGTATGTATGTTTAATTAACTAATTAATTAATTACATTAATTACATTAATTACTATAATAATATATACATACCGTATAACGTCCAATCAGTATTTTACATGATTTTAACTAAGGTTGTAACTATTTTACATGATTTTAACCAAGGTTTTAAGTATGTATGTATGACTGTTTTTCACAAGATTATGACTGTTTTTCACAAAGTTATGACTGTTTTTACAAGGTTATGACTGTTTTTTATAAGATTATGAAGTTTTTCACAAGATTATGTCTGTTTTTCACAAGATTATGACTGTTTTTCACAAGGTTATGACTGTTTTTCACAAAGTTATGACTGTTTTTACAAGGTTATGACTGTTTTTTATAAGATTATGAAGTTTTTCACAAGATTATGTCTGTTTTTCACAAGATTATGACTGTTTTTCACAAGATTATGACTGTTTTTCACAAAGTTATGACTGTTTTTACAAGGTTATGACTGTTTTTTATAAGATTATGAAGTTTTTCACAAGATTATGTCTGTTTTTCACAAGATTATGACTGTTTTTCACAAGGTTATGACTGTTTTTCACAAAGTTATGACTGTTTTTACAAGGTTATGACTGTTTTTTATAAGATTATGAAGTTTTTCACAAGATTATGTCTGTTTTTCACAAGATTATGACTGTTTTTCACAAGATTATGACTGTTTTTCACAAAGTTATGACTGTTTTTACAAGGTTATGACTGTTTTTTATAAGATTATGAAGTTTTTCACAAGATTATGTCTGTTTTTCACAAGATTATGACTGTTTTTCACAAGGTTATGACTGTTTTTTACAAGGTTATGTCTGTTTTTCACAAGGTTATGTCTGTTTTTTATAAGATTATGAAGTTTTTCACAAGATTATAACTGTTTTTCACAAGGTTATGACTGTTTTTCACAAGGTTATGACTGTTTTTTTACAAGGTTATGACTGTTTTTTATAAGATAACAAAATTGTACAAAATGAAATAAATAAATAAATAAATAAATAATAAATAATAAATAATAATAATAATAATAATTTGCGTGAGCGACAGTTTCCAAGTAGTAGGAATAGAAGTGCATGTATGAGAGGAATTATGAATGTGGATGAAACAAAAGTTGCTTATGTCTCTGGATATAGGAATATGTTTGGAGGTGACTAATTTTTCAGTATAATGAAAATAGAGTTTGTGCCAACCCCTTATTTGGGTACATGGCATTGTGATTGTCTATGTATGTATATATATATATATAATTAACTAATTAACTAATTAACTAATTACATTAATTACATTATTTATATATATATATATATATATATACATACATACACAATCACGCCATGTACCCAACAGGGTGGTGGCACAAACTCTTTTGATTACATTTATAATTAACTAATTAATTGATTACATTAATTACATTAATTACATTAGACTGATTTCTCGGAATAATGGAAATAGAGTTTGTGCCACACCCTTATTTGGGTACATGGCATTGTGATTGTCTATGTATGTATGTATAATTAACTAATTAATTAATTACATTAATTACATTAATTACATTAGACTGATTTCTCGGGATGAGTGGAAATAGAGTTTGTGCCACACCCTTATTTGAGTACATGGCATTGTGATTGTCTATGTATGTATGTATAATTAATTACATTAATTGATTGTAACTATTTTACAAGATTCTAAGTAAGATTATAGGGATATTTGTAAGTATTTTACAGGATTTTAACTAAGGTTGTCAGTATTTTACATGATTTTAACTAAGGTTGTCAGTATTTTACATAATTTTAACCAAGGTTTTAAGTATGTATGTAAGTAAAATAAATAAAATAGATTCTTATCTTATGAAATGAATACATTATACATATATACATAATACTTAATATAATAATTAAGTAGTAGGAATAGAAGAGCATGTATGAGAGGAATTATGAATGTGGATGAAACGAAAGTTGCTTGTCTCTAGATATAGGAATGTTTGGAGACGACTGATTTCGGAATGATAAATAGAGTTTGTGCCACACCCTTATTTGAGTACATGGCATTGTGATTGTCTATGTATGTATGTATAATTAATTAATTAATTGATTACATTAATTACATTAATTACTATAATAATATATATACATACCGTATAACGTCCAATCGTTATGACTGTTTTTCACAAGGTTAAGTAGTAGGAATAGAAGTGAGCATGTATGAGAGGAATTATGAATGTGGATGAAACAAATGTTGCTTATGTCTCTGGATATAGGAATATGTTTGGAGACGACTGATTTCTCGGAATAATGGAAATAGAGTTTGTGCCACACCCTTATTTGGGTACATGGCATTGTAATTGTCTATGTATGTATGTATATATAATTAACTAATTAATTAATTACATTAATTACACTAATTACAATAATAATATCTACATACCGTATAACGTCCAATCCGTTACGGGAGCAATAGAAATAGCGCATTTGAATACGCTATCGTTATCCTTTGTAAGTATTTTACATGATTTTAACTAAGGTTGTAAGTATTTTACATGATTTTAACTAAGGTTGTAAGTATGTATGTACGTAAAATAAATAAAATAGATTCTTATCGAGCTTATTATGAAATGAATACATTATACATACATACATAATACTTAATATAATAATTAAGTAGTAGGAATAGAGGAGCATGTATGAGAGTGGAATTGTGGAATGTGGATAAAACAAAAGTTGCTTGTCTCTGGATATAGGAATGTTTGGAGGCGACTGATTTCTCGGGATGAGTGAAAAGTCAGTTTGTGCCACACCCTTATTTGAATACATGGCATTGTGATTGTCTATGTATCTATGTATGTATGTATAATTAATTAATAATAAATTAATTTAATTAATTTAAATTAAATTAATTAATTAAATTTTATTAAAATACTTACAAATATCCCTATAATCTTACTTAAAATCATGTAAAATATTTACAACCTTAGTTAAAATCATGTAAAATATCTTCAGAAATTCCTAAAATCTTACTTAAAATCATGTAAAATACTGACAACCTTAGTTAAAATTATGTAAAATACTTACAAATATCCCTATAATCTTATTTTAAATCATGTAAAATACTTACAACCTTAGTTAAAATTATGTAAAATATCTTCAGAATTTCCTATAATCTTACTTTAAATCATGTAAAATAGTTACAACCTTAGTTAAAATCATTTAAAATACTGATAACCTTAGTTAAAATCATGTTAAATACTTACAAATATCTCTATAATCTTACTTAAAAATCATGTTAAATACTTACAACCTTAGTTAAAATCATGTAAAATTCTAATAACCTTAGTTCAAATTATGTAAAATATCTTCAGAAATTCCTATAATCTTACTTAAAATCATATTAAATACTTACAACCTTAGTTAAAATCATGTTAAATACTTACAAATATCTCTATAATTTTACACACCCTTATTTGGGTACATGGCGTAATTGTGTATGTATGTATGTATGTATTATTATATGTATATATGTATTATTTTAACAAAGGTTGTAAGTATTTTACATGATTTTAAGTAAGATTTTAGAGATTTTTGTAAATATTTTACATAATTTTTAACTAAGGTTGTAACTATTTTACATGATTTTAACTAAGGTTGTAACTATTTTACATAATTTTAACCAAGGTTTTAAGTATGTATGTATGTAAAATAAATAAAATAGATTCTTATCGAGCTTATTATGAAATTTTATACATTATACATACATACATAATACTTAATATAATAATTAAGTAGTAGGAATAGAAGAGCATGTATGAGAGTGGAATTGTGGAATGTGGATGAAGCGAAAGTTGCTTAGGATATAGGAATATGTTTGGAGGTGACTAATTTTTCAGAATAATGGAAATAGAGTTTGTGCCACACCCTTATTTCGGGTACATGGCATTGTGATTGTCTATGTATGTATGTATATATAATTAACTAGTTAATTATACATACATACATACATACATAGACAATCACAATGCCATGTACCCAAATAGGGGTTGGCACAAACCCTTTTGATTACATTAATTACACTAATTACTATAATAATATATACATACCGTATAACGTTCAATCGTTATGACTGTTTTTCATAAGGTTAAGTAGTAGGAATAGAAGTAAGCATGTATGAGAGGTATTATGAATGTGGATGAAACAAAAGTTGCTTATGTCTCTGGATATAGGAATATGTTTGGAGGCGACTAATTTTTCAGAATATTGGAAATAGAGTTTGTGCCAACCCCTTATTTGGGTACATGGCATTGTGATTGTCTATGTATGTATGTATGTATAATTAACTAATTAACTGATTACATTAATTACATTAATTACATTAGACTGATTTGTGTTTTTTGGAAGGTTACTAGGATTTTAAGAAAGTTACTAGGTTTTTAAGAAAGTTACTAGGTTTTTAAGAAAGTTACTAGGTTTTTTGGAAGGTTACTAGGTTTTTTGGAAGGTTACTACTTTATGACTATTCTTCACAATGTTATGACTTTTTACAAGGTGATGACTTTTCACAAGGTGATGACTTTTCACAAGGTTATGACTGTTTTTCACAAGGTTATGACTTTTCACAAGGTTATGACTTTTCACAAGGTTATGACTTTTCACAAGGTTATGACTATTTTTCACAAGGTTATGACTTTTCACAAGGTTATGACTTTTCACAAGGTTATGACTGTTTTTCACAAAGTTAAGTAGTAGGAATAGAAGTAAGCATGTATGAGAGTGGAATTATAAATGTGGATGAAATTGCGAAAGTTGCTTGTTTGGATAGGAATGTTTGGAGGTGACTAATTTTTCAGAATAATGGAAATAGAGTTTGTGCCACACCCTTATTTGGGTACATGGCATTGTGATTGTCTATATATGTATGTATAATTAACTAATTAATTATACATACATACATACATAGACAATCACAATGCCATGTACCCAAATAAGGGTGTGGCACAAACCCTTTCGATTACATTAATTACACTAATTACTATAATAATATCCACATACCGTATAACGTCCAATCCGTAACGGGCGCAATAGAAATAGCGCACTTGAATACGCTATCGTTATCCTTGGCTAACGCTAACCCGGATGCGTAACCCCCGTAAGACCAACCCCATATAGCGGAACGTTTCTCGTCGATGAAGGGGTAGATTTGCTGTAGATGTCTGCGCATGCGCACCGACAGAAACAGATAAAAAACAGATAAATTAATATATGACAAGATTAGAAATATGTGGGTAAACCCATGTGTATATATATATATATATATATATATATATATATATATATAGACCAGATTGATAATAAAAAACAGACAAATAAATATTAGAACAAAATTAGAAGGATAAATAAATATATATATATATATATATATATATATATATATATAACAAAATTAGAATTATAAAGTATATGGGTAAACCCATATTTATAGACCACTTTGACGTTATTATCTCATATATATATGATAAGAAATAAAATGAAAAAATGAAAAAAAAAAAGATGAAAAAACATTATATATGAAACAAGATTAGAAGTATATGGGTAAACCCATATATATATATATATATATATATACATATATAGACTACTTTGATATAATTATATTAATAATAAGAAATAAAATGAAAAAATGAACAAAATAAGATAAAAAAACATTATATATAAAACAAAATTAGAAATCTATGGGTAAACCCATATATATAGACCACTTTGACGTTATTATCACATAAATGATAAGAAAATAGGATGAAAAATGAAAAAAAATAAGATGAAAAAACATTATATATATATATATATATAAAACAAGATTAGAAGTATATGGGTAAACCCATATAAATATATATATATATATATATATATATATATATATATATATATATATATAGACCAGTTTGATATTATCACATAAATGATAAGAAATAAGAATAAAAATGTTTACAAAGTTACTATGATTTTTGGAAGATTATAATTGTTTTTTACAAGATTATGACTGTTCTTTTACAAGGTTTTATGACTGTTTTTTACAAGGTTATGACTGTTTTTTACAAGGTTATGACTGTTTTTTACAAGGTTATGACTGTTTTTTTACAAGATTATGACTGTTTTATACAAAATTATGACTATTTTTTACAAGGTTATGACTGTTTTTTACAAGGTTACGACTGTTTTTCACAAGGTTATGACTGTTTTATACAAGATTATGAAGTTTCGAACAAGATTATGTCTGTTTTTCACAAGGTTATGTCTGTTTTTTACAAGGTTATGACTGTTTTTTACAAGATTATAAAGTTTTACACAAGATTATATCTGTTTTTCACTAGGTTATGACTGTTTTTTTACAAAGTTATGACTGTTTATTACAAGGTTATAAAGTTTTTTACAAGGTTATGTCTGTTTTTCATAAGGTTATGATTGTTTTTCACAAAGTTATGACTGTTTTTCACAAGATTATGTTTGTTTTTCACAAGGTTATGACTGTTTTTCACAAAGCTATGTCTGTTTTTCACAAGATTATGTCCGTTTTTCACAAGATTATGACTGTTTTTCACAAGACAATAACTGTTTTTCACAAGGTTATGACTGTTTTTTACAAAATTATGTCTGTAAATGTCTGTAAACACAAAACAGAGACAGAGAAGAAATCAAATATTAATTAATACGGACCTGAACTAAAATCAATTTTAAACCAATAGTAATAATAATAATAATAATAATAATAATTCTATCAAGGTTATTTAATTTAAAAAAAAAAAGATTAGAAATGTATATGGGTAAACCCATATTTATAGACTACTTTGACATTTCTCGGAAAGTTGGCAACACTGTATTTTCAATAATATTATAATTTATGTGGGCACTAGGAGATACTTTTTTGAAAATTTGATCAAAATCGAATAAATAATGTAGCCACAATGAATTTTTCAAAAATATTTGGGATTTTTTCTCGATAAGTTGGCAACACTGTATTTTGTTAAAATTACATAAATTATATGAATACTAGGAGAATCTGTTGTGAAAATTTGAGTAAAATCGGCTTAATAACATGGCCATAATATATTTTTAAAAACTTTAGTAATTTTTTTCTCGAAAAGTTGGCAACACTAGATATTAATAAAATAATATAATTAATGGGAGCATTAGGGAAATCTTTTCTGAAAATTTGATCAAAATTGGATAAATAATGTAGAAAATATAAATTTTTTTAAAAAATTAGTATTTTTTTTTTGGAAAGTTGGCATTACTGTAAAAAAACCAAAACCACATGACCCTATCTTGGGCACTAGACAAATTTATCCTGTAAATTTCATTAAAATCGGTTAAACCTCGTCTAGGAGGAGTTGCGTTCACAAAATTTTGACTAACGTACATCCATACACCCACTAATATAAACTAAGTTCAGATTCGTCATCTAGAAGCTATATGAAGGATTTCTATCCATTTTTTTTTCTTTTTTTGCTAATGTTACAGACACTGAACCAAACGCTATACCACTTTTTCCTTGCAGTCAAACTGGTAAAAATAATAATTTTATCAAGGTTTGTATTTTTTTTCTTTCTATTTAATTTTTTTTTAAAAAAAAAACAAATCAATTAGTGTAGTTTTCAACCCTTACAATTTTTCTCACTGTATTTTTCCCTAACTTATACTGTGTTCACACAGACATTGGATGTATACAAATAAATAAAATAATAATAATAATAATAATAATAATAGATAATAATAATAATAATAATAATAAAATAATAATAATAATAATAATAATAATAATAATAATAATAATAATAATAATAAATCTTAATATTCCAAACTTATACTGTGTTCACACAGACATTGGACGTATACAAATAAATAAAATAATAATAATAATAATAATAGTATAATAATACTAATAATAATAATAATAATAATAATAATAATACCTGGTAATATTAATCTGATCTTCAATCTCCACACTACCGAGGTGCCCATAACCTGCAAATAACATCCGATCGCCTTTCAGTCCCGAGCCTCGGCCATCGATCGAAGCGACAATTACGCTCTTATTCGACGCCAGATAACTGAACCAATTCAGCTGGAATTTATTGATAACAGCGTAGGAATCGGGGCCGCCATATCTATATTGAGAAAAAACAAAAAAAAAACAAAATGGCGTTTAGCAAAATAGTTAATCTGTTTTATTAAAAGTTTATATCGGGAAAAAAACAAAAAACAAAATGGCGTTTAGCAAAACTAGTAAATTTCTGTTTTATTAGTAGTTAATTTTCTGTTTTATTTTAATTAAAGTGTCTATTTTGCACCTTAAAACAAGAAACCAGAAACCAGAAACACGAAAACACGAGAAACAGGAAACACGAAAACACGAAAACACGAGAAACACGAAAACACGAGAAACACGAAAACATGAGAAACACGAAAACACGAAAACAGGAAACACGAAAACACGAGAAACACGGAAACACGAGAAACAAGAAAACACGAAAACACGAGAAACAGGAAACACGAAAACACGAGAAACAGGAAACACGAAAACACGAAAACAGGAAACACGAAAACACGAAAACACGAGAAACACGGAAACACGAGAAACACGAAAACACGAGAAACACGAAAACACGAAATTTGAAATGAAAACACGAAACTTGCAATTAAGAATATTGATTTTATGATTTTTTGTTGATTTTACATAATTTTAAAGACAATTATAAAAATTTCACATGATTTTAAGCGTTTTTATATGATTTTAAGTGAAATTGTAAGAAATCTAGATGATTTTTCGTTGATTTTATATGATTTTAAGCGTTTTTATATGATTTTAAGTGAAATTGTAATTAATCTAGATGATTTGTCGTTGATTTTATATGATTTTAAGTATTTTTATATAACTTTAAGTGAAATTGTAACAAATCTAGATGATTTTTTGTTGATTTTATATGATTTTAAGCGAGTTTGTAAAAATTTTATATGATTTTTTGTTGATTTTACATAATTTTCAGGACAATAATAAAAATTTTAAGCGTATTTATATGATTTTAAGTGAAATTGTAAAGAATCTAGATGATTTTTCGTTGATTTTACATGATTTTAAAGATGATTATAAAGATTTCAACTGATTTTAAGCGAGTTTGTAAGGATTTTATATGATTTTAAGTGAAATTGTAAGGATATTACCTGATTTTAAGGATAATTATATAGATTTTACATGATTTGAAGGATTTTACATGATTTGGAGGATTTCACATGATTGTTAAGCGAGTTTGTAAGTGATTTTACATGATTTTTTGTTGATTTTACATGATTTTAAGTAAAATTGTAAGCGATTTTAAGAATTCTAGATGAGTTTTCATTGATTTTACATGATTTTAAGCGAGTTTGTAAAGATTATAGATGATTTTTTGTTGATTTTATATGATTTTAAGGACGACTACAATGATTTCACTTGGTTTAAAGCGATTTTGTAAACGATTTTACATTCCTATTCAAACAAGCAACTTTTGCACATTCATCCACATTCATAATTCCTCTCATACATGCTCACTTCTATTCCTACTACTTTGAAAATAATAGTAATAATAATAATAATAATAATAATAATAATAATAATAATAATAATAATAACTTACACATTAATCAACATAGGATATTCTTTCATCCACATTCTACAATTCCTCTCTCATACATGCTCTTCTATTCCTACTACTTGGAAACTAATAATAATAATAATAATAATAATAATAATAATAATAATAACTTACACATTAATCAACATAGAATAATTTCATCCACATTCATAATTCCACTCTCATACATGCTCTTCTATTCCTACTACTTGGAAAATAATAAATACATACATACACAATCACGCCATGTACCCAAATAAAGGTGTGGCTCAAACTCATTTTTCACTCAACGCCTCCAAACATTCTTATATCCAGAAACAAGCAACTTTCGCACTTTCATCCACATTACACAATTCCACTCTCATACATGCTCACATCTATTCCTACTACTTGGAAAATAATAATAATAATAATAATAACAATAATAATAATAATAACTTCTATTCGCTACTACTTGGAAACTTTCCCTGCACTTTAGCCACTCTCTCTCAATCATACCACTCCTACTACTCAAAACTTCGTCTTTACCTTCGTAAACCCAATCAGTTCCACTCTCATACATGCTCTTCTATTCCTACTACTTGTAAAATAGTAATAATAACAATAATAATAACAACAACTTACACATTAATCAACAACGGATATTTAACCCCAGCGCCCCTCTCCAACCGTGGCGGCAACTGCAACTGCACCTGCACCTTAAACCCTCCACCAATCTCCACCTCTAACCGCTCCACCGTCGGCACCGCCTTCTCCTGCACCAGCTCCAACAACTCCTCGTTTTGCTCCCACACCTCCAACCTCTTATGTTCTACCGCTGAGTAGATACTAGTTTCAGGTACGCTTGGTCCTGCGCAGTTTAGAGTGTAGTGCGTTGAGTCGGTGCTGAATGCAGCTACGACGTATGTGCAGCTTGTGTTTCTAGTAGATGATGATAGAGGGCATGAGATGCAGTACGTGGAGTGGCTGGTTGTGGAAACGGAGTAGAGATGTTGAGCAGCTGGGTTTTCTGGAGTTGTTGCCAGATAATAACTGTAATATAATAATAAGATAATGTAATTGTGAAATAAGAAGATTAGAAGTATATGGGTAAACCCATATATAGACCACTTTGATATTATCAATAAAAAAATTAGTCACCGAAAGTTGGCAACATTGTATTTTGCTGTAAAAATGTCATTAAAATCGGATAAATAATACGGGTGTAACAAATTTTTAGAAAATTATTGATTTTTTTTGGAAACTTGGCAACATCGTATTTTAATAAAATTATAGTTTATTTAGGCACTAGGAGAAACTTATCTGAAAATTTGATCAAAATCGGATAAATAATGTAGCTACAATGAATTTTGAAAAAATTTTAGTAATATTTTTCTTGATAAGTGTTGGTAACACTGTATTTTGTTAAAATTGCATAATTTATATTGGATACTAAAGGAATTTTTTGTGAAAATTTGAGTAAAAATCAATTAAATTACCTGGTCATAATGATTTATTAAAAATGTTGGTAATTTTTTCTCACAATGTTATCAACACTGTATTACTAAAATTATATAATTTATGTAGACGCTAGGTGTCTCTTTTGTGAAAAAATTTGATTAAAATCGAATAAATAATTTGGCTATAAATTTTTTTGAAAAACTTTATTAATTTTTTTTCTCTGGAAAGTTGACATCACAGTTGGGCAAAAACAAAACCACATGATTATGTTGGGCTCTAGATAAACCTAATCCTGAATATTTTATTCTAATCGGTTGAACTTGCGATCAAAAAATTTTTGACTGACGACCGAGCGACCTGAAAACACACATCCATACACCCACTTATAAACTAAGTTCAGATTCGTCTGATCTAAATTATATAAAACGGAAACATTAAGAAAAAATTTTCTGAAAATTTGATCAAAATCGAATAAATAATGTAGCTACAATAAATTTTTAAAAATTTTAGTTTTTTTTATCTCGAAAAGTTGGCAACACTGTATTTTGTTAAAATTACATAAATTATATGAATACTAGGAGAATCTTTTGTGAAAATTTCAGTAAAATCCGTTAAATAAAATGGCCATAATAAATTTTTAAAAATTTTAGTAATTTTTTTCTCGGAAAGTTGGCATTACTGGAAAAACCCAAAACCACATGACCCTATCTTGGATCACTAGACAAATTTATCCTGAAAATTTCATTCTAATCGGTTGAACCGTCTAGGAGGAGTTGCGGCCAGAAAATTTTATCAAATCATACCACTCCAACTACTCATCGAATCATAATACCTCTCATACAATAATCAATATTATACTTACACAAGTTGCTTCTCATCATCGTACGCTAGTATTTCCGTAACTACGAATTTTCCTCTCGTTAACAAGGTTTTTATCTGTTTTAGCAAGGTTTTACTTTTTTAATCAAGGTTTTTATCTGTTTTAGCAAGGTTTTACATTTTTAAACAAGGTTTTTATCTGTTTTAGCAAGGTTTTACATTTTTTAAACAAGGTTTTTATGTGTTTTAGCAAAGTTTTGAAAAAGTTTTACTTTTCTAACAAGATTTTCGTCTATTTTAACAAGGTTTAGCCACTCTCTCAATCATACCACTCCAACTACTCATCCACACTTATAATACCTCTCATACAATATTACATATTATACTTACACAAGTTGCTTCTCATCATCGTACGCTAGAATTTCCGTAACTACGAATTTTCCTTTCGTCAAAGGTTTTGCTTCATCCACATTCATAATACCTCTCATACAATTAATATTATACTTACACAAGTTGCTTCTCATCATCGTACGCTAAAATTTCAGTCGCCTCCAAACATTCCTATATCTAGCACAAGCAACTTTCACACTTTCATCCACATTCATAATACCTCTCATACAATAATTAATATTATACTTACACAAGTTGCTTCTCATCATCGTTCGCTAGTATTTCCGTAACAACATTTCTATATCCAGGCACAAGCAACTCTCGCACTTTCATCCACATTCATAATACCTCTCATACAACTAACATTATACTTACACAAGTTGCTTCTCATCATCGTACGCTAGTATTTCCGTAACAACGAATTTTCCTCTCGTCAGCGGCGTCATTTTCCCGCCCGCTTTTCTTTCGATCATCGTCAGATGTTTGTACGACCCTAATTTTCCACCCTGATCTTGCGATAAAATCAAAAACATTAGGGCGCCATTTTTGGAAAATTTAGGGGGTGTAAATAGCTCTAACCAACCGGAGGGTTCTTGTAAATTCGCTACCTGAAATTGGTATTATTATTATTATTATTGTCAGTTGGCAACACTGTATTTTGTATTTTGTTTCCAAGTAGTAGGAATAGAAGTGAGCATGTATGAGAGGAATTATGAATGTGGATGAAAGTAGTGCGAAAGTTGCTTGTGCTGGATAGGAGTGTTTGGAGGCGACTGATTTCTCGGAATGAGTGGAAAGAGTTTGTGCCACACCCTTATTTGGGTACATGGCATTGTGATTGTGTATGTATGTATGTATGTATGTACTATTGTGCAAAATTTGGTATTGGGATCGTAACAAAAATAATAAATTTTTCAAAACTTTAGTAATTTTTTTTCTCGGAAAGTTGGCAACACTGTATTTTGTTGTTAAAATTACATAAATTATATGAATACTAGACGAATCTTTTGTGAAAATTTGAGTAAAATCGGTTAAATAACATGGCCATAATAAATTTTTAAAAACTTTAGTATATTTTTTTCGAAAAGTTGGCAACATTGTATTTTTGTTAAAATTATATAGATAGTTTATGTATTGGTAGTAGAATGTTTTGTTAATAATTTGGTGTTAAAATTGGGTAAATAATGTGGTTAGAATGAATTTTTAGAAATTTTAGTAATTTTTTTTGCTCGGAACGTTGGCAACACTGTATTTTGTTAAAATTATATAATAAAATAATAGTTTATTATAATAATATATTATATAAAATAATGATAAAAATTTGGTATTAAAATTGAATAAATAATCTGGCTAGAATGAATTTTTAAAAATTTTAGTAACTTTTTTGTTCGGAACGTTGGCAACACTGTATTTCGTTAAAATTATATAATTTACGGTAGACTCTAGTAGAATCTTTTGTTAAAAATTTGGTATTAAAATCAAAAAAATAATGTGGCTAGAATAAATTTTTCAAAATTTTAGTAATTTTTTTTCTCCGAAAGTTGGCTACACTGTATTTTAATAATAATCTAGAAGCTATATACGAAGAATTTCTATACAAATTTTTTATTTGTTTTTTACTAATATTACAGACACCGTACCAAACGCTATACCACTTTTTCCTTGCAGTCAAACTGGTAATAAATAATAGTATAAATTAAACTGACGAATCTGTACTTACCGTTTCGCATCTGCCCTGCACCGTATCGCATGTAATAATGGCGGCCTTATTCTGTATACGATTCAACCAAATTGCCACTAAGTTGCTTTCATCAGCAAACTCAACTGCTGATAAAATCGGTTCGCTAGAAAAACACACACAAAAACAGAAAATACAAGATTAGAAGTATATATACAGTTTCGATAATTTGCGATATACTTCTTTCTCGAGTAAAATTCGAAGAAATACTTAGAATACTTTTTGATAGGGAATAAAAAGTACTATAATTTGGTACTAGTTTCAATTTGCTAGCATGTGCCGTTTGGGCGCTAGAATTTTTTTTCGATTTTTTGGTTTTTATTTTTTTTCTCAAAAACTATGAGGTGTAGGAAAATAAGCATGATATGGAAAAATGCGGAATAATGAGTACGATAATTTAGTCAAGAAATCATTATTCTAAGATGCATCGTTTAGTAGAAAAAAATTAAAAACTGAATTTTTGAAAATTCAAAATAAGACATTTTTCAAAATTTGTTCAAAAAAATCTGAAAAAATTTAGTAAAATAAAGAAAACAAGATTTGAAGTATATGAGTAAACCCATATATAGACTACTTTGACATTTCTCGGAAACTTGGCAACACTGTATTTTAATAATATTATAATTTATGTGAGCACTAGGACATACTTTCCTGAAAATTTGATCAAAATCTAAATAATGTAGCCACAATGAATTTTAGTAATTTTTTCTCTCGGAAAGTTGGCAACACTGTATTTTGTTAAAATTGCATAATTTATTTAGGCACTAGAAAAAACTTTTATGAAAATTTGATTAAAATCGGTTAAATAAAATGGTCATAATAAATTTTTTAAAATTTTACTAATTTTTTTCTCTGAAAGTTGGCAACACTGTATTTTGTTAAAATTACATAAATTACATGAATACTAGGAGAATCTTTTGTGAAAATTTGAGTAAAATCGGTTGAATAACATGACCATAATAAAAATTTTAAAAATTTAGTAATTTTTTTCTCGGAAAGTTGGCATCACTGGAAAAAAACAAAATCACATGACCATCTTCGGCACTAGACAAATTTATCCTAAAAATTTCATTAAAATCGGTTAAACCGTCTAGGAGGAGTTGCGATCACAAAATTTTGTCTGACGACCGAGCGAGCTGACGACGCACATCCATACACCCACATAAACTAAGTTCAGATTCGTCATCTAGATGCTATATGAAGGATTTCTATACAAGTTTTTGTTTTTTTGCTAATGTTACAGACACCGTACCAAACACTATACTACTTTTTCCTTGCAGTCAAAGTAGTAAAAAGTAATTTATTTCACTATCACATTCTGATTTGGCAGGAAAAATTTTTGAAAATTAATATTTTTTGCATTTTAATTTGTTTTTTTTTCTGCCAAACCAAAATAAGTTAAAGAAAAAAGTTACTAATTTATTATGTAGCTAATTTTTTTCTCTATTTTACGGATTTTTTTTCAGATTTTTTTGAGCAAATTTTCGAAAAAAGTCTTATTTTGAGCAAATTTTCAAAAATTCAGTTTTTAATTTTTTTTCTACTAAACGAACGCTTATGTTTCTACACCTCATAGTTTTTGAGAAAAAAATAAAACAAAAAATCAAAAAAACATTCTAGCGCCCAAAATAGCGCCCAAAATAATGTAGTTACATTTTTTTTTTAATTTTGTAATTTTTTTTCTCGATAAGTTGGCAACACTGTATTTTACTAAAATTATATAATTTACATGAATACTAGGAGAATCTTTTGTGAAAATTTGAGTAAAATCGGATAAATAATTTTTGAAAATTCTAGTAATTTTTTTCTAGATAAGTTGGCAACACTGTATTTTGTTAAAATTACATAAATTATATGAATACTAAAAGAATCTTTTGTGAAGATTTGAATAAAATCGATTAAATAACATGACCGTAATAAATTTTAATATAAAATTTTAGTAATTTTTTTTTCTAGATAAGTTGGCAACACTGTATTTTACAAAAATTATTACTAAGTAAATATATATTAATACAGAACTAGACAACCTTAATTTAGCTTAATCTAACTTACCTTCCTACAAATAAGGGTGGTTCTAAAGTATTGGTCCGTGGCAGAGAACGAAAATCACTTGCTGCGTCTAAGTCTATTGTTATTAATTTCACTGTTGGATTTGGAGTTCCTGCCTATAAACAAAAATTTGGACTTAAATATGCATTTTATCAAAAAAATGTATAGAAATAAAATTGTAGATAATAAAATTTCCTACAACTTTTATTTGTATTACTTTTTAATAGCACTTTCGATTTAGAAGCTACGCGTCTTTAAATATCAAGAAATTTATTAATTTTAATCCACAGAAATAAAAATGTTTCTATATTTAGTGCAATTTTGACTTAAATATGCATTTTATCAAAAAATTGTATAGAAATTAAATTATAGACAATAAAATTTCCTACAACTTTTATTTGTATTACTTTTTAATAGCACTTTCGGTTTAGAAGCTACGCGTCTCTAAATATCAAAAAATTTATTAATTTTAATGCACAGAAATAAAAATGTTTGTATATTTAGTGCAATTTCGACTTAAATATGCATTTTATCAAAAAAATGTATAGAAATTAAATTATAGACAATAAAGTTTCCTACAACTTTTATTTGAATTACTTTTTAATAGCAAATTTGGTTTAGAAGCTACGCGTCTTTAAATATCAAGAAATTTATTAATTTTAATGCACAGATATAAAAATGTTTGTATATTTAGTGCAATTTGGACTTAAATATGGATTTTATCAAAAAATTGTATAGAAACAAAATTATAGACAATAAAATTTCCTACAACTTTTATTTACATTACTTTTTTATAGCACTTTCGGTTTAGAAGCTACGCGTCTATAAATATCAAGAAATTTATTAATTTTAATGCACAGAAATAAAAATGTTTCTATATTTAGTGCAATTTGGACTTAAATATGCATTTTATCAAAAAATTGTATAGAAGTTAAATTATAGACAATAAAATTTCCTACAACTTTTATTTGAATTACTTTTTAATAGCACTTTCGGTTTAGAAGCTACGCGTTTTTAAATATCAAAAAATTTATTAATTTTAATGCACAGAAATAAAAATGTTTCTATATTTAGTGCAATTTCGACTTAA
Source organism: Clivina fossor (assembly GCA_963966155.1). Lineage (NCBI taxonomy): Eukaryota > Metazoa > Arthropoda > Insecta > Coleoptera > Carabidae > Clivina > Clivina fossor. Next base: position 538,387 of record OZ014570.1, on the reverse strand, counting down.
ATATGCATTTTATCAAAAAATTCTATAGAAATTAAATTCTAGATAATAAAATTTCCTACAACTTTTATTTGAATTACTTTTTAATAGCACTTTTGGTTTAGAAGCTACGCGTCTTTAAATATACTTCTTATTAGATTGTTTTTGACTTAAATTTTCTTTAAACATTGTTTTACCACGTTTTCTTGTTTATTAACTCGCTTGATTGTGTGTCTGTTTGTTTGTCTGTTCGGTACAAATTATAATATATATATATATACAGGGTGTTCGTTCGTCACGTTAGTAATTATTACCTTTGGATATCGAAGTGGTATATTTTTCGTATATTGAAAGCTAGGATTCTCTGCTTGTCCATAAACTTCCAGATTCATAATACGGACTTTAGTGTCATCTAGTGAGAGATACGCGAACTGTTTTGAGTTTGGCGAAAACCAAAATGCTCGGTTTGAACTAAGGACTTCCTCTAAAACAATCATTAAATAAACATACTAAGTTATAATCATCAGTAGAAAAATCATTATCAGAACTCATTTATATTAAATTATAAGAATAATTATAATTATTAATTATAATTATAATTATATAAATATAGTCATACATACATAATCACAATGCCATGTACCCAAATAAGGGGTTGGCACGAACTCTTTACGCTTATGACGAGAAATCAGTCGACTACAAACATATTCCTATATCCAGAGACATAAGCAACTTTCGCACTTCTATTCCTACTACTTGGAAACTTTCGCTGCACGCAAGCCACTCTCTCAATCATACCACTCCAACTACTCATAAACTTTGTCTTTACCTTCATAAACCCAATCAGGTACAAATTCCTCTCTCATACATGCTCACTTCTATTCTTACTACTTGCAAACTTTCACTGCACGCAAGCCACTCTCTCAATCATACCACTCCAACTACTCAAAGCTTCGTCTTTACCTTCATAAACCCAATCCGGTACTCCATTAAATATTCTCTCATACATGCTCTTTTATTCGCTACTACTTGGAAACTTTTCCTGCACTTTAGCCACTCTCTCAACCACCCCCCACTTCTACTACTCAACCCTTCCTTACCTTCATAATCACCACAATTCCTCTCTCATACATACATACTCTTTCATTCTTACTACTTATAAACTTTCCCTGCACTTTAGCCACTCTCTCAACCACCCCCACTCCACCTACTCAAACCTTTCTTACCTTCATAATCACCACAATTCCTCTCTCATACATACATACTCTTTTATTCTTACTACTTATAAACTTTCCCTCCACTTTAGCCACTCTCTCAATCATACCACTCCACCTACTCACCCCTTCCTTACCTTCATAATCACCACAATTCCTCTCTCATACATACATACTCTTTCATTCTTACTACTTGCAAACTTTCCCTCCACTTTAGCCACTCTCTCAATCACCCCCACTCCACCTACTCACCCCCTTCCTTACCTTCATAATTACCACAATTCCTCTCTCATACATACATACTCTTTCATCCCTACCTACTTCTAAACTTCCCCTCCACTTTAGCCACTCTCTCAACCACCCCCCACTCCACCTACTCAAAACTTGTCATCTACATTCCACAATTTCTCCTCTCATACATCCTCTTTCATCCCTACCTACTTCTAAACTTCCCCTCTCCACTTTAGCCACTCCCTCACCCCTACTCCCCCACTCCACCTACTCACCCCCCCACCCTTCTTTCCTTACCTTCATAAACCCAATCAGGCACACCATTAAATATCTTTCCATTCTCGCCGTTCCCCGTCAGCTGAATATCAGCTGCAGCTGTCATCAGCGGTCGATAATAGATATTATTGGTGTAGATATAGATCAATGCATTTCCTGTACGAGTCCAAGTCGCCAGCTGGAAAATATTCTGATTGTCAGCTGTTTGCAGCGGCGTTTTATTTTTTGTTGCTAGATCAACTATCATGTACTGGGCTAGGAAGCTATAACGGCTGTAGAGCTGTAACAGAAAAACAAAAGAAGGTTAGAAGTATATCCCTTACAGACCATACACTCACAATTGTGAGGATTGGTTCTAACTTCTATATTTTCGATGGTTGTGGTTGTACGTCGTTTAAAACTGAATCACTAACTAGTACATAATAGCTAAGTTACTTTTTCTCTACCACATTCTGGTTTGGCAGGAAAAATTATTTAAAATTCTAAAATGTTTTTTAGAATTTTCAATAATTTTTCCTGCAAAATCAGTATGAAGTAGAGAAAAAAGCTACTTATCTATTATATAGCTAAATTTTTTCTCTATTTGACTAAATTTTTTCAGATTTTTTTGAGTAAATTTTGAAAAAAGTCCTATTTTGAAAAAATCCCAAGGGTCCCCCCTTGTAAAATTTTCAAAAATTCAGTTTTTAATTTTTTTCTACTAAACGATGCATCGTAGAATAATGGTTTCTTCACTCAATTACCGTACTCATTATTCCGCATTTTTCCATGTCATGCTTATTTTCCTACACCTCATAGTTTTTGAGAAAAAAAATAAAAACCAAAAAATCAAAAAAAAATTCTAGCGCCCAAACGGCACATGCTAGCAAATTAAAACAAAAACCAAATAATAGAACCTTTTATGCCCTATCGAAAAGTATTCTAAGTATTTCTTCGAATTTTACTCGAGAAAGTAGTATAGCGCAATTTATCGAAATTACATGTTAAACGCCCATACGAACTTAACGAACGAACACCCGGTATATACATATATATATATATATATATATATATATATATATATATATATATGTATACTATTTTGACATTATATCAAATAAATGATAAGAAATAAGAATAACAATCTTTTTCACCGAAAGTTGGCATTATTGTATTTTAATAAAATTATAATTTATGGTGGGCACTAGGAGAAACTTTTCTGAAAATTTGATCAAAATCGGATAAATAATGTAGTTACAATAAATTTTTTTAAATTTTAATAATTTTTATCTCGATAAGTTGGCAACACTGTATTTTGTTAAAATTGCATAATTTATGCGGACATCAGGAAAATCGTTAGTGAAAATTTGATTAAAATCGGTTAAATATTGTAGTCATAATAAATTTTTTAAAATTTTAGTAATTTTTTTCTCAGAAAGTTGGCAACACTGTACTTTGTTGAAATTATCTAATTTATATGGATATCAGAAGAATCTTTTGTGAAAATTTGATCAAAATCGGATAAATAATGTAGCCACAATGTATTTTTAAAAACTTTAGTAATTTTTTGTCTGGGAAAGTTGACAACACTGGAATAAACCAAAACCACATGACCCTATCTTGGGCACTAGATAAATTTATCCTGAAAATTTCATTAAAATCGGTTGAACCGTCTAGGAGGAGTTAAGTTAAGGAAAGTAAATAAAAAAAAAGATGACGAATCTGTACTTACTTTTTGATAATTATATCCGATAAGTAAATATCTTCGATCTGGCGATAATTCATGATCAAAAGTAAGCTTCTCAATAGAAACTCATTTAAGTTAAGGAAAGTAAATAAAAAAAAAGATGACGAATCTGTACTTACTTTTTGATAATTATATCCGATAAGTAAATATCTTCGATCTGGCGATAATTCATGAACGAAAGTAAACTTCTCAATAGAAACTCATTTAAGTTAAGCAAAGTAAATAAAAAAAAAGATGACGAATCTGCACTTACTTTTTGATAATTATATCCGATAAGTAAATATCTACGATCTGGCGATAATTCATGATCGAAAGTAAACTTCTCAATAGAAACTCATTTAAGTTAAGGAAAGTAAATAAAAAAAAAAAAATGACGAATCTGTACTTACTTTTTGATAATTATATCCGATAAGTAAATATCTTCGATCTGGCGATAATTCATGATCGAAAGTAAGCTTCTCAATAGAAACTCATTTAAGTTAAGCAAAGTAAATCAAAAAAAAGATGACGAATCTGTACTTACTTTTTGATAATTATATCCGATAAGTAAATATCTTCGATCTGGTGATAATTCATGATCAAATGCCCCGTGAGGTACCTATGAGAAAATAAAAAATTTATTATTATTAATAATAATAATAATAATAATAATATATATTATAGGAGTAATAATTTGTACCAAACAGACAAACAAACAGACACACAATAAAGCGAGTTAATAAACAAGAAAACGTGTTAAAAAAAAAAATGTAAGTGAAAAACAATATAATAAAAAGTATATTTGAAGACGCGTAGCTTCTAAACTAAAAGTGCTATTAAAAAGAAATTCAAATAAAAGTTGTAGGAAATTTTATTGTCTATAATTTAATTTCTATACATTTTTTTGAAAAAATGCATATTTAAGCCCAAATTGCACTAAATATAGAGACATTTTTATTTCTGTGCATTAAAATTGATAAATTTCTTGATATTTAAAAACGCGTAGCTTCTAAACCAAAAGTGCTATTAAAAAGAAATACAAATAAAAGTTGTAGGAAATTTTATTGTCTATAATTTAATTTCTATAGAATTTTTTGATAAAATGCATATTTAAGTCCAAATTGCAATAAATATAGAAACATTTTTATTTCTGTGCATTAAAATTGATAAATTTCTTTATATTTAAAGACGCGTAGCTTCTAAAGCGAAAGTGCTATTAAAAAGTAATGCAAATAAAAGTTGTAGGAAATTTGATTGTCTATAATTTAATTTCTAGACAATTTTTTGAGAAAATGCATATTTAAGTCGAAATTGCACTAAATATAAAAACATTTTTATTTCTGTGCATTAAAATTAATAAATTTTTTGATATTTAAAATTGCGTAGCTTTTAAACCGGAAGTTCTATTAAAAAGTGATACAAATAAAAGTTGTAGGAAATTTTATTGTCTATAATTTAATTTCTATACAATTTTTTGATAAAATGCATATTTAAGTCGAAATTGCACTAAATATAGAAACATTTTTATATCTGTGCATTAAAATTAATAAATTTCTTGATATTTAAAGACGCGTAGCTTCTAAACCAAAAGTGCTATTAAAAAGTAATGCAAATAAAAGTTGTAGGAAATTTGATTGTCTATAATTAAATTTCTATACAATTTTTTGAGAAAATGCATATTTAAGTCGAAATTGCACTAAATATAGAAACATTTTTATTTCTGTGCATTAAAATTGATAAATTTCTCGATATTTAAAGACGCGTAGCTTCTAAAGCGAAAGTGCTATTAAAAAGAAATTCAAATAAAAGTTGTAGGAAATTTTATTGTATATAATTTAATTTCTATACAATTTTTTGATAAAATGCATATTTAAGTCGAAATTGCACTAAATATAGAAACATTTCAGTTTAACATTTTTATTTCTGTGCATTAAAATTGATAAATTTCTTGATATTTAACTAACTAATTAATTATGTATATTAAAATATTAAATTAAATTTTATTAATTAACTTAATTATAATTATAATTAATGTAAGCAGAAAATAATTATTTATATAACAAGATTAGAAGTGTTTATATGGAAAGTTGGTAATAGAATATTTTTATATTAAAGTTGGCAACACTGTATTTTAATAATATTATAATTTATGTGGGCACTAGAAGAAACTTTGAGCGAAAATTTCAGCAAAATCGAATAAATAATGTAGCCATAATGAATTTTAAAAAAAAAATGTGATAAATTGGCAACACTGTATTTTGTTAAAATTGCATAATTTATTTAGGCACTAGAAGAATCTTTTATGGAAATTTGATTTTAATCGGTTAATTAAAGTGGTCATAATGAATTTTTAAAAATTTTAATAATTTTTTTCTCGGAAAGTTGGCAACACTGTATTTTTTTTTAATTATATAAATTATATGAATACTAAGAGAATCTCTTCTGAAAACGTGATCAAATTCGGAAAAATAATGTAACAGCAATGAATTTCGTAAAAACTTTAGTGATTTTTTTCTCGGAAAGTTGGCAATATCATCCAGTAGTTCTGTACCTATAATTATATGTTTCTAAGTTTCAAGTTTCTACAAAATTACAATTACAATTACGAAATTTATACCGAACAGACAAACTAACAAACAAACAGACAGACAAGACAGCAAGTTAATAATAACGTTATTTATAATAATAAATTGTTTTAAATCGAAATTACGAAATTTATACCGAACAGACAAACAAACAAACAAACAAGCAGACAGACAAAAAATAACTGAGTACTGACCTGTTCAGCTTCGAGTAAAATAATGATTTCTTTTGTATTTATGTTATTTATCACGATATTTTCGGAACTATCACGATAAATCAGCTCGTTACCTGCAAAAAATAGAAAACAAGATTAGAAGTATGTGGGTAAACCCATATATACACCACTTTGACATTTCTCGGAAAGTTGGCAACACTGTATTTTGTTAAAACTACATAAATTATATGAATACTAGGAGAATCTTTTGTGTAAATTAGAGTAAAATCGGTTAAATAATATGGCCATAATAAATTTTTAAAAATTTTAGTAATTTTTTTCTCGATAAGTTGGCAACACTGTATTTTGTTAAAACTACATAAATTATATGAATACTAGGAGAATCTTTTTTGAAAATTAGAGTAAAATCGGTTAAATAATATGGCCATAATAAATTTTGAAAAACTTTAGTAATTTTTTTCTCGGAAAGTTGGCAACACTGTATTTTGTTAAAACTACATAAATTATATGAATACTAGGAGAATCTTTTGTGAAAATTTGAGTAAAATCGGTTAAATAATATGGCCATAATAAATTTTTAAAAACTTTAGTAATTTTTTTCTCGGAAAGTTGGCAACAATGTATTTTGTTAAAACTACATAAATTATATGAATACTAGGAGAATCTTTTATGAAAATTTGAGTAAAATCGGTTAAATAACATTAATATAATATATTTTTATTTTAAAAACTGACGACGCTCATCCATACACCCACTTATAAACTAAGTTCAGATTCGTCATCTAGCGGCTATATGAAGGATTTCTATAAACAATTTTTTTTCTGCTAATGTTACAGACACCGTACCAAACGCTATACCACTTTTTCCTTACAGTCAAAATGGTAAAAATAAATAAATAGGTAACTTAGTATACTTATTATATTAGGAATAAAAGTGAGCATGTATGGGAGAGGTATTATGAATGTGGATAAAGCGAAAGTTGCTTGTTTCTCAAATTTATTTGAAAGGTGTACGTTTGCAGGTGGACGTCCGATGAGTAGTTGGAGTGGTGGTATGATTGAGAGAGTGGCTTGCGTGCAGCGAAAGTTTCCAAGTAGTAGGAATAGAAGTGAGCATGTATGAGAAAGGTATTATGAATGTGAATGAAGCGAAAGTTGCTTATCTCTGGATATAGGAATGTTTGGAGGGGACTGATTTCTCGGAATGATGAAAAGAGTTTGTGCCACACCCTTATTTGGGTACATGGCATTGTGATTGTCTATGTATGTATGTATTATATCTTTTTTTCTTAAATACTATCTTAACAAGATTAGAAAACCCATATATATATATATATATATATATATATATATATATATAAAGACCACCTTAAAATAATCACTATATAAATGATAAGAAATAGGAATTTTTTTTTTTCTACCAAAAGTTGGCAACAATGTGTATTTTACTAATATTAAGCGCTGTAAAAATTTGATTAAAATCGGATAAATAATGTATCCATAATTTGATTTTTTCTCGATTAGTTGGCAACACTGTAGTTAAAATTGCTGTTGTTAAAATTGCATAAATTACATGAATACTAGGGAGAATCTTTTGTGAAAATTTCGAGTAAAATCGATTAAATAACATTACCATAATAAATTTTGAAAAATTTTAGTAATTTTTTTTCTCGAAAAGTTGGCAACACTGGATATTAATAAAATTATATAATTAATGGGAGCATTAGGGAAATCTTTTCGGAAAATCTGATCAAAATCGGAAAAATAATAAATAAATAATAATAAATAAATAATAATAAATAAATAATAATAAATAATAATAAATAAATAATAACAATAAATTTTTAAAAACTTTTTTATGATTACTTTATTTAACCGATTTCAATCAAATTTTCATAAAAGATTCTCCTAATGCCTAAATAAATTATGCAATTTTAACAACAAAATACAGTGTTGCCAACTTATCGAAAAAAAAATCCCAAATTTTTTTTTTAAATTTATTGTGGCTACATTATTTATTCGATTTTGCTGAAATTTTCGCTCAAAGTATCTCCTAGTGCCCACATAAATTATAATATTATTAAAATACAGTGTTGCCAACTTTCCGAGAAATAACGTCAAAGTAGTCTATATATGGGTTTACCCATATATACTTCTAATCTTGTTATTTATTATAGGATCTCGTACACAAATTATCTAATGTATTCGTAAATCTAAAAATTTACGAATTATTAATGATTTTACGGGATTTTAGCTATAATGAGTAGTTGGAGTGGTATGATTGAAAGTGTTTTGCGTGCAGCGAAAGTTTACAAGTAGTATAGGAATAAAAGAGCATGTATGAGAGGAATTATGAATGTGGATGAAAGTGCGAAAGTTGTTTGTGCTGGATATAGGAATGTTTAGAGGAGACTGATTTATCGGGATAAGTGGAAATAGAGTTTGTGCCACACCCTTATTTGGGTACATGGCATTGTGATTTTGTATGTATGTATGTATGTATTTTAAAGATTTTGCCATAATTTTACAGATTTTACCATAATTTTACAAATTTTTACCATGATTTTACTAGGATTTTACTGGAGATTTTAATAAATTTATACACCAGATTTTACATGTTAACAGTGGCGTAGCTAGAAACTTGTCAAGGGAGGGGTTAATAATATTAATCAATAAAGATAATCTTGTCAAAAACAGACATAATCTTATGTGAAAAACAGACATAACCTTGTGAAAAACAGACATAACCTTGTGAAAAACAGACATAATCTTGTAAAAAACAAACATAATCTTGTAAAAAAAACAGTCATAACCTTGTAAAAAACAGACATAATCTTGAGAAAAACAGACATAACCTTGTGAAAAATTTCATAATCTTGTAAAAAAAACAGTCATAACCTTGTGAAAACAATCATAACTTTGTGAAAAACAGACATAATCTTGTAAAAAACAAACATAATCTTGTAAAAAAAACAGTCATAACCTTGTAAAAAACAGACATAATCTTGTGAAAAACAGACATAACCTTGTGAAAAACAGACATAATCTTGTGAAAAACAGACATAATCTTGTAAAAAACAAACATAATCTTGTAAAAAAAACAGTCATAACCTTGTAAAAAACAGACATAATCTTGTGAAAAACAGACATAACCTTGTGAAAAACTTCATAATCTTGTAAAAAAAACAGTCATAACCTTGTGAAAACAATCATAACTTTGTGAAAAACAGACATAATCTTGTAAAAAGCAGAGATAATCTTGTTCGAAACTTCATAATCTTGTAAAAAACAGTCATAACCATGTAAAAAACAGTCATAACCTTGTAAAAAACAGACATAACCTTGTATAAAACAGTCATAATCTTGTGAAAAACAGTCATAACCTTGTATAAAACAGTCATAACCTTGTAAAAAAACAGTCATAACCTTGTAAAAAACAGACATAATCTTGTGAAAAACAGACATAACCTTATAAAAAACAGTCATAACCTTGTAAAAAACAGACATAACCTTGTGAAAAACAGACATAATCTTGTTCGAAACTTCATAATCTTGTAAAAAACAGTCATAACCTTGTAAAAAACATTCATAACCTTGTAAAAAACAGACATAATCTTGTGAAAATCTTTAATACTAAGTACGGTCCTGTACTATTCTTTACCCCCTTATGCTATATAACTAATAGTATATTAGCTCGCTGTAATACATAATGTGTCTGTCTGTCTTTGTCTCTGTCAGTTTGATAATCTTTAGTCTGCAAGGTGGGTTCCAAACCCCCCCACTCCCCCTACTCTACCCTTCCACCTACTGTTACTACTGCTACTGTTAAAGCTTAGCTTGCGTGTTCTATCTATAAAATTATCTAACCAAATATAAAAGTAGCAAAACAGAAACCGAAATTAGATATTATATGTTCAATAATTTAGATTTAGATTTTAGATCATAGAGAAATTTTATTTTAAAATACAAGAAAAATCGAAAAAAAAGAAAAAAAGTTTACGATAATTTAGATTTACAGGGAAATTTTATTTTAAAATACAAGAAAAATCAAAGACTACACTGTAAAAAAAGTTTACGATAAATTTACGATAAGTTGGCTACACTGTATCGAGAAAGAAAAAAACACTAAATTTTTTCAAAATTCATTGTACATTATTACATTATTTATCAAAATGTTCAATAATTTAGATTTACAGGGAAATTTCATTTTAAAATACAAGAAAAATGGAAAACTACACTGTTAAAAAAGTTTACGATAAATTTACGATAAGTTGGCAACACTGTATTGAGAAAGAAAATTTCACAAAATTTTTTCAAAATTCATTGTGGCTACATTATTTATCAAATTTTAATAATTTAGATTCCTAGGGAAATTTCATTTTAAAATACAGATAAAATCGAAAACTACACTGTAATAAAAGTTTACGATAAATTTACGATAAGTTGGCTACACTGTATCGAGAAAGAAAAAATCACAAAATTTTTTCAAAATTCATTGTGGCTACATTATTTATCAAATTTTCCTCAAACTTTTTCCTAGTGCCCACATAAATTATAATTTTAATATAAAAATATTGTATTACCAACTTTCCGAGAAATGTCAAGTTAGTTTATATATGGGTTTACCCATATACTTCTAATCTTGTTATTTATAAAATATTACATATTATTATAGTATTATAAAATTGTATAATTTATTTAGGCACTAGGAAAAACTTTTATGAAAATTTGATTAAAATCGGTTAAATAAAGTGATAATAATTAATTTTAAAATTTTTTAGTAAATTTTTTTCTCGGAAAGTTGGCAACACTGTATTTTGTTGTTAAAATTACATAAATTATATGAATACTAGAAAAATCTCTTGTAAAAATTTGAGTGAAATCGGTTAAATAACATGGCCATAATGAATTTTTTAAAACTTTAGTAATTTTTTTCTTGAAAACTTGGCAACGCTGGATTTTAATATAATTAATGGAAGTATAAAGAAAATTTTTCTGAAAGTTTGATCAAAATCGAATAAATAATGTAGTCACAATAAATTTTTATAAAAAAATAGTGATTTTTATCTCTCGATAAGTTGGCAACACTGTATTTTGTTAAAATTACATAAATTATATGAATACTAGGAGAATCTTTTCTGAAAATTTGTTCAAAATCGGATAAATAATGTGGCCACAATAAATTTTTAAAATTTTTAGTAATTTTTATCTCGGAAAGTTGGCATCACTGGAAAAAAAGTAAAACCACATGTTTCATTTACATCACAGCAAATTTTATTTTAAAATACAACCAAAATCGAAAACTACACTGTTAAAAAAGTTTTCTAAATTTATTAGAATTTTTTCTAGGTAAAATTACTATAAAATTATATATGAAATGAACATTACTTCATTAATTATAAAAATTTAGCAGCAAAAAATATTAAAAAAAAAAGCAAAATTAATTAATAATAATAATTAATAATAATTAATTTAGATTTATAATAATATGTAATATTTCATAAATAACAAGATTAGAAATGTATATGGGTAAACCCATATATAGACCAACTTGATATTTCTAGGAGAGTTAGTAATAGAATATTTTTATTAAAATTATAATTTATGTGGGCACTAGGAGAAACTTTGAGGAAAATTTGATAAATTATGTAGCCACAATAAATTTTGAAAATTTTGTTTTTTTTTTCGATAAGTTAGCAACACTGTATTTTGTTAAAATTGCATAATTTATTTAAGCACTAGGAGAATCTTTTAGAAAAATTTGATTAAAATCGATTATATAACATGGCCATAATAAATATTTAAATTTTTTCTCGGAAAGTTGGCAACACTGTATTTTGTTAAAATTACATAAATTATATAAATATTAGGAGAATCATTTGTGAAAATTTGAGTAAAATTGGTTAAATAATATGGTTATAATAAATTTTTAAAAAATTTTAGCAATTTTTTTTTCGGAAAGTTGACAACACTGTATTTTGTTTAAATTACATAAATTATATGAATACTGGAAAAATCTTTTGTGAAAATTTGAATAAAATAACATAACAATAATAAATTTTTGAAAAATTTAGTAATTTTTTTCTCGGAAAGTTGGCAACACTGGATATTAATAAAATTATGTAATTAATGGGAGCATTAGGGAAATCTTTTCTGAAAATTTGATCAAAATCGAATAAGTAATGTAGCCAATATGAATTTTTAAAACTTTAGTAATTTTTTTCTCGGAAAGTTGGCATCACTGGAAAAAACCAAAACCACATGACCCAATCTTGAGCACTAAACATATTTATCCTGAAAATTTCATTAAAATCGGTTGAACCTCGTCTAGAAGGAGTTGCGATCACAAAATTTTAACTGTCGACGCACATCCATACACCCACTTATAAACTAAGTTCAGATTCGTCATCTAGAGACTATACAAAGTATTTCTATACAATTTTTTTTTGTTTTTTTGCTAATGTTACAGACACCGTACCAAACACTATACCACTTTTTCCCTGCAGTTAAAATGGTAAAAATATAATTAAATCTAAATCAATTATTATTATTTACCTAAACAAACTTTTTTCAACGAAAAAATAAAATTATTAAGTGAAATATCAAAATATGTAAATTAAAAAATAGAAAAAATGGAAAATTTTTTATCTTCGTAAGAAAATTAATGAATTAATGATTAAATCGGAAAAAATTACAATAAATTTTGCAATTTTATCGCTAATTAAACATCATAATTCATTACGTTATTATTAATTACAGGATATGAAGCATTAATGCGGAAAAAAGTAGCATTTTTTATGCTTACGTTGGTATAAATAGCATTAATTAACACTTTAAGTGTCAGGCAACCAACTTTACACATGTGTATTGCAGACGTACGTCGTTTATTTATTCATATATGTATAAATGTGTGTGTATTTTTGCATATAATGCATATTTATACGAGAAATTTAAATATGTGATTTATAAATTTGTAATGTGTAATGTATATTTCAGGATGTATTACTTTTTTACCACTTTGACTGCAAGGAAAAGTGGTATAGCGTTTGGTACGGAGCCTGTAACATTAGCAAAAAAAAATAATTAAATTTTTAAAAATTTATTATTTTTTTGTGAAAAGTCATAACTTTCTGAAAAATAATCATAACCTTGTGAAAAGTCATAACCTTGTGAAAAATAATCATAACTTTGTGAAAAGTCATAACCTTGTGAAAAATAATCATAACCTTGTGAAAATTCATAACCTTGTGAAAAGTTATAACCTTGTGAAAAATAATCATAACCTTGTGAAAAGTCATAACCTTGTGAAAAATAATTATAGCCTTGTGAAAAGTCATAACCTTGTGACTTTACCAATTTTAATCAAATTTTCACTAAAGATTCTCCTGGTGTCCGCATAAATTATGCATTATTTAACAAAATACAGTGTTGTCAACTTATCGAAAAAAAAAAAATTACTAAAATTAAAAAAAAATTCATTGTGGCTACAATATTTATCCGATTTTGATCAAATTTTCAAAAAAGTTTTTCCTAGTACCCATATAAATGATAGTTTTCTTAAAATACGGTGTTGCCAACTTTCCGAAAAAAAATTAATAATTTCCTAAAAATTTGTTATGCCCGCATTATTTATCCGATTTTAATAAAAAAATTACAGACGATACCCTTATCCCCTATAATATTATATATTAGCAAAATACAATGTTGCCAACTTTAGGTGAAAAAAATTACTAATATTTTAAAAATTTATTGTTTTAACTGATTTTAATCAAATTTTTATAAAAGATTCACCTAGTGCCTAAATAAATTATGCAATTTTTAAAACACACAAAATTTTTTTTCAAAATTCATTGTGGCTACATTATTTATTCGATTTTGCTGAAATTTTCGCTCAAAGTTTCTCCTAGTGCCCGCACATAAATTATAATATTATTAAAAATATTCTATTACCAACTTTCTCAGAAATGTCTATATATATATATATATATATATATATGGGTTTACCCATATACACTTCTAATCTTGTTAAAATAGTTACTAAAAATAGTTATATACGAATATTGTACTCATTTAAATTACATTTCAAAATAATTTTTTCTTTTTCTTGATTTTTTTTTTCTTTAATAATTCTTTTCAACTCGGTAAATTTTCTGTCGATTTTATGGATTTTACATAAATTTTTTGTTGATTTTATGGATTTTACATAATTTTTCTGTTGATTTTATGGATTTTAAGTAAGATTGTAAAGATTTTATTACGATTTTATATGAAATTTTTAAGACTGTAGCGAATTTTACTAGAGATTTTTAATTAATTATAGAATCTCTTATATACGAATATTGTACTCTTACATTTCATAATAATTTTTTCTTTTTCTTGATTTTTCTTTTATTTTAATCCTTTTCAACTCTGTAAATTATTGCTTCTTTATACAAATCTTAATAACAGTCATAACCTTGTGAAAAACAGTCATAACCTTGTGAAAATCAGTCATAATCTTGTAAAAAACTTTATAATCTTGTAAAAAACAGTCATAACCTTTTAAAAAACAGTCATAACCTTGTAAAAAAACAGTCATAACCTTGTGAAAAACAGTCATAATTTTGTAAAAAAACTTTATAATCTTGTAAAAAACAGTCATAACCTTGTGAAAAACAAACATAATCTTATAAAAAACAGTCATAATCTTGTAAAAACAGTCATAACCTTATAAAAACAGTCATAACCTTGTGAAAAATTTTTTTTTCTTGATTTTTCTTTCTTTAATTCTTTTCAACTCTGTAAATTATTGCTTCTTTATCCAAATCTCGTAATAATAATTATTTATATTTTTACTTTTGCGTGTGCAACAGAAAATCGAATGAATTTATGGTTAATGTGGTTCTTTGCGGAATAAAAATTTGTAATTATATATATATATATATAAAAGAAAACTTTAAAAATTAGTCCCGAAAGATTATAAATAAAAGTATAATATAGTTTCTCGGCATTAAAATCAGTCCCTGTCGTAAAACTAAGTGTATATGGTTTAATTATAGACATACGTAGCACAATTATTTCTTCTTCTTTTCTCACTACTACTGATGTGTATGATAGATTCATTTGTTTTATTGTGTGATGTATGTATGTAGAGAGGGGGTGTCTTAGCTTAGTTCGGATAATTTCGATCGATAATCGATTTTACTCGAAATTTTGCACAAAAGATTCTCCTAGTATTCATATAATTTATGTAATTTTAACAACAAAATACAGTGTTGCCAACTTTCCGAGAAGAAAATTACTAAAATTTCTAAAAATATTTTATGACCACTTTATTTAACCGATTTTAATCAAATCTTCATAAAAGATTCTCCTAGTGCCTAAATAAATTATGCAATTTTAACAACAAAATACAGTGTTGCCAACTTATCGAGAAATTTGTTTTAAAAAAATTTATTGTAGCTACATTATTTATTCGATTTTGCTGAAATTTTGCTCAAAGTTTCTCCTAGTGCCCGCACATAAACTATAATTTTAATATAAAAATATTGTCTTACCAACTTTCCGAGAAATGTCAAACTAGTCTATATATATATGGGTTTACCCATATACACACTTCTAATCTTGTTTTTTTTATGTAAAACTAATAATAAAAAAATATGCACATTTGTTGCCAACTTTTTTAGACATATATTATTTGAGTAGTATACATTTATAATACACATATATATATATATATATATATATATATATATATACATATATATATATATATATATATATATATATATATACTGGGTGTCCCATTTTAATCCGCCACCTGCAATAACTTTAAAATCGTACATCGGACAAAAAAATGTTTCGGATAAAAAGTAAATGGTTTCGAGGGGGACATCTGATGCAGAGACCCTTGCCCCCTCTGGACCCCCTGAAAGGCGGGAAAGGGGGGCAACTTTGAAATCTTAAATGGAACACCCTATTTTTTATTGTAGATTCTGATAGGCCATTAAAAAGTATGTAAATTTTATTTTAAGACTTTTTTTTTATCTTTGATAGATGGCGCTGCAAACAGCATTTTTTTTCTCAGTTTATCAATCTTCAATTTGAAAAAAAAAGTGTAACTAAGTACGATATTCAAGATTTTTTCAGTTTTTTTGGAAGAGGGGGGGCAAGGGTCACTGCATCAAATATCTTCCTCGAAACCATTAACTTTAAGTTAATGGTTTCGAGGGGTATAACTTTAAGTTAATGGCTTCGAGGGGATATCTGATTCAGTGACCCTTGCCCCACCCCTCTTCCCAAAGAACTGAAAAGAACTTGAATATCGTACTTAGTTACACCTTTTTTTTCAAATTAAAAACTGATAAACTGGAAAAAAATGCTGTTTGCAGCGCCATCTATCAAAGATAAACAAAAAGTCTTAAAATAAAATTTACATACTTTTTAATGGCCTATCAGAATCTACAATAAAAAATAGGGTGTTCCATTTAAGATTTCAAAGTTGCCCCCTTTTCCCGCCTTTCAGGGGGTCCAGAGGGGGCAAGGGTCTCTGCATCAGATGTCCCCCTCGAAACCATTTACTTTTTATCCGAAACATTTTTTTGTCCGATGCACGATTTTAAAGTTATTGCAGGTGGCGGATTAAAATGGGACACCCAGTATATATATATATATATATATATATATATATATATATATATATATATATATATATATATATATATAGAAACATATAGATGCAAAACTCACTATTTGGTAAATTTAATGTTCTAAGATATTTGCAAAAAAACTCTTCTAGCTGGGTGTAATTTTATTTTGATGATAAAATCTTGTTACTATATTACTTATGAGTTTTTACTATAATTATATATATTTTATTTTTATTTACATGTAAATGTAATTTTTTCGATAAAGTCGTACGTTTAGTACGTCGAAACGTCAATTATTAATAAATATTAGCACAGAACTATCAACCGAAAATTGTTTCATTTTTAATAAACTTATATCTTTCGACTTTATTTAATGCAATAAATAAGTGCCATCTAATAACAAGATTTTATCATCAAAATACAATTACATTCAGCTATAACAGTTTTTTTGCAAATATCTTAGAACATTAAATTTAGCAAATAATGAGTTTTGCATCTATGCGAACACCCTGTATATATATATATATATATATATATATATATATATATATATATATATATATATATATATATATACGTTTATGATATTTTCCCGGAAGTACATAATATTTCATTGGTTGCGGAAAACTTCAGTGTTTCCGTTTCCGTTATTTACTAATTCCGGTATTAAATGTATTTATATGCATTTATGCGCATATATACTGGGTGGTCGGAAAGTAAGGGGGGTGAGGGTTTGTTCCTAATACGTATTGTATTATACAAAATTACATCAATATATTCATCAAACTCACATAACTATATATACGGGGTGTTCGTTCGTTAAGTTCGTATCTGGGCGTTTAACATGCAATTTCGATAATTTGCGATGTACTTCTTTCTCGAGTTAAATTCGAACCGGAAAAATACTTAGAATACTTTTTGATAGACAATAAAAACTACTATAATTTGGTACTAGTTTTAATTTGCTAGCATGTGCCGTTTGGGCGCTAGAATTTTTTTTCGATTTTTTGGTTTTTATTTTTTTTCTCAAAAACTATGAGGTGTAGGAAAATAAGCATGGTATGGAAAAATGCGGAATAATGAGTACAATAATTGAGTAATGAAACCATTATTCTACGATGCATTGTTTAGTAGAAAAAAAATAAAAACTAAATTTTTAATTGGAATTTATTACATAAATTATACGATTGCTAGGAGAATCTTTTGTGAAAATTTCGAGTAAAATCGGTTAAATAACATGGCCATAATAAAGTTGGCAACACTGGATATCAATAAAATTATATAATTAGTGGGAACATTAGGGAAATTTTTTCTGAAAATTTGATTTTTTCAAAATTTGAACAAAAAAATCTGAGAAAATTTAGTAAAATAGAGCAAAAATGATGAAAATTCTAAAATATTTTCGAAAGAATTTATAAAAAATTTCTATACAATTTTTTTTTGTCACTTATAAACTAAGTTCAGATTCGTCATCTAGAAGCTATATGAAAGATTTCTATACATATTTTTTTTTGCTAATGTTACAGACACCGTACCAAATGCTATACCACTTTTTCCTTGCAGTCAAAGTGGTAAAAATATATTATAAATTTACGTAATATAACATAAATAAAATTAAACAATTTTTTTTCCAAAAATTTTTATAATATATAATGTTATGAAGGTAAAGACAAAGTTTTGAGTAGTAGGAGTGGTATGATTGAAAGAGAGTGGCTTGCGTGCAGCGAAAGTTTCTAAGTAGTAGGAATAGAAGAGTATGTTGAGGAATTGTGAAATGTGGATTTCTCGGGCTGAGTGTAAAGAGTTTGTGCCACACCCTTATCTGAGTACATGGCATTGTGATTGTCTATATATATATATATTGTAATGGCTCCTGCTTCCGTGTTTTCTGGTTTCGGGCGCCAGACACGTTTCCTGCAACTCAGGCACAGGAGGGGGGTTTTGCCTGACAGCTCAGTCGTGTCGCCAGGGTTCGGATACGGGTTATATACACAGATTTAACACACACAAATTAAACTGACGGCACCTGTTTAAAGTAAACAGTTATTCACTGAATTCTTTTTTTTATTACGGAAATTACTAACACACTTGAAAATTACAAATTTTGTTATAAATACCAAAATTGTTCTAAGTTGACATCAACGTACTTAGAAGACGTTCACAGTAAATCAAAACTAGAATTGAGACCAAATCTCCAACATGAGATTTGGTAAATTCCAAAATTTTTCTAAGTCGAAAAAAATAAATAATCGCACTTAGAAAAATTGCACAGTAAATCAACTACAATTTTTAAATACAAAACCGAAAAAAAAAAAAGATTCTAAGTCAAAACAATAAATAGTCGTACTTAGAAAAATTGCACCGTAAATCAACCCGAAAAAGATTCTAAGTCAAAAAAATAAATAATCGTACTTAGAAAAATTGCACCGTAAATCAAACCGAAAAAGATTCTAAGTCAAAAAAATAAATAATCGTACTTAGAAAAATTTCACCGTAAATCAAACCGAAAAAGATTCTAAGTTAAAAAAATAAATAATCGTACTTAGAAAAATTGCACCGTAAATCAAACCGAAAAAGATTCTAAGTCAAAAAATAAATAATCGTACTTAGAAAAATTGCACCGTAAATCAAACCGAAAAGATTCTAAGTCAAAAAAAATAAATAATCGTACTTAGAAAAATTTCACCGTAAATCAAACCGAAAAACATTCTAAGTTAAAAAAATAAATAATCGTACTTAGAAAAATTGCACCGTAAATCAAACCGAAAAAGATTCTAAGTCAAAAAAATAATAAATAATCGTACTTAGAAAAAATTGCACCGTAAATCAAACCGAAAAAAAAGATTCTAAGTCAAAAAAAATAAATAATCGCACTTAGAAAAATTGCACTCACCGTAGTAAAAAAATCAAAACCGTACTGCTGCTGAGAAACACGAACTCCAGGACGAGGGCTACCAAGTCTACTGGAATTTAAACAAGTCTGAGCTGAAAACTCCAAGCGTCAAAACTTTCCTTCATGTTTGAAAAATTACTGGTACTAATACCCAGCAATACATGAACTAAACAGGAGAATTAATAAATACTACTAACGTCATCTGTGCAATTTTTCTAGCACTAGCAGTGCGCTAGTCACGTGATGCGTTCGTAAACTTGTAACGCGTTAAAACCATGCGCTCACAATTTTACGAACGCTGTGTACATGAATAATACAAATAATACCCGCGTTGCAATAAATTGTTCATAATAGTTTATATTTTCCGGATATTTGTGCCGAAGAGGAATCCGAATCGTCACTATATATATATATATATTCTTTTCACTCACCCGAAATCCAACTAGCATTAAATGAATGCGTCACCAGCAAGGTTATGTCTGTTTTTCACAAGGTTATGTCTATTTTTTACAAGGTTATGTCTATTTTTTACAAGATTATGAAGTTTTTCACAAGATTATGATTGTTTTTCACAAGGTTATGACTGTTTTTTACAAGGTTATGACTGTTTTTTACAAGGTTATGACTGTTTTTCACAAGATTATCATTGTTTTTCACAAGGTTATCATTGTTTTTCACAAGTTTATGACTGTTTTTCACAAGGTTATGTCTATTTTTTACAAGATTATGAAGTTTTTCACAAGATTATGATTGTTTTTCACAAGGTTATGACTGTTTTTCACAAGGTTATGTCTGTTTTTCACAAGGTTATGACTGTTTTTTACAAGATTATAAAGTTTTTCACAAGATTATGACTGTTTTTTACAAGATTATGAAGTTTTTCACAAGATTATGACTGTTTTTCACAAGGTTATGACTGTTTTTCACAAGATTATGACTGTTTTTTTACAAGATTATGTTTGTTTTTCACAAGGATATGTCTATTTTTTACAAGATTATGAAGTTTTCCACAAGATTATGTTTGTTTTTCACAAGATTATGACTGTTTTTCACAAGGTTATGACTGTTTTTCACAAGATTATGACTGTTTTTTTACAAGATTATGTTTGTTTTTCACAAGGATATGTCTATTTTTTACAAGATTATGAAGTTTTCCACAAGATTATGTTTGTTTTTCACAAGATTATGACTGTTTTTCACAAGGTTATGACTGTTTTTCACAAGATTATGACTGTTTTTTTACAAGATTATGTTTGTTTTTCACAAGGATATGTCTATTTTTTACAAGATTATGAAGTTTTCCACAAGATTATGTTTGTTTTTCACAAGATTATGACTGTTTTTTATAAGGTTATGAGTGTTTTTTACAAGATTATGTTTGTTTTTCACAAGGTTATGACTGTTTTTTACAAGATTAAGTAGTAGGAATAGAAGTGAGCATGGAATAAGAAAGGAATTGTGGAATGTGGATAAAAGTTGCTTATGTCTCTGGATATAAGAATATTTGTAGTCGACTGATTTCTCGGTATGAGTGTAAAGAGTTTGTGCCACACCCTTATTTAGCTACATGGCATTGTGATTGTCTATGTATGTATGTATGTTTGTATGTATTTAATGGTGTACCTAATTGGGTTTATGAAGGTAAAGTAAGTTTTGAGTAGTAGGAGTGGGGTATGATTGAAAGAGAGTGGCTTGCGTGCAGCGAAAGTTTCCAAGTAGTAGGAATAGAAGTTAGCATGCGATGAGAAGAGGAATTGTGAAATGTAGATGACAAGTTTTGAGTAGTAGGAGTGGTAAGATTGAGAGAGTGGCTTGCGTGCAGCGAAAGTTTCCAAGTAGTAGGAATAGAAGAGTATGTTGAGGAATTGTGAAATGTGGATTTCTCGATATAAGTGTAAAGAGTTTGTGCCACACCCTTATCTAAATACATAGCATTGTAATTACCTATATATATATATATATATATAATCTTCACTCACCCGAAATCCAACTAGCATTAAACGAATGCGTAACCAGTCTTCCTTCTAGGAAATCCTCCAAGGTTAATGCAGGCGGTTCGGAACCCATTAGCTTTTCAGACAGCTGTCCGCCATCTTGCCCGCTGGCCGATACGGCCAAGATGGCCACCACCACCACCAGGATAACGAGTCCTAGCAGTCCTAGGAGCAGCCAGGTGCGACGGCGGGTGTTTCGGTCTTTTGTCACGAGCTCCTGGAGGAGAAATCATATTTTGAGATTAGGTGATTAAGATTATGAAGTTTCGAACAAGATTATGTCTGTTTTTCACAAGATTATGTCTGTTTTTTTTATAAGATTATGTCTGTTTTTTACAAGATTATGACTGTTTTATACAAGGTTATGACTGTTTTTTTTATAAGATTATGAAGTTTTTCACAAGGTTATGTCTGTTTTTCACAAAGTTATGTTTGTTTTTCAATTATGCAATTTTAAAAATAATACATATATATATATATATATATATATATATATATATAAATTTAATGTCTCCGAACCATCTTAACTGAGTAACACCAACTTTTCTGAATTTCACTAATAAACAAATATTTTAATTAAATTTCAAAGCTTGAAGCAAAAAACAAAAAATACATTTATATATATATATATATATATATATATATATATATATATATATATATATATATATATATTTAAGGATACGCTAATTATAATTATTGATCTAGAATTTTTCGTATATATTTTTAGAATTTACCTAATAGATAAATAGATAAATAGATCAGGTAGTTATAGATAAAAAGGATAATAGAATTTAAAAACCTTTAAAAGTCCTTGAAGGATATTTCAAGGACTAGCGATGAATTTTATTATTATTATTATTACACAAGGAAAAATTGTAATATATATATTTATGTAATTTTTTCACAAGATTATGATTGTTTTTCACAAGGTTATGACTGTTTTTCACAAGATTATGACTATTAATAGATAAATAGATCAGATAGTTATAGATAAAAAGGATAAAAGCCTTTAAAAGTCCTTGAAGGATATTTCAAGGACTAGCGAGGAATTTTATTATTATTATTATTATTACACAAGGAAAAATTGTAATATATATATATATATATATATATATATATATATATATATATATATATATATATTTATGTAATTTTATATAACTATTAATAGTAGGAATAGAAGAGTGGAATAGTGTAGAAATGGCGACTGATTTTTCGGAATGAGTGGAAAGTGAGTTTGTGCCACACCTTTGCCGATGAAAAGGTTTTTTTGGTGGTTTGGTTTTTTTTTTTTTTTTTTTTTAGTGATTTTGTATGTATGTATGTATGTAAAATAGAAATACTTTATAATTTTTACTGCGATATTTGAAGTAAATATGTAAATTTACAACAAATTTTTTACAATGTACACAGGGGGAAACCAAAAAAAAAACATAAATTATTAATATTATTATTATATTATTATTATTATATTATTATTATTATATTATTATTATTATTATTATTATTATTACTACATAATTTTATTACTTAAACTGCTTAAATTTGCTTAAATAAAAATATCCAAATACGCGTAAACTAAGTTTGTAACTAATCACGAAAAATATTGCAAATTTGAATATTATTTAAGCCCCAAAGTTTTGCATTGTTTGTAATCTTACGATATGAATTTTATTATTGCTTCTGACAAAATTTTCAACCCCCCCACCCCCTTAACGCACCCCTGTAAATATTTCAGCTTATGTAAAATGTAACTAACCAATTATCAAATATTTTCATTTCATTAAGAAAGTTAGTTTTTCTTCGCTCGAAATTTTCTTTTACCAAACTTTTTACCCCCCTCCCCCCCTTCACCCGTGAATTTCTACTCGGAATGTCTTAGAATGAATTTTAAACGTATTTTCTTTCATTATTATCTGAGAGTTAGAGAGAGAGAGAGAGAGAGAGAGAGAAAGGGAGAGAGAGAAAGAGAGTGAGAGGAAGAGAGAGAGAGAGAGAGAAAGAAAAGAGAGAGAGAGAGAGAGAGAGAGAGAGAGAGAGAGAGAGAGAGAGAGAGAGAGAGATTATGAGAGACACGCTCGGGATTCTAAAAAACATTTTAGAATTTTCAATAATTTTTCCTGCCAAACCAGAATGAGGTAGAAAAAAAAGTCACTTAGCTATTATCTAGCTAATTTTTTTCTCTATTTTACTGTTTTTTTTCAGATTTTTTTGAGCAAATTTTCGAAAAAAGTTTTATTTTGAAAATTAAATTTTCAAAAATTCAGTTTTTACTTTTTCTACTAAACGATACATCCTAGAATAATAGTTTCTTTACTTAATTATCGTACTCATTATTCCGCATTTTTCCATATCATGCTTATTTTCCTACACCGCATAGTTTTTGAGAAAAAAAATAAAAACCAAAAAATCGAAAAAAAATTCTAGCGCCCAAACGGCACATGCTAGCAAATTAAAACTAAAACCAAATTATAGTACTTTTTATTGTCTATCAAAAAGTATTCTAAGTATTTTTCCGAATTTAACTCGAGAAAGAAGTATATCGCAATTTATCGAAATTACATTTTAAACGAACTTAACAACACCCTGTATATTACCTCGGTCCTGCAATTTATGACATAATATACTTAATGACTGTTTTCGATATAATTAATGGCCGATTAATTATTTTGTAATTTTACCCGGTAATTTTAACGTACGTTATCGCATAGCGTCAAATACATATGTTCTACTAAATGGGGTCAGCCCCGTCATTTTTTTTCTTTCTACCCCACCGTTATTTTTTTCCTTTCTATTATGCAAATTTCCTATCTCAGCCCTTTTAACAAGTAAATTATTATTTAGTAGGTAACAAAAATAAAAAAAAAATTGGAAATGAATAATTTATATAATATAATGGAATATAGGTATAGCGGTTCAGAGACGCATTAGCCAATATGCCCATTTTGAAGCTGGTTTAGATTTTATTTAGTAGGTAACAGAAACACACAAAAATAATAAATAGAAATGAATAATTTATATAATATAATGGAATATAAACATAGCGGTTCAGAGACGGATTAGCCCATATGCCCATTTTGAAGCTGGTTTAGGTTTTCAATGAGGGTCGTTGTACAATTTTTTATTATTATTATTTGTAGGGTCGCTAAGTGGTGGGGGAAATGAGAGCGTCAAATTAAAATGCGATTTCTTGCGGTAAAAATGCGCCAATCTTATGTTGTCGCATATTAAATTGTAGCTAAACGTACCTGTTAAACGATGCGCGATAAGATTTTAATGGGGAATTGCTGTAGAAAAGGTATTTTTATCATTTTTGATATATTAATTTGACATATTTTTTCAATAT
Source organism: Clivina fossor (assembly GCA_963966155.1). NCBI lineage: Eukaryota > Metazoa > Arthropoda > Insecta > Coleoptera > Carabidae > Clivina > Clivina fossor. The sequence goes on along the minus strand of OZ014570.1, from coordinate 513,364 downwards.
AGCAGTGAAATTCTTTTTTTTTTCATAGCTATCTAAGTTTATTACATACATAATATAATAAATAAAATATAATATAATATATATTTATATATAATATAAATATAATATAATATATAATATAATATGTACGATCATAAATTCAACTTCCTACATGATTTTACATGATTTTAAACAAGATTAAAAGTATATGGGTAAACCCATATATAGACTACTTTGACATTATCACATAATAAATAATAAATTTTTAAAAATTTTAGTAATTTTTTTCTCAGAAAGTTGGCAACACTGTACTTTGTTGAAATTATCAAATTTATATATGGATACCAGAAGAATCTTTTGTGAAAATTTGAACAAAATCGGTTAAACAACATGGCCGTAATAAATTTTTAAAAATTTTAGTAATTTTTTCCCCAGAAAGTTGGCAACACTGTACTTTGTTGAAATTATCTAATTTATATGGATACCAGAAGAATCTTTTGTGAAAATTTGAACAAAATCGGTTAAACAACATGGCCGTAATAAATTTTTAAAAACTTTAGTAATTTTTTCTCAGAAAGTTGGCAACACTGTATTTTGTTGAAATTATCTAATTTATATGGATACCAGGAGAATCTTTTGTGAAAATTTGAACAAAATCGGTTAAACAACATGGCCGTAATAAGTTTTTAAAAATTTTAGTAATTTTTTTCTCAGAAAGTTGGCAACACTGTATTTTGTTGAAATTATCTAATTTATATGGATACCAGGAGAATCTTTTGTGAAAATTTGAACAAAATCGGTTAAACAACATGGCCGTAATAAGTTTTTAAAAATTTTAGTAATTTTTTTCTCAGAAAGTTGGCAACACTGTATTTTGTTGAAATTATCTAATTTATATGGATACCAGGAGAATCTTTTGTGAAAATTTGAACAAAATCGGTTAAACAACATGGCCGTAATAAATTTTTAAAAACTTTAGTAATTTTTTTCTCAGAAAGTTGGCAACACTGTATTATATTAAAATTACGTAATGTATGTGGGTACTAGGGGAATCTTTCCTGAAAATTTGATCAAAATCGGATAAATAATGTAGCCACAATGAATTTTTAAAAACTTTAGTAATTTTTTTCTCGTAAAGTTGGCATCACTGGAAAAAACCAAAACCACATGACCATCTTGGGCACTAGACAAATTTATCCTGAAAATTTCATTAAAATCGGTTGAACCGTCTAGGAGGAGTTGCGATCACAAAATTTTGTCTGAGGACCGAGCGAGCTGACTCTGCACATCCATACACCCACTTATAAACTAAGTTCAGATTCGTCTGATCTAGAGGCTATATGAAGGATTTCTATACAATTTTTTTTGTTTTTTTGCTAATGTTACAGACACCGTACCAAACGCTATACCACTTTTTCCTTGCAGTCAAAGTAGTAAAAATGTACATTTAGTTTATTTTTACAGCTAAATAAATGTAAATAATAAATAAAATAATAAATAATAATAATAATAATAAATAAATAATAATAATAATAAATTCGTATTACTCAAAACGCACCTGGAAACCCACAAACTACAGTTCGTGCCTACCAAATAACGACAGTCGTGTAGTATATTATATCACAAAAATATACATTATTATTATTATTTTAATCAATAAATTATTTAAATAAAAAAACATTATTAATATACCACGTTTTTACCAGTTTGATTGCAAGGAAAAAGTGGTATAGTGTTTGGTACGGTGTCTGTAACATTAGCAAAAAAACAAAAAAAATTGTATAGAAATACTTTGTATAGCCTTTAGATCAGACGAATCTGAACTTAGTTTATATTAGTGGGTGTATAGATGTGAGTCGTCAGTAAAAATTTTGTGATCGCAACTCCTCCTAGACCGGGGTCAATCGATTTTAATAAAATTTTCAGGATAAATTTGTCTAGTACCCAAGATAGGGTCATGTGGTTTTATTTTTTCCAGTGATGCCAACTTTCCGAGAAAAAAAATACTAAAGTTTTTAAAAATTCATTGCGGCTACATTATTTATCCGATTTTGATCAAATTTTCAGAAAAGATTTCCTTAATGCTTCCATTAATTATATAATTTTATTAATATCCAGTGTTGCCAACTTTCCGAGAAAAAAAATTACAAAAATTTTTAAAAATTTATTATAATTAAATAAATAAAATTTGGCTTAAACTAATTAAAATAAAATTCTATAAATATCATGATCTAGTTATATCTAGTAACTTGTTTCTATGTTTCTATTTTATTTATTATAAATGTCATTTGTATCTTTTATGCTTGATTATAAATAAATTAATTAATACAGAACTACGCATCTTTAATAGCAGTTTTAATAGTATTATTTGTATTTGAGTCCAGTACGGTCCTGTGCTGTATATAATATACATAATTTATGAAGCATAGCTTTACTAATAAGTATACGCCTTGAGGAGCTCTGAAGCTTGTTTGTAAAATGTATATTCAATCATAGTTATTAACAGTGGCGTAGCCAGGAACAAGAACAAGGTTATGTCTGTTTTTCACAAGGTTATGACTGTTTTTCACAAGGTTATGACTATTTTTTACAAGATTATGACTGTTTTTTTACAAGATTATGAAGTTTCGAACAAGATTATGTCTGTTTTTCACAAGATTATGTCTGTTTTTCACAAGGTTATGTCTGTTTTTCACAAGGTTATGACTGTTTTTTTACAAAGTTATGACTGTTTTTTACAAGATTATGAAGTATCGAACAAGATTATGTCTGTTTTTCACAAGGTTACGTCTGTTTTTCACAAGGTTATGTCTGTTTTTTACAAGATTATAAAGTTTTTTTACAAGATTATGACTGTTTTTCACAAGGTTATAACTGTTTTTCACAAGATTATGTCTGTTTTTCACAAGATTATGAAGTTTTTCACAAGATTATGTATGTTTTTCACAAGATTATGTCTGTATTATTTGTATTTGAGTCCAGTACGGTCCTGTGCTGTATATAATATACATAATTTATGAAGCAAAGCTTTACTAATAAGTATACGCCTTGAGGAGCTCAGAAGCTTGTTTGTAAAATGTATATTCAATAATCATAGTTATTAATATAATAATTATATAGTTTTCGCATTAAAAAATACATTTTTAGAAAAAACAAGATTAGAAAAAACAAGATTATAAAGTTTTTCACAAGATTATGAATGTTTTTCATAGAGTTATGACTGTTTTTCACAAGGTTATGACTGTTTTTCACAAGGTTATGTCTGTTTTTTTTACAAGATTATAACTGTTTTTCACAAGGTTATGACTGTTTTTTACAAGATTATGAAGTTTTTCACAAGGTTATGTCTGTTTTTTACAAGGTTATGATTGTTTTTTTACAAGATTATGACTGTTTTTTACAAGGTTATGACTGTTTTTTACAAGGTTATGTCCGTTTTTCACAAGATTATAACTGTTTTTCACAAAGTTATGACTGTTTTTTTACAAGATTATAAAGTTTATCACAAGATTATGACTGTTTTTCACAAGGTTATGACTGTTTTTCACAAGATTAAGTCTGTTTTTCACATGATTATGTATGTTTTTCACAAGATTATGACTGTTTTTCACAAGATTATGTTTGTTTTTTACAAGATTATGTGTGTTTTTCACAAGGTTATGACTGTTTTTCACAAGATTATGTCCGTTTTTTCAAGATTATGAAGTTTTTCACAAGGTTATGTCTGTTTTCACAAGATTATGTTTGTTTTTCACAAGATTAAGTCTGTTTTTCACATGATTATGTATGTTTTTCACAAGATTATGACTGTTTTTTACAAGGTTATGACTGTTTTTTACAAGATTATGACTGTTTTTTTACAAGGTTATGACTGTTTTTTACAAGATTATGACTGTTTTTTACAAGGTTATGACTGTTTTTTACAAGATTATAACAGTTTTTTACAAGGTTATGTCTGTTTTTCACAAGATTATGTCTGTTTTTTACAAGATTATGTGTGTTTTTCACAAGGTTATGACTGTTTTTCACAAGATTATGTCCGTTTTTTCAAGATTATGAAGTTTTTCACAAGGTTATGACTGTTTTTTTACAAGATTATGTTTGTTTTTCACAAGATTATGACTGTTTTTTACAAGGTTATGACTGTTTTTCACAAGGTTATGACTTTTTTTTACAAGGTTATGTCTATTTTTCACAAGATTATGTCTATTTTTCACAAGATTATGTCTGTTTTTCACAAGGTTATGACTGTTTTTTTTACAAATAAATTAATTAATACAGAACTACGCATCTTTAATAGCAGTTTTAATAGTATTATTTGTATCTGAGTCCAGTACGGTCCTGTGCTGTATATAATATACATAATTTATGAAGCATAGCTTTACTAATAAGTATACGCCTTGAGGAGCTCAGAAGCTTGTTTGTAAAATGTATATTCAATAATCATAGTTATTAATATAATAATTATATAATTTTCGCATTGAAAAATACATTTTTAGAAAAACAAGATTAGAAGTATATGGGTAAACCCATATATAGACCAGTTTGACATTTTTCGGAAAGTTGGTAATAGAATATTTTTAATAATATTATAATTTATGTGGGCACTAGGAATAAATTTTTAATAAATTTTGTGATTTTTTTCTCTCTCGATAAGTTGGCAACACTGTATTTTGTTAAAATAGCATAATTTATTTAAGCACTAGGAGAATTAAATAAACTTAGTCATAATAAATTTTTTAAAATTTTATTATTTTTTTTTCAGAAAGTTGGCAACACTGTACTTAAAATTGAAATTATCTAATTTATATAAATACTATAGGAGAATCTTTTGTGAAAATTTGAATAAAATCGGTTGAATAACATGGCCGTAATAAATTTTTAAAAATTTTAGTAATTTTTTTCTCGGAAAGTTGGCATCACTGGAAAAAAATAAAACCACATAACCATCTTCGGTACTGGACAAATTTATCCTGAAAATTTCATTAAAATCGGTTGAACCGTCTAGGAGGAGTTGCGGCCACAAAATTTTGACTGACGACCGAGCGAGCGAGCGAGCTGATGACGCACATCCATACACCCACTAATATAAACTAAGTTCAGATTCGTCATCTACAGGCTATATAAAGGATTTCTATACAATTTTTTTTTTTTTTTGAAAATGTTACAGACACCGTACCAAACGCTATACCACTTTTTCCTTGCAGTTAAAATGGTAAAAATGAATGACTCGTATTCTCACCTAAGTTGTAAAAGTGATTTTTAGTCAAAAGTTCTTTTAACGTTCACTTAAAAATCATTTATTAAGCATTTTAAAATAAGTTAGGTTAAATTTTATATATATATATATATATATATATATATATATATATATATATATACATATATATATATATATATATATATATATATATATATATTTTAATTAACAAATATAAAAAGATTTATTTGAATGATTTTGATATGGTATACGTTTGCAGGTGGACAATGAGTAGTTGGAGTGGTATGATTGAGAGAGTGGCTTGCGTGCAGCGAAAGTTTCCAAGTAGTAGGAATAGAAGTGAGCATGTATGAGAGGAGGAATTGTGGAATGTGGATGAAAGTGCAAAAGTTGCTTGTTTGGATAGGAATGTTTGAAAGCGACTGATTTCTTGGGATGATAAAAAGAGTTTGTGCCACACCCTTATTTGGGTACATAGCGTGATTGTGTATGTATGTATTGATGTATCAAATATAGAAAAATTATCTATATTTGTTGACAAACAAAAGCAAAAAGAAATGTTTTTTCGCTAAAATATTGAATTTTGTGATTTTATAAATCAAAAAATAATTAATATAATTAATTAATTTTGCTAATTTATTGCTTTCGTGATAATTACACTAAGTTGTGTTAAGTGGTGTTAAGTTGTGTTAAGTTGTGTTAAGTTGTGTTATGTTAAGTTGTGTTATGTTAAGTTGTGTTAAGTTGTGTAAAGTTGTGTTAAGTTGTGTTAAGTTGTGTTAAGTTGTGTTAAGTTGTGTTAAGTTGTGTTAAGTTGTGTTAAGTTGTGTTATGTTAAGTTGTGTTATGTTAAGTTGTGTTATGTTAAGTTGTGTAAAGTTGTGTTAAGTTGTGTTAAGTTGTGTAAAGTTGTGTTAAGTTGTGTTAAGTTGTGTTAAGTTGTGTTAAGTTGTGTTAAGTTGTGTAAAGTTGTGTTAAGTTGTGTTAAGTTGTGTTAAGTTGTGTAAAGTTGTGTTTAGTTGTGTTAAGTTGTGTTAAGTTATGTTAAGTTGTGTTAAGTTGTGTAAAGTTGTGTTAAGTTGTGTTAAGTTGTGTTAAGTTGTGTTCAGTTATGTTAAGTTGTGTAAAGTTGTGTAAAGTTGTGTTAAGTTATGTTAAGTTGTGTTAAGTTGTGTTAAGTTATGTTAAGTTGTGTTAAGTTGTGTAAAGTTGTGTTAAGTTGTGTTAAGTTGTGTTAAGTTGTGTTAAGTTGTGTTATGTTGATCTCGAATTCGGATACAAATATTTTTTCGTTGTATCTAGAAAATAGATAATAAACTAATAGATAATAATGCAGATAGAATTATAATGTTAATTATAATTAACCCAAATAATTGGTCATTAACTATCATCATTTATTCCATATTACGTTATATATATATACGGGGTGTTCGTTCGTCAAGTTCGTATGGGCGTTTAACATGCAATTTCAATAAATTGCGATATACTACTTTCTCGAGTTAAATTCGGACCGGAGAAATACTTAGAATACTTTTCGATAGGGAATAAAAAGTTCTATAATTTGGTTTTAGTTTTAATTTGCTAGCATGTGCCGTTTGGACGATAATTTTTTTTTTGATTTTTTGGTTTTTATTTTTTTTCTCAAAAATTATGAGGTGTAGGAAAATAAGCATGATATGGAAAAATGTGGAATAATGAGTACGATAATTGAGTAAAGAAAGTATTATTCTACAATGCATCGTTTAGTAGAAAAAAATTAAAAACTGAATTTTTGAAAATCTCTCAAATCTCAAATCATATTTTTTCAAAATAAGATTTTTTTCAAAATTTGCTGGAAAAAATCTGAAAAAAATTAGTAAAATAGAGAAAAAAATTAGCTAGATAATAGCTAAGTAACTTTTTTCTCTACCTCATTCTGGTTTGGCAGGAAAAATTATTGAAAATTCTAAAATGTTTTTTAGAATTTTTAATAATTTTTCCTGCCAAACCAGAATAAGGTAGAGAAAAAAGTTACTTAACTATTATCTAGCAATATTTTTTCTCTATTTTACTGATTTTTTTCAGATTTTTTGTGTTATTTTCTTATTTTCAAAAAATATTTTTTTTCAAAATTTGTTCAAAAAAAATCTGAAAAAAAATTAAGTAAAATTGAGAAAAAAATTAGCTACATAATAGCTAAGTAACTTTTTCTCTAACTCATATTGATTTAGCAGGAAAAATTATTGAGAACATTTTTAAAAAATTCTAGCGCCCAAACAGGGCACATGCCAACAAATCGAAACTAAAACCAAATTCTAGAACTTTTTATTGTCTATCAAAAAGTATTCTAAGTATTTCTCCGATTCGAATTTAACTCGAGAAAGAAGTATATCGCAAATTATCGAATTTGCATATTAAACGCCCATATACGAACTAGAACGAACACCCGCTATATATAATTATATTAATATCTAATATTATAAAATTTAATTAAACTGATTAAAATTCCTAAATAAATAATTTAATTTAATTTAATTAAAATTCCTAAATAAATAATTTAATTTAATTTAATATTTGCAAAACAAGATTAGAAGTATATGGGTAAACCCATATATAGACCATTTTGACATCACATAAATGATAAGAAATAGGAATAAAAAAAATTTTCACCGAAAGTTGGCAACATTGTATTTTGCTAATATATAATATTATAGGCGCTAAGGGTATTTTCTGTATTAAAATTTGATTAAAATCTGATAAATAATGCGGGCATAACAAATTTTTAGAAAATTACTAATTTTTTTTTGGAAAGTTGGCAACACCGTATTTTAATAAAATTATAATTTATGGGAGCACTAGGAAAAATTTTTCTAAAAATTTGATCAAAATCGGATAAATAATGTAGCCACAATTAATTTTTAAAAACTTTAGTTATTTTTTTTCTCGGAAAGTTGGCAACACTGTATTGTATTAAAATTACGTAATTTATGTGAGTACTAAAGGAATCTTTTCTAAAAATTTGATCAAAATCGGATAAATAATGTAGCCACAATAAATTTTTAAAAACTTTAGTAATTTTTGTCTCGGAAAGTTGACATCACTGGAAAAAACCAAAACCACATGACCATCTTGAGCACTAGACAAATTTATTCTGAAAATTTCATTAAAATCGGTTGAACCGTCTAAGAGGAGTTGCGATCACAAAATTTTGTCTCAGGACCGAGCTAGCTGACTCCGCACATCCATACACTCACTTATCATATAAACTAAGTTCAGATTCGTCATCTAGAGGCTATATGAAGGATTTCTATACAATTTTCTTTGTTTTTGCTAATGTTACAGACACCGTACCAAACGCTATACCACTTTTCCTTGCAGTCAAAGTGGTAAAAACTGTTATAGCTGGCTGTAATTGTATTTTGATAATAAAATCTTGTTACTAGATGGCACTAATTAAATAAGTAATGCCATCTAATAATTATATAAAAATCCATCTCATAAAGTCTCTAGATCGGACGAATCTGAACTTAGTTTATATTAGTGAGTGTATGGATGTGCGTCGTCAGTCAAAATATTGTGAACGCAACTCCTCCTAGACGGAGTTTAACCGATTTTAATGAAATTTTCAGGATAAATTTGTCTAGTGCCCAAGACAGGGTTATGTGGTTTTATTTTTGACCAACTTTCCGAGAAAAAAATTACTAAAGTTAGCTCACTCGCTCTCATTCAGTCAAAATATTGTAAACGCAACTCATCCTAGACGAAGTTTTATCGATTTTTTTCCACTGATGCCAACTTTCCAAGAGAAAAAATTACTAAAGTTTTTCAAAATTTTATTATTGCCATGTTATCATCAAAATATAATTACAGCCAGCTATAACGGTTTTTTTTTGCAAATATCTTAGAACATTAAATTTAATCAACCTGACGAAGGAACACCCCGTATATATATATATATATATATATATATATATATATATATATATATATATAATGTAATTGCAATATTATCTATTGATTTTTCCTCTAATCTAATTGGCTAGTTAATAATGTTACTAGATATTTTATTTTTAGCATTTTAGCGCAAAATCAGAAACATCAAATTATAATACCATATTTCATCCATTAGTGTTCCACACGATTTAATTAAATTAGCTGGACTGTGCATGTATACTGGTGCTATAATGTATATGTAACAGTGTAACAGGACCCAGGACCGTACTATAGTTATTTTAGCGCCCTTATTAAGGGCACTAAGTAACTTTATGTGTCCTTTGATAACAAAATTATTGAACAAAACGAAATAAATAAATAAATAAATAATAATAAATAATAAATAAATAATAATAATAATAATAATAATAAAAATAAATAAATAAATAAATAATAATAATAATAATAATAATAATAATAATAATAAATAATAAATTAGCATTAGCACAATATAGGCAACTTATTATACTTATCTGTATTGCGGGTTGCATAAACAACTATTAAAATTTTATTAGCAAAAGAAACAAGATTAGAAGTATATGGGTAAACCCATATATAGACCACTTTAACATTTTTCGGAAAGTTGGCAACACTGTATTTTTAATAATATTATAATTTATGAGGGCCCTAGGAGAAACTTTTCTGAAAATTTGATCAAAATCGAATAAATAATGTAGCCACAATAAATTTAAAAATAAGTTGGCAACACTGTATTTTTTTAAAATTGCATAATTTATTTAGGCACTAGGAAAAACTTCTATGAAAATTTATATAAAAATTTGATTAAAATCGGTTAAATAAAATTTTAGCAATTTTTTTTATAAGAAAGTTGGCAACACCGTATTTTGTTAAAATTACATAAATTATATGAATATTAGGAGAAATTTGAGTAAAATCGGTTAAATAACATGACCATAAAGTTGGCAACACTGGATATTAATAAAATTATATAATTAATGAAATAAATAATGTAGCCGCAATGAATTTTTAAAAATTTTAGTAATTTTTTTACTCGGAAAGTTAGCATCACTGGAAAAAACCAAAACCACATGTCCCCCTTTTTGGTTATAGACAAATTTATCGTAAAAATTTCATTAAAATCGGTTGAACCGTCTAGGAGGAGTTGCGGTCACAAAATTTTGACTTACAAGCGAGCTGACTCCGCACATCCATACACCCACTAATATAAACTAAGTTCAGATTCGTCTGATCTAGAGGCTATATGAAGGATTTCTATACAACTTTTGTTTTGCTAATGTTACAGACACCGTACCAAACGCTATACCACTTTTTCCTTGCAGTCAAACTGGTAAAAACCACTCCTATATAATTTTTATATTTAATTTGTAAATTCGAAAAATTCAAATTCAAACATTAAATTAATATTTTGAAATCACAAATAAATCTCTTTATTGTACATATTTTTGTTTTGTTTTCATTCAATTTTCTATTCTCTTTTGTTTTTCCTCTCTTCTCTTTTGTGTTTTTTATTCGTAATATTTTGTTTTGAGATCAATAAATCGAAATTTTGATTAGAAATTTTGTCCAATAACAAAAAATACGAATAACAAATATTTACAAATTTACAAACACAAATTTCTACACGCGAATGATTTTTGTTCCAGCACAAAAATACAAACAAACAAACAAACAAACAAACAAACAAACAAAAATTTGACAAACAAAAAAACAATTGAAATACAAGATTATGACTGTTTTTCACAAGGTTATGACTGTTTTTCACAAGGTTATGACTGTTTTTCACAAGGTTATGACTGTTTTTTTACAAGGTTATGTCTGTTTTTCACAAGGTTATGTCTGTTTTTTTTTATAAAATTATGAAGTTTTTCACAAGATTATGACTGTTTTTCACAAGGTTATGACTGTTTTTCACAAGGTTATGACTGTTTTTCACAAGGTTATGACTGTTTTTCACAAAGTTATGACTGTTTTTCACAAGGTTTTGTCTGTTTTTTTATAAGATTATGAAATTTTACACAAGATTATGACTGTTTTTCACAAGGTTATGACTGCTTTTACAAGGTTATGACTGTTTTTCACAAGGTTATGTCTGTTTTTCACAAGGTTTTGTCTGTTTTTTTATAAGATTATGAAATTTTTCACAAGATCATGACTGTTTTTCACAAGGTTATGACTGTTTTTCACAAGGTTATGACTGTTTTTCACAAGGTTATGTCTGTTTTTTTATAAGATTATGAAATTTTTTACAAGATTATGACTGTTTTTCACAAGATTATGTCTGTTTTTTTATAAGATTATGAAATTTTTCACAAGATTATGACTGTTTTTCACAAGGTTATGACTGTTTTTCACAAGGTATGTCTGTTTTTTTACAAGATTATGACTGTTTTTCACAAGGTTATCGTAAAATAGAGAAAAAGCTTTATTTGTGTGCTTTTGTGCTTTTTTGTTTGTTAAGCGAATAAAGGCTGGTTTACACTTACTTCTTATGAAATTAATATTACATTTTCTATATTATTAAATAGTGCCTGTCAATATTAACTATAATTGTAATAAAAATTTGATTAAAATCTAATAACTAAGGTAGCCACAATGAATTTTTAAAAATTTTAGTAATTTTTTTACTCGGAAGGTTGGCAACACTGTATTTTATTAAAATTACGTAATTTATAGGCGCTAAAAGAATTTTTTCTGAATAATTTAATTAAAAGCGAATAGATAATAAATTTTTAAAAATTTTAATTATTTTTTTTTTTCGGAAAGTTGGCAACACTGTATTTTGTTAAAATTGCATAATTTATTTATGCACTAGGAAATTTTTTTATAAAAATTTGATTAAAATCGATTAAATGAAGGTTTCTTAATAAATTATTAAAAATTTTAGTAAATTTTTCTCTCGATAAGTTGGCAACACTGTATTTTGTTAAAATTACATAAATTATACGAATACTAGAAGAATCATTTGTAAAAATTTGAGTAAAATTGGTTAAATAACATGGCCATAATATATTTTTAAAAAATTTAGTAATTTTTTTCTCGGAAAGTTTGCAACACTGGATATTAATAAAATTAAATATTTTTTGAAAATTTGATCAAAATCGGATAAATAATGTAACCAATATGAATTTTTAAAAACTTTAGTATTTTTTTACTCGGAAAGTTGACATCACTGGAAAAAAATAAAACCACATGACCATTTTGGGCATTAGACAAATTTATCCTAAAAATTTCATTAAAATCGGTTATAGGAGTAGTTGTCGCTGTCTAGGAAGAGTTGCGGCCACAAAATTTTGACTTACGAGCGAGCTGTCAACGCACATCCATGTACACCCACTTATAAATTAAGTTCAGATTCGTCATCTAGAGGCTATATGAAGGATTTCTATATACAATTTTTGTTTTTTTGCTAATGTTACAGACACTGTACCAAACGCTATACCACTTTTTCCTTACAGTCAAAGTGTTAAAAATCAATTTTACCTTTATTTTTTTTTTTAAATCACAAAATTTATTAATAAATAATATAGTACTTATATATAGTATAAGCTATAATAAATATTTTATTATATATATATATATATATATATATATATATAAAATAAATAATATTTATTAGAACATATTTCATTATAAATTATATTTATATTAATAGGTATTTTTTAATAGCAACATAAATAATATAAATATATATCAATTTTTATTGGGCTTCGATTATATTAGATCAATAAAATTGGTTTTAGTATCGACTATTATTAGTGAAATATATATACAAGGTGTTCGTTCGTCAGGTTAATATAAGGCAATAACATGGGATATCTCGATAATATGCAGAATACTTCTTCCTGAAGTAAAATTCGGAGAAATACTTAGAATAGTTTTCGAACGAGAGAATAAAAAGTTCTAGAATTTGGTTTTAGTTTAAATTTCGCTAGAATTTTTTTTTTTTTTTTATTTTTCCTGCTAAATCAGTATGAGTTAGAGTAAAAAGTTACTTAGCTATTATCTAGCTAATTTTTTAGCTCTATGTTACCAGGGCCGGATTTACAGCTTGCGGGGCCCCAAAGCACGAGGTACGGGTGGGGCCTCTATTTCTATTTTAAAAAAATGTATTCCGTGTAGAGAACTTTCTTTAAAAAAAAAAATTAAAAAAAAAATTGACAGAGGCCCCTCTTTAGTTTGGTGGCCACAAGCAAGTGCTCGTTCCGCTTGCACCTAAATCCGGCCCTGTATGTTACTGAATTTTTTCAGATTTTTTGAGCAAATTTTGAAAACAATCTTATATAAAAAAATACATTAATACATTAATTTATTTTTACCAGTTTGACTGCAAGGAAAAAGTGATATAGTGTTTGGTAGGCTGTCTATAATATTTTCAAACAAAAAATTTGTATATAGAAATTCTTCTCTATAGCCTCTAGATCAGACGAATCTGAACTTAGTTTATATTAGTGGGTGTATGAATGTGCGTCGTCAGACAAAATTCTGTGAACGCAACTCTTCCTAGACTGGGTTCAACCCGTTTAGAATGAAATTTACAGGATAAATTTGTCTAGTACCCAAGATAGGGTCATGTAGTTTCATTTTTTTCCAGTGATGCCAACCTTTTAAAAATTCATATTGGCTACATTATGTATCCGATTTTGAATAAATTTTTAGAAAATATTTCCTTAATGTTTCCATTAATTATATAATTTTATTAATATCCAGTGTTACCAACTTTCCGAGAGAAAAATTACTAAAATTTTTAAAAATTTCTCCATAAATTATAATTTTAATAAAACCAACTTTCCGAGAAGTGTCAAAGTGGTTTATATATATATGGGTTTACCCATATACACTTCTAATCTTGTTGTTCTGTCCCTGTTAATGACACTGTTAAATAAACTTGTAATTTACATAATCTATCTATCAAATAATTTGACATTTCGTGTTTAATATTTCCTAACGCGGAAGTAGAGAAAACAAAATGGCTGTCTGCGTGTGCTTGTTTAAAATAAATGTTTGTGTTTTAACAAAATAAATCCTAGGTAATAAATAAAATAATAAAATATCAAGATTAGATGTATATGGGTAAACCCATATATAGACCACTTTGATATTATATCACATAAATACAAAATATTAAGAAATATAGAAATACAAATTTTTATGTTTACAGCACTTTGACTGCAAGGAAAAAGTGGTATAGCGTTTGGTACGGTGTCTGTAATATTAGCAAAAAAACAAAAAAAATGTATAGAAATCTTTCATATATAGCCTCTAGATCAGACGAATCTGAACTTAGTTTATAAGTTGGGTGTATGGATGTGCGTCGTCAGCTTGCTCGGTCGTCAGTCAAAATTTTGTGATCGCAACTCCTCCTAGACGTGGTTCAACCAATTTTAATGAAATTTTCGGGAAAAATTTTGTCTAGTGCCCAAGATGATCATGTGGTTTTGGTTTTTTCCAGTAATGCCAACTTTCCGAGAAAAAATTACTAAAGTTTTTAAAAATATATTATTGCTTTGTTATTTAACCGATTTTACTGAAATTTTCACAAAAGATTATCCATAGTAATTATATAATTTTAACAAAATACAGTGTTGCCAACTTTCCAAAAAAAAAAATTAAAAAATTTTTAATAATTCATTATTAATACAGAACTAGACTAACTTAAGCCAGTTTAATTCAAAAAAAATTAGTTCAGAAAGATTTATTTACTATGTTAAATAATAAATTATTTGACTGTAATTATTTAATATTTTTTCCTTGGATTTTACTTTAATTTAAAACGGTAAATAAATAAATAAAACACTAAACATTAAAATATATGTAAATTTGTGCGAAATTTACCCGAAAAAAAAATTACAATATAAATAAAGATCTTAACTCGAAGATGAATTGAAATAAAAACGCTAGAAATAAAAGCGCGTATACGGAACAGGGGTGGCGTAAGGGGGAGGAGTAGGAGGAGTGGGGGAAGGAGTAGGTGGAGTGGGGAGTGGGTGGTGATTTAATATTCTGCGTGACTTTTTTTATTGTATTTTTGTTGTGATTGTAGTAGACGAAAAAGAAATTGCTTATGTAAGAAAGAAATTATTTATGTTAGCTTAAAATCTACACTGTTAAAAAAACCTACACTATTAATTTTAATGCGCACACAGAAATAAAAATGTTAAACACAAAATGTTTCTATATTTAGTGCAATTTAGGCTTAAATATGCATTTTATCAAAAAATTGTATAGAAATAAAGTTATAGACAATAAAATTTCCTACAACTTTTATTTGTATCACTTTTTAATAGAACTTCCGGTTTAGAAGCTGCGCGATTTTAAATATCGAGAAATTTATTAATTTTAATGCACAGATACAAAAATGTTAAACTTAAGTGTTTCTATATTTAGTGCAATTTGGGCTTAAATATGCATTTTATCAAAAAAATGTATAGAAATAAAGTTATAGACAATAAAATTTCCTACAACTTTTATTTGTATCACTTTTTAATAGAACTTCCGGTTTAGAAGCTGCGCGATTTTAAATATCGAGAAATTTATTAATTTTAATGCACAGATACAAAAATGTTAAACTTAAGTGTTTCTATATTTAGTGCAATTTGGGCTTAAATATGCATTTTATCAAAAAAATGTATAGAAATAAAGTTATAGACAATAAAATTTCCTACAACTTTTATTTGTATCACTTTTTAATAGAACTTCCGGTTTAGAAGCTGCGCGATTTTAAATATCGAGAAATTTATTAATTTTAATGCACAGATACAAAAATGTTAAACTTAAGTGTTTCTATATTTAGTGCAATTTGGGCTTAAATATGCATTTTATCAAAAAAATGTATAGAAATAAAGTTATAGACAATAAAATTTCCTACAACTTTTATTTGTATCACTTTTTAATAGAACTTCCGGTTTAGAAGCTGCGCGATTTTAAATATCGAGAAATTTATTAATTTTAATGCACAGATACAAAAATGTTAAACTTAAGTGTTTCTATATTTAGTGCAATTTGGGCTTAAATATGCATTTTATCAAAAAAATGTATAGAAATAAAGTTATAGACAATAAAATTTCCTACAACTTTTATTTGTATCACTTTTTAATAGAACTTCCGGTTTAGAAGCTGCGCGATTTTAAATATCGAGAAATTTATTAATTTTAATGCACAGATACAAAAATGTTAAACTTAAGTGTTTCTATATTTAGTGCAATTTGGGCTTAAATATGCATTTTATCAAAAAAATGTATAGAAATAAAGTTATAGACAATAAAATTTCCTACAACTTTTATTTGTATCACTTTTTAATAGAACTTCCGGTTTAGAAGCTACGCGATTTTAAATATCAAGAAATTTATTAATTTTAATGCACAGATATAAAAATGTTAAACTTAAGTGCAATTTGGGCTTAAATATGCATTTTATCAAAAAATTGTATAGAAATAAAGTTATAGATAATAAAATTTCCTACAACTTTTATTTGTATTACTTTTTAATAGAACTTCCGGTTTAGAAGCTACGCGATTTTAAATATCAAGAAATTTATTAATTTTAATGCACAGATATAAAAATGTTAAACTTAAGTGTTTCTATATTTAGTGCAATTTGGGCTTAAATATGCATTTTATCAAAAAATTGTATAGAAATAAAGTTATAGACAACAAAATTTCCTACAACTTTTATTTGTATTACTTTTTAATAGAACTTTCGGTTTAGAAGCTACCCGATTTTAAATATCAAGAAATTTATTAATTTTAATGCACAAATATAAAAATGTTAAACTTAAGTCTTTCTATATTTAGTGCAAGTTGGGCTTAAATATGCATTTTATCAAAAAATTGTATAGAAATAAAGTTATAGACAATAAAATTTCCTACAACTTTTATTTGTATCACTTTTTAATAGAATTCCCGGTTTAGAAGCTACGTGATTGTAAATATCAAGAAATATATTAATTTTAATGCACAGATATAAAAATGTTAAACTTAAGTGTTTCTATATTTAGTGCAATTTGGGCTTAAATATGCATTTTATCAAAAAATTGTATAGAAATAATATTATAGATAATAAAATTTCCTACAACTTTTATTTGTATCACTTTTTAATAGAACTTCCGGTTTAGAAGCTACGTGATTGTAAATATCAAGAAATATATTAATTTTAATGCACAGATATAAAAATGTTAAACTTAAGTGTTTCTATATTTAGTGCAATTTGGGCTTAAATATGCATTTTATCAAAAAATTCTATAGAAATAAAGTTATAGATAATAAAATTTCCTACAACTTTTATTTGTATCACTTTTTAATAGAACTTCCGGTTTAGAAGCTAAGCGATTTTAAATATCAAAAATTGTGATTATTTAGGTCACCTCAAAGCCTACACTGTTAAAAAAAAATTGCCAATTCCTTATATTTCTTTGTTTGTTTATGGCTTGGACCTTGCATGATTACAACAACTTTTGTAAGATAAATTAATTATATTTGAACATTTTAATTATCAAAAAAATAAACATATACAGAAAATATTGTTATCAAGAAAAGTTGGTGTTAGTCAGTTAAGATGGTTAGGACATGTTGAGCGAATGCGTCTAATGAACGTTTTGTTAAAAAGATTTATTTGAATGATTTTGATGGTATACGTTTGCAGGTGGACTCACAAGGTTATGACTGTTTTTCACAAGATTATGTCTGTTTTTCACAAGATTATGTATGTTTTTCACAAGATTATGACTGTTATTTTACAAGATTATGTCTGTTTTTCACAAGGTTAGGTCTGTTTTTTATAAGATTATAAAGTTTTTTTACAAAGTTATGACTGTTTTTTACAAGATTATGAAATTTTTCACAAGGTTATGACTGTTTTTTACAAGGTTATTATGATTTTTGGAAGGTTTTGACTGTTTTTTTACAAGGTTATGACTGTTTTTCACAAGGTTATGATTGTTTTTCACAAGATTGTTTGTTTTTCACAAGATTATAACTGTGTTTCAGAGTGGTGTGTGGATTGAGATAGTAGCTTGCGTGAGCGAAAGTTTCCAAGTAGTAGGAATAGAAGTGAGCATGCTATGAGAGGAATTATGAATGTGGATGAAAGTGCGAAAGTTGCTTGTCTCTGGATATAAGAAAGTGTGAAGGCGACTGATTTCTCGGGATGAGTGGAAAGAGTTTGTGCCACACCCTTATTTGGATACATGGCGTGATTGTGTATGTATGTATGTATATATGTTTTTGTCTTCGCCTTTGCATGAGAACAACAAAAACATTTCTCAAGCTAAATTATATTTGAACATTTTAATTATCGAAAAAATAAATATATACAGAAAATATTCTTATCAACGAAATACGTTTATCGAGGAGGTGGAATAGGGGAGTGGGGGAGGGGAAATTTAATTTAAATATTTTTCTGTTCATGTTAAATAAATCGTAAAATTCTTATGCTTTTAGCATTTTAAGAGACGAAAATTTTTAATTTTACGCCATATTTAAATAGCGTTTAGAGATTATATACGTGGAGATAAGAATTTATTTTAATATATATATATATATATATATATATATATATATATATATATATATATATATATATATACATATTAAGAGTTAATTAGAATTTAAAAATAGTTACACTGTGAAAAACAGTTGTCGTTTTATATAAAAATTCCACGTATTATTTTAGCAAATCGATAAATTTTTTGTAAAAACAATATAATTTTATAATTTTTAGAGTAAATATAATTAATCTATCATATTATATAATTTTTTTTTATATACATATTACAATATACAATTAGAATTACAAAAGTATATATGGGTAAACTCATATATAGACCACTTTGACATTATCACATAAATGATAAGAAATAGAAATTAAAAAAAATTTCACCGAAAGTTGGCAACATTGTATTTTGCTAATATATAATATATTATAAGTAATAAAGGTATCTTCGATAAAAATTTAATTAAAATCGGATAAATAATGCGGGCATAACGAATTTTTAGAAAATTATTTTTTTTTTTTGGGAAAGTTGGCAACATCGAATTTTATTAAAATTATAATTTATGTGGGCACTAGGAGAAACTTTTCTGAAAATTTAATTTAACTCGGATAAATAATGTAGTCACAATTTTTTTTTTTTATTTTAGTAATTTTTTTCTCGGAAAGTTGGCAACACTGGAATAAAATAAAACATCATGACCCTATCTTGGGTACTAGACAAATTTATCCTGAAAATTTCATTCTAATCAGTTAAACCCCCTTCTAGGAGGAGTTGCGATCACAAAATTTCGACTGACTCCTTACATCCATACACCTACTTATAAACTAAGTTCGTGGATTCGTCTGATCTAGAAGCTATATACAAAAGATATCTATACAAATTTGTTATTTACTAATGTTACAGACACCGTACCAAACGCTATACCACTTTTTCCTTGCAGTCAAACTAGGTAAAAAGCAAAAAATAAAATAACAATTCAATTAATTAATAATATATAATAATATAATATAATAATAATAATACGAAACATAATATTTTGTTTTTACGTATTTTCATACAAGCATAAGCATTAAAAATAATAATAATAATATTTAATATTAAATAATATTAATAATATTAATATTAATATTAATATTTAATATTTACTTTAGTTTTTCATTTATTTCCACGTACGAAAAAAAATTTTTCTCGCAGTTTTTTTTGTATTTCGATTCAAACTTAATCAAATAATGTAATTTTTATTGTACCTATTTACTATGCAAATTATATATATATATATATATATATATATATATATATATATATATAAATTGATTTTATATATATATATATATATATATATATATATATATATCTATGACATTTAAACTAAAAGTGCAAATATAAATTTAGTCGTTTCGGCTAGAACCAGTTTATCTAGTTTTTCTATTTTTATTTGCTTTTTCTTGTAAATCAAAATAAAATTTCGATTTATGTAAAATTAATTAAAAAATTTATATATATATATATATATATATATATATATATATATATATATATATACATATATACATATACAGGATGCGACATAAACACTTAACGCATTTTTACCACACTGTAACTCGAACAATTTTCAAAAATTCAGTTTTCTATTTATTTCTGCTAAAACGATGCATCGTAGAATAATGGTTTCTTTACTCAATTATCGTACTCATTATTCCGCATTTTTCCATATCATGCTTATTTTCCTACACCTCATAGTTTTTGAGAAAAAAAATAAAAACCAAAAAATCAAAAAAAAATTCTAGCGAAATTAAAACTAAAACCAAATTCTAGTACTTTTAATTCCCTATCGAAAACTATTTCTCCGAATTTTACTTCAGAAAGAATCATTCTGCATATTATTGTGCTATCCCATGTTATTGCCCTATATTAACCTGTCGAACGAACACCCTGTATATATATATATATGTATATACTACAATATTATGTATAGTAAATATTTGTCTTGTTTTTCTATAACAAAATAAATATGACAAAGGTTTTATTTATACTTAAATATCTTAATTAAATAATAATAATAATAGATATATCAATAAATTATTATTATTTTCCTTACAAATTTCACTTAATATACAATATATATATATATATATATATATATATATATATATATATATATATATAAATATATATATATATATATATATATATATATATAAATATATATATATATATATATATATATATATATATATATAACTAAAAATATTGTAATTACAGGATTGGACTGTTTGTAATTTAATTTTTTGATATTTTTTAAAAATTTTGAAAGTAAGCATTTATTAATTATTTTTATTTGAATGATTTTGATGGTATACGTTTGCCCAGTGGATCAGTCCGATGAGTAGTTGGAGTGGTGGTAGATGATTGAGAGAGTGGCTTGCGTGCAGCGAAAGTTTCCAAGTAGTAGGAATAGAAGTGAGCATGTATGAGAGGAGGAATTATGAATGTGGATTAAAGTGCGAAAGTTGCTTGTGCTGGATAGGAATGTTTGGAGGCGACTGATTTCGGAATGATGAAAAGAGTTTGTGCCACACCCTTATTTGGGTACATGGCGTGATTGTCTATATGTATGTATCTATCGGTATCCCATGTTATTGTCCAATATCAACCTGACGAACGAACACCCCGTATATATATACGCGTAAATTAATTTTAATATTTAATAAACACGATAAATTATTCTAGATAACAAAATTTATTCATTTATATAATCATAGTATAGTAAATTTATTCGTTCTAATCTTTAAGTATTTTGAAAATAAATAGACTTTTTAAGACTTTTCTTTTAAAATTTGTTAAAAAAAATTTGAAAAAATTCGGTAAAATGGACTTTTAAAGATTTTTCCTTTTAAAATTTGCTGAAAAATATCTGAAAAAATTCGGTTAAATAGACTTTTTAAGACTTTTCTTTCAAAATTTGTTGAAAAAAATTTGAAAAAATTCAGTAAAATAGACTTTTGAAGATTTTTCCTTTTAAAATTTGCTCAAAAATATCTGAAAAAATTCGGTTAAATAGACTTTTGAAGATTTGTCTTATAAAATTTGATCAAAAAAATCAGTAAAATAAACTTTCTAAGGCTTTTCTTTCAAAATTTGCTCTTAAAAAGTGTATTTTACTGAATTTTTTTTAGATCTTTTTTACTTGGTAAACGACAATCTTGTAAAGACGTCTTTAAGAATGAATATACGCTAAATTTTTTATGTATTTATTTATATTTTGTTATTTTGTTCATTCATAATATAAACAAGATTAGAAGTATATGGGTAAACCCATATATAGACTACTTTGACATTTCTCGGAAAGCTGGCAACACTGTATTTTAATAATATTATAATTTATGTGGGCACTAGGAGATACTTTTCTGAAAATTTAATCAAAATCGAATAAATAATGTAGCCATAATGAATTTTTAAAAAATTTTGTGATTTTTTTCTCGATAAGTTGGCAACACTGTATTTTGTTAAAATTACATAAATTATTTAGGCACTAGGAAAAACTTTTATGAAAATTTGATTAAAAACGGTTAAATAAAGTGGTCATAATGAATTTTTAAAAACTTTAGTAATTTTTTTCTCGGAAAGTTGGCAACACTGTATTTTGTTAAAATTACAAAAATTATATGAATATTAGGAGAATCCTTTGTGAAAATTTGAGTAAAATCGGTTGAATAACATGGCCATAATACAAATTTTTAAAACTTTAGTAAGTTTTTTCTCGGAAAGTTGGCAACACTGAATATTAATAAAATTATGTAATTAATGGGAGCATTATGGAAATCTTTTCTGAAAATTTGATCAAAATCGGATAAATAATGTGGCCACAATGAATTTTTATAAACTTTAGTAATTTTTTTCTCGGAAAGTTGGCATCACTGGAAAAAACCGAAACCACATGACCATCTCGGGCACTAGACAAATTTATCCTGAAAATTTCATTATAATCGGTTGAACCGTCTAGGAGGAATTGCCATCACAAAATTTTGACTGACGACGCACATCCATACACCCACTAATATAAACTAAGTTCAGATTCGTCATCTATATGAAGGATTTCTATACAATTATTTTTTTTTTGCTAATGTTACAGACACCGTACCAAACTCTACACCACTTTTTCCTTACAGTCAAAGTAGTAATAAAACTAAATTTAATCCAAATCACATTGGTCTAATCTTTTATAATCATTTACCAAAGCATATCAGTAACATGAAATCAAAAATTCATTTCAAATTTCATTTAAAAAAATTTTTCATTGAAAAAAATTTATTAATTATAATGCAAGTCTTATGCACTTTTTTTTTTATATGAAAATGAAAACTATATTAAGCGAACGAACACCCTGTATATATGGGTTGAGACAGCCATAATAGCGTACATTACCTAATGATGCGCTTGACTAATAGAGTAGAGAATAAGGAGTTAATCTAATTTAGGAGTTGAGTTATTGAGAGAGAGAGAGAGAGAGAGAGAGAGAGAGAGAGAGAGAGAAAGAAAGAGAGAGAGAGAAAGATAGAGAGAGAGAGAAAGATAGAGAGAAAGAGAAAGATAGAGACAGAGAGAGAGAGAGAGAAAGATAGAGACAGAGAGAGAGAGAGAGAAAGATAGAGACAGAGAGAGAGAGAGAAAGATAGAGAGAGAGAGAGAGAGAGATTTTAACCTCTGTTAAATTTTGTCAATCAGCTCTGTGTTAGTTCGATTGTAGAATATGGAGTAATTGTTTGTGTGTGTGTGTGTGTGTGACGTCACGTACACACCCACAAATACATCTCAGAGCCTTGTTAAGGTAGTTTATTCTACTATATTTAGTTTGCGGGAGGCCAAGTCAGTCAGGTCAGATCGGGCAATCGCAAATAACAACAAGATTAGATGTATATATGGGTAAACCCATATATACTTCTCGGAAAGTTAGGGCAACACTGTATTATTTTAATAATATTATAATTTATGTGGGCACTAGGAGAAACTTTGAGCGAAAATTTGATCAAAATCGAATAAATAATGTAGCTACAATAAATTTTTTTTCAAATTTACTTATTTTTTTTCTCGCAACACTGTATTTTATTAAAATTGCATAATTTATTTAGGCATTAGGAGAATCTTTTGTGAGAATTTGAGTAAAATCGGTTAAATAACATGGCCATATTTTTTTTTTTAAATTTTAGTAATTTTTTTCTCGGAAAGTTGGCAACACTGGATATTAATAAAATTATATAATTAATAGGAGTATTAGGAAAATCTTTTCTAAAAATCTGATCAAAATCGGGTAAATAATTTAGCCGCAATAAATTTTTGAGGATTTGAGTAATTTTTTCTCGGAAAGTTGGCATTACTGAAAAGAACCAAAACCACATGACCATCTTGGGCACTAGACAAATTTATCCTGAATCGTCTAGGATTAGTTGCGGCCACAAAATTTTGACTTACGACAGAGCGCGTGAGCGAGCGAACTGACGACGCACATCCATACACCCACTTATAAACTAAGTTCAGATTCGTCATCTAGAGGCTATATGAAGGATTTCTATACAAAAAATATGAGAAAATATTGACTTTGGCCCTTTTAGAACCACAGAATGAACACATATTAGAATTTTTCTCCGAATTTAACTCGAGAAAGTAGTATATCGCAAATTATCGAAATTACATGTTAAACGCCCATACGAACTTGACGAACGAACACCCTGTATATATATATATATATATATATATATATATATATATATATATATATATATACATTCATTACTTTTTAATTGAAGAAAAACAATAATTATTATTACTAGTCAATTGTTTTGTCCTAATAATTAATACCAATAAAATAAAACTTAAATTCCCTAAAAATAGAAATATCTGTTAGAATTGTCACAAATACAAAATCATGTAATTGATAATAATTAAAGTTTTATTTTTATGTTCATTATTTTTATGTTCAAAATTTCAATATTTTTTATGTTCAACAGTATTTTTTGTACGAAACAAAATTAATATACATAGACAATCACGTTATATACACATATAGGGGTGTGGCACAAACTCTTTATCCACTATTACAAAATCAGTTTTAGGGGTGTGGCACAAACTCTTTATCCACTATTACAAAATCAGTTTCTCCTTCAAACTTATTCCTATATTTATATCCAGTAGTTGGAGTGGTATGATTGAGTGAGTGGCTTGCGTGCAGCGAAAGTTTCCAAGTAGTAGGAATAGAAGTGAGCATGCGATGAGAGGAGAAATTATAAATTAATTATTATTATATTTAATTATTAATTAAATTAAATTAAAATTATTATTGGTTAAATTAGACAAAAAAGCCTTGTACAAGAAATTATAATAATGCATTATTACGTTTCAAAAAAACATAAATTAATATTTTTACTACTTTGACTGCAAGGAAAAGTAGTAAAGCGTTTGGTACGGTGTCTGTAACATTTTCAAAAAAAAGAAAAAATTGTATAGAAATCCTTCATATAGCCTGTAGATGACGAATCTGAACTTAGTTTATGTGGGTGTATGTGTGTGCGTCGTCAGCTCGCTCGCTCGCTCGCTCGCTCACTCGCTCGGTCGTCAGACAAAATTTTGTGATCGCAACTCCTCCTAGACGGTTCAACCGATTATAATGAAATTTTCAGGATAAATTTGTCTAGTACCCAAGATGGTCATGTGGTTTTGTTTTTTTCCAGTGATGCCAACTTTCCGAGAAAAAAATTACTAAAGTTTTTAAAAATTCATATTGGCTATGTTATTTATCAGATTTTGATCAAATTTTCAGAAAAGATTTTCCTAATGCTCCCATTAATTACATAATTTTATTAATTTTCAGTGTTGCCAACTTTCCGAGAAAAAAATTACTAAAGTTTTAAAATTTTTATTATGGCCATGTTATTAAACCGATTTTACTCAAATTTTCACAAAAGATTTTCCTAGTATTCATATAATTTATGTAATTTTAACAAAATACAGTGTTGCCAACTTTCCGAGAAAAAAATTAGTAAAATTTAAAAAAATTTATTTTGACCATTTTATTTAACCGATTTTAATCAAATATTTATAAAAGTTTTTCCTAGTGCCTAAATAAATTATGCAATTTTAACAAAATACAGTGTTGCCAACTTATCGAGAAAAAAAAATCACAAAATTTTTAAAAAATTCATTGTGGCTACATTATTTATTCGATTTTGATCAAATTTTCAGAAAATTATCTCCTATTGCCCACATAAATTATAATATTATTAAAATACAGTGTTGCCAACTTTCCGAGAAATGTCAAAGTAGTCTATATATGGGTTTACCCATATACTTCTAATCTTGTTTTTTTTATTTTAATTTTTATTTTTCTTAGTAGATACGAATAGTAAAATTTTAATTTTTCTGTAATTTAATTTTTTCATTTTTACTACTTTGACTGCAAGGAAAAAGTGGTATAGCGTTTGGTACGGTGTCTGTAACATTAGCAAAAAAACAAAAAAATTCTATAGAAATCTTTCATATAGCCTCTAGATGACGAATCTGAACTTAGTTTATATTAGTGGGTGTAAGGATGTGCGTCGTCAGCTCGCTCGCTCGGTCGTAAGTCAAAATTTTGTGATCGCAACTCCTCCTAGACGGTTCAACCAATTTTAATGAAATTTTTAAGATAAATTTTTCTAGTGCCCAAAATGTTCATGTGGTTTTGGTTTTTTCCAGTGATGCCAACTTTCCGAGAAAAAAATTACCAAAATTTTTAAAAATTCATTGTGGCTACATTATTTATCCGATTTTGATAAAATTTTTAGAAAAGTTTTTCCTAGTGCTCACATAAATTATAATATTATTAAAATAATACAGTGTTGCCAACTTTCCGAGAAATGTCAAAGTAGTCTATATATGGGTTTACCCATATACTTTTAATCTTGTTTCTAACTCATTCTGGTTTGGCAGAAAAGAAAAAACAAATTAAAATGTAAAAAATATTAATTTTCAATAATTTTCTCTAAATACTAAATTCTAATACTAATACTAAATACTAATTCATGAAAATGTCTTAATTCTTCTTAATTAAAATACTGAAACGAGAATACGATAGAAAAAAAAGTTACTTAGCTATTATGTAGCTAATTTTTTTCTCTATTTTACTAAATTTTTTCAGATTTTTTTGAGCAAATTTTGAAAAAATTTTTTTTTTGAAATTGTCAAATTTTCAAAAATTTAGTTTTTTTTACTAAACGATGCATCTTAGAATAATGGTTTCATTACTCAATTATCGTACTCATTATTCCGCATTTTTTCATATCATACTTATTTTCCTACACCTCATAGTTTTTGAGAAAAAAAATTAAAACCAAAAAATCGAAAAAAAATTCTAGCGCCCAAACGGAAAATGCTAGCAAATTAAAACTAAAACCAAATTATAGTACTTTTTATGCCCCATCAAAAAGTATTCTAAGTATTTCTTCGAATTTTACTCGAGAAAGAAGTATTCTGCATATTATCTATCGGTATCCCATGTTATTGCCCTATATTAACCTGACGAACGAACACCCTGTATATATATATATATATATATAATCTTGCTTTAAGACTCTTTCTTAATAATTATTATCTAATCTTGAAAATGTTTGTCACGTTAAAATATTCTAACTAATTTAATTAACTTTAGGATTAAATGAGATTTTGCTTTAATCTAAGCAAAGATAATAATTGAAGTTATATATATATATATATATATATATATATATATATATATATATATATATATTGAGAAAATTTATATAACGGGATACGGTATATGATTGACTAGGTTATTAAAATGCTAGCATTTAATATCTATCAATTTATTACAAATCCTATATTTCGCCACACATTTGTGGCTTCTTCAGGGAAGCACTGAAATAATTTTTTAGAAAAACAAAAAAATTATTACAATCGTTAAAACCAAAACAATACAGTTTAAATTAACATAGTATGTAAAAACTTACAAGTATGACCAGATATTTAATTGCTGTTGTAGTAAATGAATATTTTTAAAAATGGTATGCTTTTTTCTGTTTTCATTCTCATTCAATGTAAAACTCTTTTTTGTAATCCAAGTTAACACAAAACGAACAAATTAAAAAAATTTTTAAAATTATACACAGATAATTAACACTTATACAAGTCAATTTTTAAAATAATAAATAGAATAAATATAATAAATAGTTAAAAAACAATATAATAGTTATAAATTAAAAACAAATGTAATTTTATACGTTATACAAACAAAAAAACTGAAAAATATAAATAAATTTTACTGTTTTTTCAAATAGTATAGAAAATCTTTGCATTCAGGGCGCTACATCCATTATGCATCCAATCACAGTTTTAACACAAAAAAGAATGTAATTTTGAACATGAAAACTAGAATCACTAAAATTAGCCACACGTCGTTATTGGATAAAAATTTAAAAATAGCCAAAACACTCTTTATTGAAAATGGTTACCCTGCAAGCTTGATAAATACCTTGCTATACAATAACAATACTCAACCAACTACAATCAGTAACAATAACGAAAATAGCAACAACAAAATAACATATATTTCGTTGACAAACATCAATCAATTATCGAGCAAAATCATATCAGTGTTTCAAGATGATGATAATATCAGATTTGTTAATAAAAACAGTAAAACTATAAGCAACTTGTACACAAAAGTGAAGGATAAAACGTCCAAATTAGCCACCATTAACACTATCTATGCTATTAAATGTTCGTGTGAAAAATTTTACATTGGCACATCATTACAGAACCTAAAAAACAGACTGACACAGCACAAAAGCGATCAAAATAAGACTAACAAGTTATGTGCTTTGGCAGTACATGTAAGAAATTCATCACACCATCCTGATTATGACAATCCTTACATTCTGGATGTGGAGAACAATTATTTCAAGCGTTTATGGCTTGAATCATACCATATCACTCAAAACAGACAGAATGTAATTAATAACAAATCTGATATCAGAAACTCTATCTCCGTATATGCCAACATAATGAACATTGATCAATCGTCAATACGGTCGATAAAAACTTTTTCTTCTTAGTAACCTGTTCAACTTCATAGCAGCGCCAAAATTTTATAATTGTTTTTATCAACTTAATTTTTAAAAAAATTTTTTTTTTTTTGTTTTGACATGCGCACACTTTTAATTTCAATTATGAATCAATTTTTTCTTCTTGTTTTTTAGGATTCGACTTGTTTGTTAATTTTGAATTTTAATTGGTTTTTGAAAAAACAGTAAAATTTATTTATATTTTTCAGTTTTTTTGTTTGTATAACGTATAAAATTACATTTGTTTTTAATTTATAACTATTATATTGTTTTTTAACTATTTATTATATTTATTCTATTTATTATTTTAAAAATTGACTTGTATAAGTGTTAATTATCTGTGTATAATTTTAAAAATTTTTTTAATTTGTTCGTTTTGTGTTAACTTGGATTACAAAAAAGAGTTTTACATTGAATGAGAATGAAAACAGAAAAAAGCATACCATTTTTAAAAATATTCATTTACTACAACAGCAATTAAATATCTGGTCATACTTGTAAGTTTTTACATACTATGTTAATTTAAACTGTATTGTTTTGGTTTTAACGATTGTAATAATTTTTTTGTTTTTCTAAAAAATTATTTCAGTGCTTCCCTGAAGAAGCCACAAATGTGTGGCGAAATATAGGATTTGTAATAAATTGATAGATATTAAATGCTAGCATTTTAATAACCTAGTCAATCATATACCGTATCCCGTTATATAAATTTTCTCAACTTATATTCACGGTAGTTATTCTTAATTAACTTATATATATATATATATATATACAGTGGCGTAGCCAGAGGGGTGTTAAGGGGCAAGAACAAACTTATGTCTGTTTTGCACAAGGTTATGACTGTTTTTTACAAAATTATGTATGTTTTTCACAAGGTTATGACTGTTTTTTACAAAAAAATTTACAAGTTTTACACAAAATTATGTCTGTTTTTCACAAGATTATGTCTGTTTTTCACAAGGTTATGACTGTTTTTCACAAGATTATGTCTGTTTTTCACAAGGTTATGACTGTTTTTTTACAAGATTATGAAATTTTTCACAAGATTATGACTGTTTTTCACAAGATTATGTATGTTTTTCACAAGATTATGACTGTTTTTCACAAGGTTATGACTGTTTTTCACAAGATTATGTCTGTTTTTCACAAGATTATGTCTGTTTTTCACAAGATTATGTCTGTTTTTGACAAGATTATTTTTATTGATTAATATTATTAACCCTCCCCCCCCCTTGACAAGTTTCTAGCTACGCCACTGTATATATATATATATATATATATATATATAAAATGGAAGTCTTATATAATTTCCTAGAAGACTTACAATTTCGTAATTTTAATTACATCAAAGTAAATATTCGTTTGTTATATTAATTAAAATAATTATAGAAAAAAACTGTTGCGTTTAATTTTATATTAAAATTAGACATTTTTCTTTATCTTTTGTTTATATATATATATATATATATATATATATATATATATATATATATATATATATATAATATATATGATTAGTGTATGATGAGTGTGAAATTGAAAAACTAGTGTTGTAGCAAAAGTTGGTGTTAGTCAGTTAAGATCTGGTTTGGACGACATGTTGAGCGAATG
This sequence comes from Clivina fossor, assembly GCA_963966155.1. Lineage (NCBI taxonomy): Eukaryota > Metazoa > Arthropoda > Insecta > Coleoptera > Carabidae > Clivina > Clivina fossor. The sequence goes on along the minus strand of OZ014570.1, from coordinate 483,000 downwards.
TGTCGAATGAACGTTTGCTGTTAGAAAGATTTATTTGAATGATTTTTGATATGGTATACGTTTGCAGGTGGAAGTCTAATGAGTAGTTGGAGTGGTGATATGATTTTTGGAAGGTTTTGACTGTTTTTCACAAAGTTATGTCGGTTTTTCACAAGGTTATGTCTGTTTTTTACAAGAATATAAAATTTTTCACAAAATTATGACTGTTTTCCACAAGGTTATGACTGTTTTTCACAAGGTTATTACTGTTTTTCACAAGGTTACGACTGTTTTTCACAAAATTATGACTGTTTTCCACAAGGTTATGTCTGTTTTCCACAAAATTATGACTGTTTTTCACAAGGTTATGACTGTTTTTACAAGATTATGACTGTTTTTTTTTTATTTATTTGAATGATTTTTGATATGGTATACGTTTGCAGGTGGACAATGAGTAGTTGGAGTGGTATGATTGAGAGAGTGGTTTGCTTGCAGCGAAAGTTTCCAAGTAGTAGGAATAGAAGTGAGCATGTATGAATGTGGATAAAGCAAAAATTGCTTGTCTCTGGATATAGGAATATGTTTGGAGGCAACTGATTTCTCGGAATGAGTGGAAATAGAGTTTGTGCCACACCCTTATTTAAGTACATGGCATTGTGATTGTCTATATGTATGTATGTATAAAAAAATGTGATTTTAAAATTATAAATAACAAATTGATAAACACAGTTTTTTATTTTGTTTCATAAAAATAATTTTATTATCTACAAATCTCAAATAATAATAATAATAATAATAATAATAATAATAATAATTAATAATAATAATAATAATAATAATAATAATAATAATAATAATAATAATAATAATTAATAATAATAATAATAATATTATTAATTAATTGATAATTATTATTGATTATTGATTATTTCCTTTGTCATTAAATCAAATGACAAAATCAGTTTTTATTTTTATTTGTAAATTTTCCAATGATGAAATAATTACAAAAATTTCTTCTTTTTTTTTGTTATAAAATATCTATTTAAATAAACAATAAAATTATTTAAAACAAGATTAGAATCATATGGATAAACCCACATATATACCGGGTGTTCGTTCGTTAAGTTTGTATCTGGGCGTTTAACATGCAAATTCGATAATTTGCGATATACTTCTTTCTCGAGTTAAATTCGAGGAAATACTTAGAATACTTTTCGATAGAGAATAAAAAGTACTATAATTTGGTACTAGTTTTAATTTGCTAGCATGTGCCGTTTGAGCGCTAGAATTTTTTTTTGATTTTTTGGTTTTTATTTTTTTTCTCAAAAACTATGAGGTGTAGGAAAATAAGCATAATATGGAAAAATGCGGAATAATAAGTGCTACAATTGAGTAATGAAACTATTATTCTACGATGCATCGTTTAGTAGAAAAAAATTAAAAACTGAATATTTGGAATTTTTTTCAAAATAAAACTTTTTTTGAAATTTACTCAAAAAATCTGAAAAAAATCAGTAAAATAGAGAAAAAAATTAGCTACATAATAGCTAAGTAACTTTTTTCTCTAACTTATACTGGTTTGGCAGGAAAAATTAATAAAATAAATCTTTTTAATCAAACGTTCATCATTAGACGCATTCGTTCAACATGTCGTCCGAACCATCTTAACTGACTAACACCAACTTTTGCTACAACATTTTTTTCATAGTAAAATTATTATTGTAAATTTACAGTGATTTTCATATTTTTATATTATTATTTTTTTATACACTCAACACATTATAAAATAAAATACCCGACAAAAAAATAAAAAATAAAATCTTTTATTTTACGTTAATGTTAAGTGGAAGTAAAATAACGTTTAACGTTATTTTAATAACGTTAATTTAATAACCGCGTTGTTTTTAAATTATTCATGGTTTTATAACCACGAAATTTGTGTAATTTTGTGGTTTATTTGGCTGAAATTTGAAGAAATTCGCAAATTCGAGATAAAAAATCTCGAAAACGGAGAAAAAAGAATTCTTATTAAATTTTTTCTGTGTTTGTTTACACAGAGATATTAAATGTATATAAATATAAGAGGGGTGGTCCAGAAGTACCCGACCTAGCAAAAACTAAATATACATATATAGTTCTGCCTCTTTCGTCTATAATTTTAACAAAATACAGTGTTGCCAACTTTGCGAGAAAAAAGTCACAAAATTCTTAAAAATTTATTATGACCATAGCTACCATCCACATTCATAATTCCTTTCTTATTCTCTCTTTCTCTCTCTCATAGCATGCACTTTTCTATTCCTACTACTTTGGAAACTTTTATAGCCACTTTCTCAATCATACCACTCCAACTACTCGGAACTAAATTTCTTTTACAATATATATATATATATATATATATATATATATATATACATATCATTAATTTTTATAAGGTTTCTACCAAATATATTTTCTAATTTTTCATTTCAAACAAAATATAAACAATATAAATCTATAAGTGTCGTCAGGTCGGGTACTTTTGGTACAACCCTTGTATTTCTACAATCCTGTTTCTTAATATTTTATTTCATTTTTTTTTTTAATTTCTTTTTAAAATAAATATGAACAAAAGTTAATTCCAAAAGATTTTCAATATAATTTTCCACAAGCAAAAAAGTAAAAGAAAAGTAGGTAAATATTTCTTATATAAAAAGTATTTATTAATTAAAAATACTTACCTGGTTTTTGTGTAATATTATATATATATATATATATATATATATATATATATATATATATATATATATATTCTATACAAGATTATATTTAAATCTGGTTTTCTTTAATTAATAAATTTTTGAAATTTTTTTAATCTAGTTACTTGTATTTTGTTACCTAGAAATTTTTTCAAATAGTTTTAATTACTAATTAAAATTACTAATTAAAATCGGTTAAATAACATGACCATAATAAATTTTTAAAAACTAGTAATTTTTTTCTCGGAAAGTTGGCAACACTGGAAAAAAATAAAACCGCATGACCCTATCTTGGGCACTAGACAAATTTATGCTAAAAATTTCATTAAAATCGGTTGAACCGTCTAGGAAGAGTTGCGATCACAAAATTTTCACTTACAACCGAGCGAGCTGACAACGAGCGCATCTATACATCCACTTATAAACTAAGTTCAGATTCGTCATCTAGAGGCTACATAAAAGATTTCTATATATATTTTGTTTTTTGCTAATATATATATATATATATATATATATATATATATATATATATAATTATATATAAAGAATTAAACTAATTACACATAATTTATTATAAATATACGTATTTAAAACAAAACAAAAGTATTAAATAATAACTACATTATTCAATGATTTATTTGTACCTATCAAAATAATTATACTAAATATTGAATAGAAATATATTTTTTATTATTAGCGCAAAAAATTAAAATTAAAAGAAGTGATTTGAAATTAATTTCTTTTGTTATCGATTAAATAAATACAAAAATACGTGATTAGAAATTAAATTTTGTTTTTGATTGTGTTATTCAATTGTTTTTTTGTTAGTATATATATATATATATATATATATATATATATATATATATATATATATATATACCGGGTGTTCGTTCGTCAAGTTCGTATGGGCGTTTAACATGTAATTTCGATAAATTGCGATATACTACTTTCTCGAGTTAAATTCGAAGAAATACTTAGAATACTTTTCGATAGGGCATAAAAGGTTCTATAATTTGGTTCTAGTTTCAATTTGCTAGCATGTGCCGTTTGGGCGCTAGAATTTTTTGATGATTTTTTGGTTTTTGTTTTTTTTCTCAAAAACTATGAGGTGTAGGAAAATAAGCATGGTATAGAAAAATGCGGAATAATGAGTACGATAATTGAGTAAAGAAACCATTATTCTAGGATGCATTGTTTAGTAGAAAAAAATTAAAAACTGATTTTTTGAAAATTTAACAAGGGGGGACCCTTGGGATTTTTTCAAAATAAGACTTTTTTTAAAATTTGCTCAAAAAAATCTGAAAAAATTAAATAAAATAGAGAAAATATTTAGCTACTTATTATTCTGCATTTTTCCATATCATGCTTATTTTCCTAGACCTCATAGTTTTTGAGAAAAAACATAAAAACCAAAAAATCAAAAAAAAATTCTAGCGCCCAAACGGCACATGCCAGCAAATTAAAACTAAAACCAAATTATAGAACTTTTTATTGTCTATCAAAAAGTATTCTAAGTATTTCTCCGGTTCGAATTTGACTCGAGAAAGTAGTATATCGCAAATTATCGAATTTGCATGTTAAACGCCCATACGAACTTAACGAACGAACACCCGGTATATATATATATATATATATCAAATATATTTATAGAATATATAAATTAACATAAAAAATTTACAGTGTAGAACATAAACAAATAATAATTCTACTAAATTAAAATAAATTAAGAAAAAATTACCTAAAAAAAAATATAAAAAAATAAACTAAATCATGAAATATATTAAACTAAATACATATAATTTATTACATACGTATTTAAAACAATACAATAACTATTAAATAATACTTATATTACTTAATGATTTATTATTACCTGTCAAAGTATTTTCAATATAAATATATTTTTTATTACTTATTAAAAAAACAAAATAAATTTAAAAGGCTTGTTTTGAAATTAAATTAGTTTTTTTTTTTTTTGGTTATTGATTAAATAAATATACAAATATGAGATTCGTCATTCGTAATTAAATTTTGTATTGATTGTTCTTTTGTTTCGGTGATTGATTATTATTAATTTGTTTATATATTTATTAATTTATGCGTAATTATTATTATATTATATAGTAATTTTTTACAGTATATTATAAATCTATTGAAGACGCGATTATATAAATCAGGGTTGGGCTCATGATTTTAATTTTTTATTAGATTTTTGAATACACAATCACAATGCCATGTACTCAAATAAGGGTGTGGCACAAACTCTTTTCATCATCCCGAGAAATCAGTCGCCTCTAAACATTGATTAATTGCTAATATTGAATAACTTCTTTGTGTAAACGGTTCAATTTATTAAGGAATTCAACAAGGTTATTCCGTTTTTGAAAACGCCGTGCTAGTCTTGGAATTATCATATTTTATTATTATTATTATTATTATTATTTTTTGTTACTATCGCTTGTAACTGTTATACAATTATGTTAATAAAATGAAGAATTGAAATACCTAACCTAAAAATTAATAAGCCATTTCGTCCCTAATGTCTTATTATTAATTTCCTTACACGCCACTGCTAATTTATCAAAATCCATCAATCACAGAAAAAAAAAACATAATAGAACAATAAATACGATTAATGAAAGTATTTTTACAGAAGAATTTTTTCAAAACGTGACATACATATAATGAAATCTATTTAGAAGGTCATACATATATATATATATATATATATATATATATATATATATATATATATATATAAGTATATAATATGCATACAACCAAATTTTTTTAATTGAACCAAAAAAAATTCTATTAATAAATTAGCTCGCAGTGCGGCTTTGATTTATTTTTTTTTCTATGCAAAATATTATTGTTTCTCTTTATATATATATATATATATATATATATATATATATATATGTATGTATGTATGTATGTATGTATGTATATATATATATATATATATATATATATATATATATATATATGACATCAAAAGCTTTCAATTTATGTGTATATCAAAGCACGTACTTTGAATACATAAATTTTTTGTTTATTTTTTATATTCGCTTAGTTTTTTTTTTTTTTTTTATTTCATTCGAATTTAAATATAGATAAATAGTTTTTTATTATTTGCATTTAATATTTAGTATTTTAAATAAATCACGAATTTTTTAAATAACAAGATTAGATGTATATGGGTAAACCCATATATATAGACCACTTTGACGTTATTATCACATAAATGATAAGAAATAGAAATAAAAATTTGTATCACCGAAAGTTGGCAACATTGTATTTTGATAATATATAATATATTATAAGCGCTAAGGGTATTTTTTGTAAAAATTTGATTAAAATCGGGCAAAACAAATTTTTGGAAAATTATTCATTTTTTTTTTCGGAAAGTTGGCAACATCGTATTTTAATAAAATTTATGTGGGCATTAGGAGAAACTTTTCTGAAAATTTGATCAAAATCGGATAAATAATGTAGAAACAATAAATTTTTTTAAATTTTAGTAATTTTTTTCTCGATAAGTTGGCAACACTGTATTTTGTTAAAATTGCATAATTTATGCGGGCACCAGGAAAATTTTTAGTGAAAATTTGATTAAAATTGGTTAAATAACGTAACCATAATAAATTTTTTTAAATTTTTGTAATTTTTTTCTCAGAAAGTTGGCAACACTGTACTTTGTTGAAATTATCTCATTTATATGAATACCAGAAAAATCTTTTGTGAAAATTTGAACAAAATCGGTTAAACAACATGGCCGTAATAAATTATTAAAAATTTTAGTAATTTTTTTTTCGGAAAGTTGGCAACACTGGATATTAATAAAATTATATAATTAATGGAAGCACTAGGGAAATATTTTCTGAAAATTTGATCAAAATCGGATAAATAATGTAGCCAATATAAATTGTTAAAAATTAAAAAAAAAATAAAACCACATGACCATCTTGGGTACTAGACATATTTATCCTGAAAATTTTATTCTAATCGGTTAAACCCCGTCTAGGAGGAGTTGCGATCAAAAATTTTTAACTGACTCTGCACATCCATACACCCACTAATATAAACTAAGTTCAGATTCGTCATCTAGACGCTATAGGAAGAATTTCTATACAATTAATTTTTTGTTTTTCTGCTAATGTTACAGACACCGTACCAAACGCTATACCACTTTTCCTTGCAGTGCAAAATAATAAAAACTAATTAGATTATATAAAATTATTATAAATTATTAATTAGAAGAAGTGAAATTTTGATTGTAATTTTGAAAATATTTTTTTCTTATAATAAAACTCAAAAATATTGAGATTTTATATTTTACCCAAAATTTCACAAGTTACTCAGTCATTGAATCAATGACTGGCAAGTTTAACCGTTTTTACCAGTTTGACTGCAAAGAAAAGTGGTATAGCGTTTGGTACGGTGTCTGTAACATTAGCAAAAAAACAAAAATTGTGTATAGAAATACTTTGTATAGCCTCTAGATGACGAATCTGAACTTAGTTTATATTAGTGGGTGTATGGATGTGCGGAGTCAGTTCGCTCGCTCGGTCGTAAGTCAAAATTTTGTGACCGCAACTCCTCCTAGACTGGGTTCAACCGATTTTAATAAAATTTTTAGGATAAATATGTATAGTACCCAAGATGGTCATGTAGTTTTATTTTTTTCCAGTAATGACAACTTTTCGAGAAAAAATTACTAAAATTTTTTAAAATTTATATTGGCTACGTTATTTATCCGATTTTGATCAAATTTTCAGAAAAGATTTCCCTAATACTTCCATTAATTATATAATTTTATTAATGTCCAGTGTTGCCAACTTTCCAAGAAAAAAATTACTAAAGTTTTAAAAAATTTATTATGGCCATGTTATTTAACCGATTTTACTCGAAATTTTCACAAAAGATTCTCCTAGTATTCATATAATTTATGTAATTTTAACAAAATACAGTGTTGCCAACTTTTCAAGAAAAAAATTACCAAAATTCATTGTGGCTACATTATTTATTCGATTTTGATTAAATTTTCCTCCCAAGTTTCTCCTAGTGCCCACATAAATTATAATATTATTAAAATACAGTGTTGCCAACTTTCCGAGAAATATCAAAGTGGTCTCTATATGGGTTTACCCATATACTTTTAATCTTGTTTTTTTTTGTCAGGTCGGTTACTTCTTGACCACCCCTTTTCGTATAAGCATGTCTATTCTTAGATATTACATTATCAGAAGACCGCCATCTTATTTTTTGCTGAGGTTAAGGTAATTCCTACTACTGATAAGAAATTATATTATACTTTTTTTATTATTAGGATCTATTAAAAAATGTTATAATATTTTATCGTATTATTTTTCTATACTATTCTATATTCTATAATTTGCGATATACTACTTTCTCGAGTTAAATTCGAAGAAATACTAAGAATACTTTTTGATAGACAATAAAAAGTACTATAATTTAGTTTTATTATTAATTTGATAGCATGTGCCGTTTGGGCGCTGGAATTTTTTTTCGATTTTTTTGTTTTTATTTTTTTTCTCAAAAACTATGAGGTGTAGGAAAATAAGCATGATATGGAAAAATGCGGAATAAATAGTACGATAATTGAGTAATGAAATCATTATTCTATGATGCATCGTTTAGTAGAAAAAAATTAAAACTGAATTTTTGAAAATTTGACAAGGGGGGACCATTGGGATTTTTTCAAAATAAGATTTTTTTCAAAATTTGCTCAAAAATATCTGAAAAAATTCAGTAAAATAAAGAAAAAAATTGGCTAGATAATAGCTAAGTAACTTTTTTCTCTAACTCATACTAATTTTTCAAAAAAAATTATTGAAAATTCTATAAAACATTTTTTTTATTCTTAACTAATCAATTAATTAATTTATACACAAACATTTAAATCGTAAAAAATTTTAAATCATGTTTCATTAGAAAAATTCACTAATTACAATTAATTTATCTTAAAAAAAAATCTTCAAATCACTAATCTATATTAACCTTGTGAAAAACATTCGTAATCTTGTGAAAAACAAACATAATCTTGTGTAAAACTTCATAATCTTGTAAAAAACAGTCATAACTTTGTGAAAAACAGTCATAACCTTGTGAAAAACAGACATAATCTTGTGAAAAACAAACATAACCTTGTAAAAAAACAGACATAATTTTGTGAAAAACAGTCATAACCTTGTAGAAAAACAGTCATAACCTTGTGAAAAACAGACATAATCTTGTGAAAAACAGACATAACCTTGTGAAAAACAGACATAATCTTGTGAAAAACAAACATAATCTTGTGTAAAACTTCATAATCTTATAAAAAACAGTCATAACTTTGTGAAAAACAGTCATAATCTTGTGAAAAACAGACATAATCTTGTGAAAAACAGTCATAACCTTGTGAAAAACAGTCATAACTTTGTGAAAAACAAACATAACCTTGTGAAAAACAGACATAATCTTGTGAAAAACAAACATAACCTTGTAATAAAACAGACATAATTTTGTGAAAAACAGTCATAACCTTGTAGAAAAACAGTCATAACCTTGTGAAAAACAGACATAATCTTGTAAAAAAACAGACATAATCTATATTAATTAGATGATAAGTTAAAAATATTAATTACAATTAAACAATTAATATAAGCAAATAATAATTAATCAGCATTTTATTTAATTATTATTATTTTTTTTTATTAATTCAAAATACAATTACAATTACATTTATTGTAATATTTCATTCTAATATTAAATATTTGATTTAATCAATAATCAATAATCAATAATCAATAATCGAATTTGATATGAACCAAAATTTCAAAAACAATAACGAAAATACGTAATTTATAAATTTACATTTATTATAATTTTATAATTGTTTGACAGACAAAAAAAAATAAATATTATAAAGTTGGCAACATTGTATTTTACTAATATATAATATATTATAGGCGCTAAGGTTATTTTCTGTATTAAAATTTCGATTAAAATCGGATAAATAATGCAGGCATAACAAATTTTTAGAAAATTAATAATTTTTTTATTTTTCGGAAAGTTGGCAACACCGTATTTTAATAAAATTATAATTTATGTCGGCACTAGGAGAAACTTTTCTGAAAATTTGATCAAAATCGGATAAATAATGTAGCCACAATGAATTTTTAAAAACTTTTTTTTTCTCTCGATAAGTTGGCAACACTGTAGTTTGTTAAAATTACATAAATTATATGAATACTAGGAAAATCTTTTGTGAAAATTTCGAGTAAAATCGGTTAAATAACATGGCCATAATAAATTTTTAAAAACTTTAGTTATTTTTTTCTCGGAAAGTTGGCAACACTGGATATTAATAAAATTATTTAATTATTTTGTTTTTTTTTTTTTATTAATTCAAAACACAATTACAATTACATTTATTGTAATATTTCATTCTAATGCTAAATATTTTTGATTTAATCAATAATCAATAATCAATAATCGAATTTGATATGAACCAAAATTTCAAAAACAATAACGAAAATACGTAATTTATAAATTTACATTTATTATAATTCTATAATTGTTTGATAAAAACAAAAGAAATAAATTATAAAATTAAATTTCATTGTTTTTTTTTTCGTGCGCCGCAGGTTAATTGCGCCCAAGGTTAAATTGATTTTAATTATTAGATATTTATTTTAATAAATATTAATCAATTTTGATTAATTAATGTTAAATTAATTTATATTATATATTTATATATATATATATATATATATATATACATATATATTTAGCACAAAATAAATATTAGGGTGGTCCTTAAATAAAAAATTTACAGAGCAGAAAATATTTTTTAGGTATGAGAAATTAAGAAAAAAAGTTATTTAGGCACTAGAAGAATCTTTTATGAAAATTTGATTAAAATCGCTTAAATAAAGTGGTAAAAATAAATTTATTTAAATGTTAGTAATAATTTCTTTTCAGAAAATGAGTTGATTAGGTTAATTAAATAATTAGAGAAAAAAATTACTAAATTTTTTAAAAATTTATTGCGGCCATGTTGTTTAATCGATTTTGTTCAAATTTTCACAAAAGATTCTCCTGGTATCTATATAAATTAGACAATTTCAACAAAGTACAGTGTTGCCAACTTATCGAGAAAAAAATTACTAAAATTTTTAAAAATTTATTATCACCACGTTATTTAACCGATTTTAACCAAATTTTCACAAAAGATTCTCGTGGTATTCATATAAATTATAAAATTTCAACAAAGTACAGTGTTGCCAACTTTCTGAGAAAAAAATTACTAAAATTTTTAAAAATTTATTATCACCACGTTATTTAACCGATTTTAATCAAATTTTCACTAAAGATTCTCCTGGTGCCCGCATAAATTATGAAATTTCAACAAAATACAGTGTTGCCAACTTATCGAGAAAAAAATTACTAAAATATTTTCAAAATTCATTGTGGCTACATTATTTATCCGATTTTAATCAAATTTTTAAAAACTTTTCTCCTAATGCCCACATAAATTATAATTTTATTAAAATACTAGTGAGGCGTGGCAGAACGCATAGTAGGTAGACCGCCGGGCGGGTAGACCGCCGGGCGGGTAGACTGCCGGGCGGGTAGACCGCCGGGCGGGCAGACCGCAGGGCGGGCCGAAACAGTATCCCTATAAGAAATTTTATAGTTGGGCAAGAGCTTTTTACATGCCCAAAAATACTGGACACCGAGGTCACATTTCCAACAGAGTTGCAGTGAAACGATTAGCAGGGTTAGGTGCGGGGGGGCTAGGAACCGTCTTATATGCCACCAAAGTATCAATTTTCTGGCACGAACAGAAGATATCGCAAATAAACACAAATAAAAATTTATTTACATATCAATAATGCAAGTAATTCAAAGAGACAAGGAAAGTAATGCAAAGAGACAAAGAAAGCAAAGATTGTAATATATTGTAATAAGAAGAGATTTTTTTTATATCACTATAAGAAATTTTATAGTTGGGCAAGAGCTTTTTACATGCCCAAAAATACTGGACACTGAGTTTACATTTCCAACAGAGTTACAGTGAAACGATTAGCAGGGTTAGGTGCGGGGGGGCTAGGAACCGTCTTATATGCCACCAAAGTATCAATTTTCTGGCACGAACAGAAGATATCGCAAATAAACACAAATAAAAATTTATTTACATATCCATAATGCAAGTAATTCAAAGAGACAAGGAAAGTAATGCAAAGAGACAAAGAAAGCAAAGATTGTAATATATTGTAATAAGAAGAGATTTTTTTTATATCACTATAAGAAATTTTATAGTTGGGCAAAAGCTTTTTACATGCCCAAAAATACTGGACACTGAGTTTACATTTCCAACAGAGTTACAGTGAAACGATTAGCAGGGTTAGGTGCGGGGGGGCTAGGAACCGTCTTATATGCCACCAAAGTATCAATTTTCTGGCACGAACAGAAGATATCGCAAATAAACACAAATAAAAATTTATTTACATATCCATAATGCAAGTAATTCAAAGAGACAAGGAAAGTAATGCAAAGAGACAAAGAAAGCAAAGATTGTAATATATTGTAATAAGAAGAGATTTTCTTTATATCCCTATAAGAAATTTTATAGTTTGATAAGAGCTTTTTACATGCCCAAAAATACTGGACACTGAGTTTACATTTCCAACAGAGTTACAGTGAAACGATTAGCTGGGTTAGGTGCGGGGGGGCTAGGAACCGTCTTATATGCCACCAAAGTATCAATTTTCTGGCACGAACAGAAGATATCGCAAATAAACACAAATAAGTATTTATTTACATATCCATAATGCAAGTAATTCAAAGAGCCAAGGAAAGTAATGCAAAGAGACAAAGAAAGCAAAGATTGTAATATATTGTAATAAGAAGAGATTTTCTTTATATCCCTATAAGAAATTTTATAGTTGGTTAAGAGCTTTTTACATGCCCAAAAATACTGGACACCGAGTTTATATTTCGAACAGAGTTACAGTGCAACGATTAGCAGGGTTAGGTGCGGGGGGGCTAGAAACCGTCTTATATGCCACCAAAGTACCAAATTTATGGCACAAACAGAAGATATCGCCAATAAACGATATTTAGAGTTTACTTACATATCCATATTGCAAGAGCTTTCTTACATATCCATAATCGAAGAGCTTTGTTACACTTCTGCCGGGCATGCGCATTTTAAAGGTCAGCGACTTAAAAAAAAAAAAAAAAAAAAAACAAAATTTTGAATATTTTTTTATTGGCTTTGTATAGAGAATAAAATTCTCTACAAAATAGCTAAGTAACTTTTTTCTCTAACTTATACTGGTTTGGCAGGAAAAATTATTGAATATTTACATTTTTTACATTTTCATTGATTTTTGCGAGTTTTGATAATTTTTATAAATTAAACTATTAGTATTAGGAAAAAATGTTAAGTATTGACTTAAATTTCTTTTTGCACGTTATATAACCTCCTTAAATTCGTTTTTTGCTAAATGTTTCCAGTTAAGCTCCATATAGGTGAAAAATGTGAAAAAAGTAAAAACTTGTCGAATTTGAAGTGTGACTATATGGTTGTGTAGCATTTTTCAAGGGCTTTTCAATGAGACCCCACTCGATTGGTTTAAAAAAAAAATTGAAAATTTCGTATTCAGTAGAAACCTGTTTAAACATGGACCGTCCGCATTGCCCACAGAACTCGACCTAGCTATAAACATATCATAATTACTTATGAAATAAAAATTTTAAAAAATTTAATAATGCGAGCTCTAAGTGGTTACACTCAACCGTTTTTTCATAAAAAGTCAATTATTTTTGGACCTGTTGAGACTTGGAACAAATGTCTGGTATTGGGTTGTAGCCCTTCCAAATATACACAATTAAGCTAAATATCTTTTTTTCATAACTGCTATAGGTTTTTTTAAAACAATTAAAATATAGTAAATCGGTTGTAAAACAAAAGCGAATCACCGAAATTTAAAGTTTTACATACCATTGCATAGCATTTTAAAAGACCTTTCCAATGATACCAAACTTGATTAGATTCGGATAAGATTTAATAAAAAGCATGTTGTGACATGTTTAGGGGTCTTTTAGACCCATAGATTGTCTTTTGGTTGGTCCTCATTTTTGATTCCCGACAACTTTGGTCTCCTAATATTTTTCTCTAAAGCGCATAGTTTTCGAGTTCCGGCCACCTATGTCTTTGTTTTAATATGTTTACTGCGTTGCGGGATACTGAGCTGCGGGAGTCGCCATCTTGGGGCCGGCCATCTTGGATTGTAGCGGCCATCTTGGATTGTAGCGGCCATCATGGATTTCATTCATATGAAATCGTATAAATTTTAATTCAAATAATAAAAAAGTGTTAATATCTCGGAAACTATGAGGTTTAGAGAAATTTAGTAAGAATACTTTTCGATAGAGAATAAAAAGCTCTATATTATGGTTTCAGTCTGAATTTGCTAGCATGTTCCATTTGGGCGCTAGAATTTTTTTTTTACTTTTGTGTTTTTATTTTTTTTCTCAAAAACTGTTAGGTGTATGGAAACGGGAATGGTATCGAAAAATGCGGAACAATGAGTTCTATAATCCTGTAAAGAAATCATTGTTCTACGATACTTCGTTTAGGAGAAAAAAATTAAAAACTGATTTTTAAAAAATTTCGTAAGGGGGTACCCTTATGATTTTTTCCAAAAAAAAAAAAAAAAGAAAAAACAAAATTTTGAATATTTTTTCATTGGCTTTGTATAGAGAATAAAATTCTCTACAAAATAGCTAAGTAACTTTTTTCTCTAACTTATACTGGTTTGGCAGGAAAAATTATTGAATATTTACATTTTTTACATTTTCATTGATTTTTGCGAGTTTTGATAATTTTTATAAATTAAACTATTAGTATTAGGAAAAAATGTTAAGTATTGACTTAAATTTCTTTTTGCACGTTATATAACCTCCTTAAATTCGTTTTTTGCTAAATGTTTCCAGTTAAGCTCCATATAGGTGAAAAATGTGAAAAAAGTAAAAACTTGTCGAATTTGAAGTGTGACTATATGGTTGTGTAGCATTTTTCAAGGGCTTTTCAATGAGACCCCACTCGATTGGTTTAAAAAAAAAATTGAAAATTTCGTATTCAGTAGAAACCTGTTTAAACATGGACCGTCCGCATTGCCCACAGAACTCGACCTAGCTATAAACATATCATAATTACTTATGAAATAAAAATTTTAAAAAATTTAATAATGCGAGCTCTAAGTGGTTACACTCAACCGTTTTTTCATAAAAAGTCAATTATTTTTGGACCTGTTGAGACTTGGAACAAATGTCTGGTATTGGGTTGTAGCCCTTCCAAATATACACAATTAAGCTAAATATCTTTTTTTCATAACTGCTATAGGTTTTTTTAAAACAATTAAAATATAGTAAATCGGTTGTAAAACAAAAGCGAATCACCGAAATTTAAAGTTTTACATACCATTGCATAGCATTTTAAAAGACCTTTCCAATGATACCAAACTTGATTAGATTCGGATAAGATTTAATAAAAAGCATGTTGTGACATGTTTAGGGGTCTTTTAGACCCATAGATTGTCTTTTGGTTGGTCCTCATTTTTGATTCCCGACAACTTTGGTCTCCTAATATTTTTCTCTAAAGCGCATAGTTTTCGAGTTCCGGCCACCTATGTCTTTGTTTTAATATGTTTACTGCGTTGCGGGATTCCGAAAAAAAATTTAATAATTTTCTGCTAATTTGTTACGCCCGCATTATTTATCCGATTTTAATCAAATTTTAATACAGAAGATATTCTTAGCGCTTATAATATATTATATATTAGCAAAATACAATGTTGCCAACTTTCGGTGTAAAATATTTTTATTCCTATTTCTTATCATTTATGTGATAATGTCAAAGTGGTCTATATATGGGTTTACCCATATACTTCTAATCCTGTTTCTTATTAATTTTTTATACAAAAAAAAATTCTGCCCGGTCTAGCAAATTTTCAACAAACTTCTATTTATTAATTTGTAGAGAGTAAACAAAACAAGATTAGAAGTATATGGGTAAACCCATATATAGACCACTTTGACATTTCTCGGAAAGTTGGTAACACAATATCTTTAATAATATTATAATTTATGTGGGTACTAGGAGATACTTTTCTGAAAATTTGATCAAAATCGAATAAATAATGTAGCCACAATGAATTTTGAAAAAATTTTGTTTATTTTTTTCTCGATAAGTTAACAACACTGTATTTTATTAAAATTGCATAATTTATTTAGGCACTAGGAAAAACTTTTATAAAAATTTTATCAAAATCGATTAAATAAAATGGTCATAATAAATTCTTTAAAATTTTACTAATTTTTTTCTCGAAAAGTTGGCATCACTGAAAAAATCAAAGCCACATGACCCTATCTTGGGCCCTAGACAAATTTATCCAGAAAATTTCATTGAAATCGGTTGAACCGTCTAGGAGGAGTTGCGACCGAGCGAGCTGACGAGACGCACATCCATACACCCACTTATAAACTAAGTTCAGATTCGTCATCTAGAGGCTATATGAAGGATTTCTATACACAATTATTTTTGAAAATTGATAAAAATTACTAATTAATAATTTAAAAAAAAAAAAATCCTGGAAATTAACTTTTTATTTCTGTTTGTAAATTTTATAATTGTAAAAAATTTGACAATTACGATTTTTTCAAAATAAAACTTTTTTCAAAATTTGCTTAAAAAAAACTGAAAAAATTTAGTAAAATAGAGAAAAAATTTAGCTAGATAATAGCTAAGTAACTTATACTGATTTTGCAGGAAAAATTATTGAAAATTCTAAAATGTTTTTTAGAATTTTCAATAAATATTGTCAAATTTTCAAAAATTTAGTTTTTAATTTTTTTCTACTAAACAATGCATCGTAGAATAATAGTTTCATTACTCAATTAGCGTACTTATTATTCCACATTTTCCCATATCATGCTTATTTTTCTAAACCTCATAGTTTTTGAGAAAAAAAATAAAAACCAAAAAATCAAAAAAAAATTCTAGCGCCCAAACGGCACATGCTAGCAAATTAAAACTAAAACCAAATTATAGAACTTTTTATTGTCTATCAAAAAATATTCTAAGTATTTCTCCGGTTCGAATTTAACTCGAGAAAGAAGTATATCGCAAATTATCGAATTTGCATGTTAAACGCCCATACGAACTTAACGAAATAATTCATCTAATTCACAAATATTCATATACTCACATAATCTGCATTTCATAAGTTTGTACAAAAAATTCATCTAACCTGCAACAAAAGAAAAATTATTTAGTTCTAATTAATTAAATAGTAGTAAAAGGAGTTTGTGCCACACCATTTTTTTTGGGTATATGGCGTGATTGTGCATGTATGTAAAATTATTTCTATAATTAAAAAAAAAAAAGATTAGAAATGTATATGGGTAAACCCATATATAGACTACTTTGACATTTCTCGGAAAGTTGGCAACACTGTATTTTAATAATATTATAATTTATGTGGGCATTAGGAGATACTTTGAGCGAAAATTTGATCAAAATCGAATAAATAATGTAGCCATAATAAAATTTGAAAAAAAATTTTTGGAATTTTTTTCTCTCGATAAGTTGGCAACACTGTATTTTGGTAAAATTACATAAATTATATGAATACTAGGAGAATCTTTAGTGAAAATTTGAGTAAAATCGGTTAAATAATATGGCCATAGTAAATTTGTTAAAAATTTTAGTAATTTTTTTCTCGGAAAGTTGGCAACATTGGATATTAATAAAATTATGTAATTAATGGGAGCATTCGGGAAATTTTTTCCAAAAATCTGATTAAAATCGGATAAATAATGTAGCCAATATGAATTTCTAGAAACCTTAGTAATTTTTTTCTGGGAAAGTTGGTGCAGCACTGGAAAAAAATAAAACCACATGACCCTATCTTGGGTACTAGACAAATTTATCCTGATAATTTCATTGAAATCGGTTAAACCTCGTCTAGGAGGAGTTGCGATCACAATATTTTGTCTGTCGCCGCACATCCATACACCCACTTATAAACTAACTTCAGATTCGTCATCTAGAAGCTATATGAAGAATTTTTATACAATTTTTTCTTTTTTTTTGCTAATGTTACAAACATCGTACCAAACACTATACCACTTTTTTCTTACAGTAAAAGTGAGAAAAACTAATAAAATACTATTTCATATAAAAATATAAAATTTTAAACAGTAATATTTGTGCATTAATCGTCATTAATTTTATTACTAAGAATATAACTAATTAAACATTATTACAATTTAAATAAAGAAAAATGTTTTTATCACTTTGACTGGAAGGAAAAAGTGGTATAGCGTTTGGTACGGTGTCTGTAACATTAGCAAAAAAAACAAAAAATTGTATAGAAATCCTTCATATAGCCTCTAGATGACGAATCTGAACTTAGTTTATAAGTGGGTGTATGGCTGTGCGTCGTCAGCTCGCTCGGTCCTCAGACAAAATTTTGTGATCGCAACTCCTCCTAGACTGGGTTTAACCGATTTTAATAAAATTTTCAGGATAAATTTGTCTAGTGCCCAAAATGGTCATGTGGTTTTATTTTTTTTCAGTAATGCCAACTTTCCGAGAAAAAAATTTCTAAAATTTAAAAAAATTTATTGTAGCTACATTATTTATTCGATTTTGATCAAATTTTCAGAAAAGTATGTTCTAGTGCCCGTACATAAATTATAATATTATTAAAATAATACAGTGTTGCCAACTTTCCGAGAAATGTCAAAGTAGTCTATATATGGGTTTACCCATATACAATTCTAATCTTATTTAAATTGTACTAATGTTTAATTAGTTATTCTTTGTAATTAAATTAATGACGATTAATGCACAAATATTACTGTTTAAAATTTTATCTAACGTCGAGTTAAAATTTATCAAAAATATAAAATGTCAACTTTTTCATAGAGTTTGTAGTAAAAGTATCTCAATTTCGTATTAATACGGGCCTGTCCAATGAGTGCGTAGAGTGGGGGAGGGGAGGTGTAGGTAGAGATATGGCTGAATCCATAGCACACTTATATATACCTATCGCTATCGTGTTCTGTTGTTTCGTATTCCCTTTTTCAGTACATACAGTGGCGTAACCAAGGGGGTGTTAGGAGAGGTTGAAACCCCCTTCAAGAGCAAGGTTATGTCTGTTTTTCACAAGATTATGACTGTTTTTTACAAGGTTATGACTGTTTTTTACAAGGTTATGACTGTTTTTCACAAGATTATGATTGTTTTATACAAGGTTATGACTGTTTTTTACAAGGTTATGTCTGTTTTTCACAAGGTTATGACTGTTTTTTACAAGGTTATGACTGTTTTTTACAAGATTATGAAGTTTCGAACAAGATTATGTCTGTTTTTCACAAGATTATGTTTGTTTTTCACAAGGTTATGACTGTTTTCTACAAGATTATGAAGTTTCGAACAAGATTATGACTGTTTTTCACAAAGTTATGACTGTTTTTTACAAGATTATGTCTGTTTTTCACAAGATTATGTCTGTTTTTGACAAGATTATCTTTATTGATTAATATTATTAACCCCCCCCCCCCCCCGCCCTTGACAAGTTTCTAGCTACGCCACTGCGTACATATATTAAAATTTATTGTACATCACCACGGATTTGCTTAATTTGCATATTTTCGCATAAAATAAAACGCTTGTTTTAATTTTGTTTTATTTTCGAAAAAAAACAAACGGCAAAAATCACTATTAATTTCAAATTTTATATTACATACATACATAATCACGCCATGTACCCAAATAAGGGTGTGGCACAAACTCTCAATTTTCTGTTTTATTTTCACCTCGAAAAATAAAAACAAAATTTAGAAGTGTATATGGGTAAACCCATATATGGACCACTTTGACATTTCTCGGAAAGTAGGTAATAGAATATTTTTATATTAAAATTATAATTTATGTGCAGGGGGGCACTAGGAGACACTTTGAGCGAAAATTTCAGCAAAATCGAATAAATAATGTAGCCAGAATGAATTTTGAAAAAAAATTTTCCATTTTTCACTCTCGATAAGTTGGCAACACTGTATTTTTTTGAAATTACATAATTTATTTAAGCACTAAGAGAATCTTTTAGAAAAATTTGATTAAAATCAGTTAAATAAAGTGGTCATAATAAATTTATAAAAAATTTAGTAATTTTTTTCTCGGAAAGTTGGTAACACTGAATATTAATAAAATTATATAATTAATGGGAGCATTAAGGAAATCTTTTCTGAAAATCTGATCAAAATCGGATAAATAATGTAGCCACAATAAATTTTTAAAAAATTTTTCCTTTTTTTACTCTCGATAAGTTGACAACACTGTATTTTGTTAAAATTAGAAATTTGATTAAAATCGATTAAATAAAGTGGTCATAATAAATTTTTTTAAAATTTAGTAATTTTTTTCTCGGAAAGTTGGCAACACTGAATATTATATAATTAATAGAAGCATTAAAGAAATCTTTTCTGAAAATCTGATCAAAATTGGATAAATAATGTAGCCACAATAAATTTTGAAAAAATTTAGTAATTTTTTACACTGGACAAAAAATAAAACCACATGACCATTTTAGGTACTAGACAAATTTATTCTAAAAATTTTATTAAAAACAATTGTACCCGGTCTAGGAGGAGTTGCGATCACAAAATTTTGTCAGACGACGCACAACCATACACCCACTTATAAACTAAGTTCAGATTCGTCATCTAGAGGCTATAGAGAAAAATTTCTATACAAAATTTTATTTTTTTACTAATGTTACAGACACCGTACCAAACACTATACCACTTTTTCTTTGCAGTCAAACTAGTAAAAACGTTGTATATTTAAAATGTTTATAGAAAAAAATGTTAATAGAAAAATTTCTATACAAATTTTCTTGTTTTTTTGAAAATGTTAATGAGTTTCCAAGTTTTTACTGCATTTTTTTATTTCTTTAGATAAAACATTACTTATATTTAATATGTCAAAAGTTGGTGTTAGTCAGTTAAGATGGTTCGGCTATATTGAGCGAATGTCTAATGAACGTTTGGTTAAAAAGATTTATTTGAATGATTTTGATGGTATTCGTTTGCTAGTGGACGTCCGATGAGTAGTTGGAGTGGTATAAATGAGAGAGTGGCTTGCGTGAGCGAAAGTTTCCAAGTAGTAGGAATAGAAGTGAGCATGTATGAGAGGAATTATAAATGTGGATAAAAGTGCGAAAGTTGCTTGTTTGGATAGGAATGTTTGAAGGCGACTGATTTCGGAATGATGAAAAAAGTTTGTGCCACACCCTTATTTGGGTACATGGCGTGATTGTGTATGTATGTATGTATAAAAAAAAAATGTTTCTAGAAAAATTTCTATAAAAATTTTTTTGTTTTTTTCGAAAATGTTAATGAGTTTTTAAGTTTTTACTGTTTTTTTTTATTTTTTTTTAGATAAAACATTACTTATATTTAATATGTTTCGTTTAATAATTACACATGTAAAATACGAATATTTAGTTTTATCTGAAAAGTAATTACTAATTACACAAATTACTTTTGTAATTACACCAAAAAAATATAGATAATTAGTTAGAAATAATGACAAAAAATGGTGAAATTATAGAAAATTATTTGCAATTTTAGCGAATTCAATAATTTTTCTTTTGTTTTTTTTTGCTGTTTTTTTGTTATATATATATATATAAGATTATGTCTGTTTTTTACAAGATTATGACTTTTTACAAGGTTATTAGTATTTTTCACAAGGTTATGATTTTTTCACAAGGTTATGACTATTTTTCACAAAATTATGATTTTTTCACAAGGTTATGATTTTTTCACAAGGTTATAATTTTTTCACAAGGTTATGACTTTTCACAAGGTTATGACTATTTTTCACAAAATTATGATTTTTTCACAAGGTTATGATTTTTTCACAAGGTTATGACTAATTTTCACAAGGTTATGATTGTTTTTCACAAGGTCATAGCCTTGTGAAAATACAGTCATAACCTTGTGAAAAAAAGTCATAACCTTGTGAAAAAATCATAATCTTGTGAAAAACAGTCATAACCTTGTCAAAAGTCATAACCTTGTGAAAAATAGTTATAGCCTTGTGTAAAGTCATAACCTTGTGAAAAATAGTCATATATATATATATATATATGTATATTATAGATAAAAATTGTTTGAATAATTTTAAGTCCAAGGCTATTTTGTTTATAACTTTTTCTATTCTTGAAATTTTATTTATATATAAATAAAATTATAAGTATATGGGTAAACCCATACATAGACCACTTTAACATTTCTCGGAAAGTTGGCAACACTGTATTTTAATAATATTATAATTTATGTGGGCACTAGAAGATACTTTGAGCGAAAATTTGATCAAAATCGAAAAAATAATGTAGCCATAATAAATTTTGAAAAAATTTTGTATTTTTTTGTAAATTTCACTGTAATAATTAACGTAATATTAGATTTTTTACTCACTTTGACTGCAAGGAAAAGTGGTATAGCGTTTGGATTTTGATCAAATTTTCAGAAAAAATTTCCCTAATGCTCCCATTAATTATATAATTTCATTAATATCCAGTGTTGTCAACTTTCCAAGAAAAAAATTACTAAAATTTTTCAAAATTTATTATGTTATTTAACCGATTTTACTCAAATTTTCACAAAAGATTCTTCTTGTCTTCATATAATTTATGTAATTTTAACAAAATACAGTGTTGCCAACTTATCGAGAAAGAAAAAAATAACAAAATTTTAAAAAATTCATTATGACCACTATTTAACCGATTTTAATCAAAGATTCATAAAAAATTCTCCTAGTGCCTAACTAAATTATGCAATTTTAACAACAAAATACAGTGTTGCCAACTTGACAATTTTTAAAAAAAAATTCATTGTGGCTACATTATTTATCCGATTTTGATGAAATTTTCGGGAAAGTTTCTCCTAGTGCCCGCACATAAATTATAATACTATTAAAATACAGTGTTGCCAACTTTCCGAGAAATGTCAAAGTAGTCTATATATGGGTTTACCCATCATATACTTCTAATCTTGTACTTGTAAAGTGGCACTGATTTAAATAAAATTTAACTTCCATTAATTAAATAATTTCATCTAATCTAGTTATTTGTATTTTGTTATATCTAGTAACTTGTTTTTATGTTCTGTTTATTTATTATATAAATGTCATTCGTCATATATATATATATATATATATATATATATATATATATATATATATTAATACAGAACTTAAACCTAAAGTAGTTTTATTTCTCTTATTATTATTATTCAAAAAAGAAAAAATTATTATAATAAAAATCATTTGCTATAAAAAAACAATTTAAAACAAAATTGATTTCGTATTTTTAACCTCACTTTTAAAAATGATTTTTTTCTTGAAATTACTTATTAAGCAATTTTAATAAATTTAATTAAATTTTCTAATATTAGATATAAAATAAAATATATCTAAAATAAAAATACTATTCATCTAATTGATATCAATTTGAATTACAAATTTATTTTAAAACAAGATTAGAAGTATATGGGTAAACCCATATATAGACCACTTTGACATTATCACATAAATGATAAAATATAGGAATAAAATATTTTTTCACATCCATACACCCAGATAAACTAAGTTCAGATTCGTCATCCAGAAGCTATATGAAGAATTTCTATACACAATTTTTTTTTTTTTTTTTTGCTAATGTTACAGACACCGTACCAAACACTATACCACTTTTTCCTTGCAGTCAAACTGGTAAAAATAAGAAACACTTTTTCATAAACCTCACTTTATAAAGTGATTTTTATTAAAATTACTTTTGACGTTTACTTAAAAATGACTTATTAAGCAATTTCAATCAATAAACAATATTAATAAACAAAAGAGGTGGGAATATGGGCCTATATATTTTCATATTGTCATGAAAATAAGAAGATTAGAAGTATATGGGTAAACCCACATAGATAATCAGTTTATAAAAAAATTGTTTTCTTGTAGATGAATTACTCTGATAATTATAATTTCTGTATTAATATATATATATATATATATATATATATATATATATATATATATATATATATTTAATTAAGATTATAGGGATTTTTGTAAGTAATTTACATGATTTTAACTAAGGTTGTAAGTATTTTACATAATTTTAACTAAAGTTGTAAGTATTTTACGTGTTTTTAAATAAGATTATAAAGATTTTTGTAAGTATATATATATATATATATATATATATATATATATATATATATATATATATATATATATATATATATATATTAAGTAAGATTATAAGGATTTTTGTAAGTATTTTTCATGATTTTAACTAAGGTTGTAACTATATTTTACATGATTTTAAATAAGATTATACAGAAATTTTCATAAGTATTTTACATGATTTTAACTAAGGTTGCAACTATATTTCACATGATAATTAAGTAAATAAATTACCTGATTACTCTGTGCAATTTCCAACGAAAAATTACCATTAAGTAAGATTATAGGAATTTTTGTAAGTATTTTACATGATTTTAACTAAGGTTGTAAGTATTCAACATGATTTCAAATAAGATTATAGAGATTTTTGTAAATATTTTACATAATTTTAACTAAAGTTGTAAGTTTTTTACGTGATTATAATTTTAAACATTATTTTAACTAAGGTTGTCACTATATTTTACATGATAATTAAGTAAATAAATTACCAATTACCTGATTACTCTGTGCGATTTCCAAAGAAGAATTACCATTCTGTTGTCGTGTAACCATTGTTAAATCAAAATAGGCAGACGAGAGGAGAGACGAGAAAAAAGTCACGTGTGCGAGATTTTTTCTAAACAACCTCTAAACGTTCATTATAATTCACGGCGAGAGAATTTAAAATCAGTGAACAATGCACTCCTCCCTAGCGGTTTTATTATTGTCAATTTGCAAATTGCGCAAGGTCGTCACTTCTTAACACAAACACAAAACACTCACACGAACAAACCTAATTGGAATTCGAATATTCTTAACTGATTTGTACACAAAATTTATCTAGTTTCTTTGGTTACTTAACTGATTTTCACACAAAATTTATCTACTTTTTTTGGTTTTAAAAATAAAATAAAATTAAATTAAATTAAAAAAAAATTAAATTAAATTAATTATTTAATTAATTTAATCAAATTTTTAATTAAATTAATTGTTTGTATTAAATCGTAAAATTATATACGCATATCGCGAATTCTTGACTGATTTTACACGAAAAAACCACGTAAAATTATGTTTACGTTTTATTTTCTTGAGAAAAAACCACGTAAATTTTTTGTTTGCATTTTATTTTCTTTAGAAAAAACCACGTAAAATTTTTTTACACAAAAAAACCACGTAAAATTATGTTTATGTTTTATTTTCTTGAGAAAAAACCACGTAAAATTTTTGTTTACGTTTTATTTTCTTGAGCAAAAACCACGTAAAATTTTGTTTATTAACTGATTTTACACGAAAAAACCACGTAAAATTTTATTTACGTTTTATTTTTTGAGAAAAAACCACGTAAAATTGTTTACTGACTGATTTTACACGAAAAAACCACGTAAAATTTTTGTTTACGTTTTATTTTTTGAGAAAAAACCACGTAAAATTTTTGTTTACGTTTTATTTTCTTGAAAAAAAAAACCACCTAAAATTTTTGTTTACTTTTTATTTTCTCGATTAAAAACCACGTAAAATTATGTTTACGTTTGATTTTCTTAACGAAAAAAACCACGTAAAATATTGTTTACGTTTTATTTCAACTGTTTCTTGATTAAAAAAAGCACACGTCCGTCCCGTACGACAGCTGAACACAAACTGAATGGATATTATCATAGGAACAAGTGAATTAAAATGGCGCGCATGCGCACTGGTAATATCAACTCGGTTATAACCAACCTTGGTTGTAACCAAACCGGTCAATTGTACCGAGATTGGTTAGCGAATATAGGTTAGCGGTTACTGGTAGGGATATATACGCATATATTGCGAATTAATTAACTTAAATATTAACCAAAACAGAATTAGAAGTATATGGGTAAACCCATATATAAAAAAATAATTTGAAAAATGCGATTTTCTCTTATTTCACACATAGAATTTATTTGCCTGTTTTTCACAAGGTTATGACTGTTTTTTACAAGATTATGAAGTTTTACACAAGATTATGTCTGTTTTTTACAAGATTATGTCTGTTTTTTACAAGATTATGTCTGTTTTTCACAAGATTATGTCTGTTTTTTACAAGGTTATGACTGTTTTTTTACAAGATTATGAAGTTTTACAAGATTATGTCTGTTTTTTACAAGATTATGTCTGTTTTTTACAAGGTTATGACTGTTTTTTACAAGATTATGAAGTTTTACACAAGATTATGTCTGTTTTTTACAAGATTATGTCTGTTTTTCACAAGGTTATGTCTGTTTTTCACAAGGTTATGACTGTTTTTTATAAGGTTATGTCTGTTTTTACAAGATTATGACTGTTTTTTTACAAGATTATGTCTGTTTTTCACAAGGTTATGACTGTTTTTTTACAAGGTTATGTCTGTTTTTCACAAGGTTTTGACTGTTTTTTTACAAGATTATGTCTGTTTTTCACAAGGTTATGACTGTTTTTCTCAAGGTTATGACTGTTTTTTACAAGATTATGTCTGTTTTTCACAAGGTTATGTCTGTTTTTTACAAGATTATGTTTGTTTTTCACAAGATTATGTCTTCTTCTAATCTTGTTTTTATTTTTTTTTTTTTACGTTAAAAGCAACTAAAAATTTTTTCACACAAATAGATTAGTGTATGATGAGTGTGAAATTGAAAGAAACGTTGTAGCAAAAGTTGGTGTTAGTCAGTTAAGATGGTTCGGACGACATGTTGAGCGAATGCGTCTAATGAACGGTTTGCTGTTGCAAAAGATTTATTTGAATGATTTTGATGGTATACGTTTGCCAGTGGATGTACGATGAGTAGTTGGAATGGTATGATTGAGAGTGTTTTGTTAGGCGTGTACAATACTTTAGCATAAATTTGTTTTAAATTTAAATTAAATTTAATTTATTTTAATTTAATTTAATTTAATTTTATATTTTTAAATTTGTTTTAAATTTAAATTTAATTTAATTTATTTTAATTTAATTTAATTTAATGTTAGATTCGCTAAGTAGAAATGTTCGCAATATACTTTGTAAATACATACATACATACACAATCACGCCATGTACCCAAATAAGGGTGTGGCACAAACTCTTTTCATCATTCCGAGAAATCAGTCGCCTCCAAACATTCCTATATCCAGCACAAGCAACTTTCGCACTTTCATTCACATTCATAATACCTCTCATACATGCTCTTTTATTCCTACTTTGTAAATAAAATTTGGAATTGCTCTAACTAAATTTCTTTAAGTTTAAAGTTCTTATTTTTAAGTTAAAATATTTTTAAATTTAAATGTAATAGACTAGAATAGCGGCATTAATCATTAAAAATAAACAAGATTAGAAATGTATATGGGTAAACCCATATATAGACCACTTTGACATTTCTCGGAAAGTTGGCAACACTGTATTTTAATAATATTATAATTTATGTGGATACTAGGAGATATTTACCAGAAAATTTCAGCAATAAATAAATAATGTAGCCACAAATTTTAAAAAAAAATTGTGATTTTTTTTCTTGATAAGTTGGCAACACTGTATTTTGTTAAAATTGCGCAAATTATATGAATACTAGGAGAATCTTTTGTGAAAATTTGAGTAAAATAGGTTAAATAACATGGCTATAATATATTTTTAAAAACTTTAGTAATGTTTTTCTCGGAAAGTTGGCAACACTGGATATTAATAAAATTATATAATTAATGGGAGTATTAGGGAAATCTTTTCTAAAAATTTGATCAATAATGAAAAAAATATGAATTTTTGAAATCTTTAGTAATTTTTTTCTCGAAAAATTGGTGCATCACTGGAAAAAAATAAAACCACATGACCGTATCTTGGGCACTAGACAAATTTATCCTGAAAATTTCATTAAAATCGGTTGAACCGTCTGGGAGGAGTTGCGTTCACAATATTTTGACTTACGGTCGAGCGAGCTGACGACGCACATCCATACACCCACTAATATAAACTAAGTTCAGATTCGTCATCTAGAGGCTATATGAAAGATTTCTATACAATTTTTAATTGTTTTTTTTGCTAATGTTACAGACACCGTACCAAACGCTATACCACTTTTCCTTGCAGTCAAAGTGGTCAAAGTGGCTTTAGAATAATTGTAAAGATTTTACATGATTTGAAGGAAGATTGTAAAGATTTCACATGATTTTAAGCGAATTTGTAAGCGAATTTATATGATTTTAAGGTGAAATTGTAAGAATTCTACTTAATTACATAGCAATATTATATATAGATATTTAATTATTTAAACAATTCTTAATATAATTTTTATAATAATCACTAAAATTAAACAATTGCTATCGCGACCTATTTCCTATTTCAGCAGCCATATTGCTTTAATAAACTTTCTATTCATATAATCATACCTATATAATATACTTTCGGCTACTTTCGGCGCAAAACCACGTAAGCATATACTTAATAAGTAAAGTAAGGTTAGTTCAATAAGTAAGTACACCCACCTGCAGTTCAAACCTCATTATTTCATTCTCGTCGTTCCAATAATTCGCACTAATTTCTTGATCACTTGTCACTAACGGTGCATACTTATAATCAGGTCCAGCCTGTTTATAACCTAAATTAATCTAACCTAACCTAACCTAACCTAACCATAGATTAATTATTTAATTCATAGGTAAACTATTATTTTCATAGGTATATAATCTTGTAAAAAACAATCATAATCTTATAAAAAACATGCATAATCTTGTGAAAAACAGTCATAACCTTGTGAAAAACATACATAATCTTGTGAAAAACAGACATAATCTTGTGAAAAACTTCATAATCTCGTAAAAAAACAGTCATAACCTTGTAAAAAACAGCCATAATCTTGTAAAAACACCATAATCTTGTAAAATCACCATAATCTTGTAAAAAAACAGACATAATCTTGTTGAAAACAGACATAATCTTGTAAAAAACAGCCATAATTTTTTAAAAAATACAGTCATAACCTTGTAAAAAACAGCCATAATCTTGTAAAAACACCATAATCTTGTAAGAAACAGCCATAATCTTGTTAAAACACAATAATCTTGTAAAAAACAGACATAATCTTGTCAAAAACAGTCATAATCTTGTAAAAAACAGTCATAACCTTGTGAAAAACAGACATAATTTTGTGAAAAACAAACATAATCTTGTGAAAAACTTTATAATCTTGTAAAAAACAGTCATAATCTTGTATAAAACAGTCATAACCTTGTAAAAAAACAGTCATAATCTTGTGAAAAACAGACATAATCTTGTTCGAAACTTCATAATCTTGTAAAAATACAGCTAAATCCTTAATAATAAGAAAACAATTGCTATCGCGACCTATTTCCAGCCATATTACTATACTATATACTATATACTATATACTATACTTTATAATATAATATACTTTCTGCGCAAAACCACGTAAGCAATATACTTAATAAGTAAAGTAAGGTTAGTACAATAAGTAAGTACACCTACCTGCAATTCAAACCTCATTTTATCACTATCCTCATCCCAATAAATCTCACTAGTGATTTCTTGTTCACTTGTCACTAGCGGTGCATACTTATAACTAACTGACATAGCGCACAACCAAATCTAACCATACTTTAAAAATCACTTTCACCACACTACACTGACTTTACTTTCAACGTTTCAACCTTTACCTGAGTCTGAGTTCCCCGCGTGTGACACTGAAACAGTGAAACGTGTATAAGCAACGTTGCCATATTTACAACCTAACTGTAGTAATAAACATAATATTAGCACGTACAATGTTAATAGACGATGATACTTAAGCGAGTTGCTAAGCGATTTTAAAAATTCTAGATGATTTTTTGTTGATTTTACATGATTTGAAGAAAGATTGTAAAGATTTCGCATGATTTTAAGCGAGTTTGTAAGCGATTTTATATGATTTTAAGTAAAATTTTACAAATTTAATATGATTTTAAGTGGAATTTTAAAGATTTTATAGGATTTTAAGTGTGATTGTAAGGATTTTATATAATTTTAAGTGAAATTGTAAGCGATTTTAAGAATTCTACATGAGTTTTCGTTGATTTTAAGCGAGCTTGTAAGCGATTTTAAATGAAATTGTAAGCGATTTTAAGAATTCTACAAGAGTTTTCGTTAATTTTACATGATTTTAAACAAGTTTGTAAAGATTCTATATAATTTTTCGCTGATTTTACATGATTATAAAGATTTCACATGATTTTAAGCGAGTTTGTAAGGATTATATATAATTTTAAGTAAAATTGTAAGAATATTACATGATTTTAAAGATAATTATAGATTATACATGATTTGAAGGAAGATTGTAAGGATTTCACATAATTCTAAGCAAATTTGTAAGAGATTTTATATGATTTTAAGTAAAATTGTAAAGAATCTAAATGATTTTTTGTTGATTTTACATAATTTTAAGAACAATTATAAGGATTTTACATGATTTTAAGCTAGTTTGTAAGCGATTTTACGATTTTAAGTGAAATTGTAAAGAATTTAGATGATTTTTCGTTGATATTACATGATTTTAAGAACGATTATAAGGATTTCACATGATTTTAATCGTTTTTATATGATTTCAAGTGAAATTGTAAGCGATTTTAAGAATTCTACATGAGTTTTTGTTGATTTTACATAATTTTAAAAATTATTATAAGGATTTTACATGATTTTAAGCGAGTTTGTAAGCGATTTTACATGATTTGAAGTAAAATTGTTAGTGATTTTAAGAATTCTACATGAGTTTTCGTTGATTTTACATGATTTTAAGCGAGTTTGTAAGCGGTTTTAAGTGAAATTGTAAGCGATTTTAAAAATTCTACATAAGTTTTCGTTGATTTTACATGATTTTAAGCGAGTTTGTAAGCGATTTTAAGTAAAATTATAAGCGATTTTAAGAATTCTACATGAATTTTCATTGATTTTACATGATTTTAAACAAGTTTGTAAGCGATTTTAAGGAAAATTGTAAGCGATTTTAAAAATTCTACATAAGTTTTCGTTGATTTTACATGATTTTAAGCGAGTTTGTAAGCGATTTTAAGTGAAAATGTAAGCGATTTTAAGTAAAATTTTAAGTGATTTTAAGAATTCTACACGAGTTTTTGTTGATTTTACATGATTTTAAGCGAGTTTGTAAAGATTCTACATGATTTTTTGTTGATTTTACATAATTTTAAGGATGATTATAAGGATTTTACATGATTTTAAGCGAGTTTGTAAGCGATTTTAAGTGAAATTGTAAGCGATTTTAAGTAAAATTGTAAGCTATTTTAAGAATTCTACATGAATTTTCGTTGATTTTTCATAATTTTAAGTAAAATTTTAAGTGATTTTAAGAATTCTACATGAATTTTCGTTGATTTTTCATGATTTTTAGTGAAATTTTAAGCGATTTTAAAAATTCTACATGAGTTTTCGTTCATTTTACATGATTTCAAACGAGTTTGTAAACCATTTTATATGATTTCAAGTAAAATTGTAAAAAAATCTAGAAGACTTTTTGTTGATTTTACATGATTATATAGATTTCACATGATTTTAAGCCAGTTTGTAAGCGATTTTACATGATTTGAAGTAAAATTTTAAGCGATTTTAAAAATTTTACATTAGTTTTCGTTGATTTTAAGCAAGTTTGTAAGCGATTTTAAGTGATATTGTAAGCAATTTTAAGAATTTTACATGAGTTTTCGTTGATTTTACATAATTTTAAGCGAGTTTGTAAGCGATTTTAAGTAAAATTGAAAGCGATTTTAAGTAAAATTGTAAGCGATTTTAAGAATTCTACATGTTTTCGTCAATTTTACATAATTTTAAGCAAGTTTATAAAGATTCTATATGATTTTTCACTGATTTTACATGACTATAAAAATTTCATATAATTTTAAACAAATTTGTAAGCGCTTTTATATGATTCTAAGTAAAATTATATTCACCGAACACAAACTGACGCACAAAAGTTACACTGTGTTTACCTGTTTAATAATAATAATAATAATAATAATAAAAATAATAATAATAATAATAATAATAACAATAATAATAATAATAATAATAACTTTATTTAAATAGCATTTAGCTAATAAAAAATACATACATATACAATATTTTAGGTAGAAATTCCCTTGAAAACATAATACAAATACTAAATAACTTTCTAAGAAACAGTTAAACTATAGTTAAATTTTCTAATCGAAACCATACATTATATAAGCCGATTGATAAGTTACCTATATTATTTATTATACTAGCTAATCTAGTTAGCAAAATTAATGGACAAATTTTTACGAACATTTACTACTTAAATACATAAACGTTGATAATATTGTTTAAAAAATATACTAAACAAGATTAGAAGTATATGGGTAAACCCATATATAGACTACTTTGACATTTCTCGGAAAGTTGGCAACACTGTATTTCAATAATATTATAATTTATGTGGGCACTAGGAGAAACTTTTCTGAAAATTTCAGCAAAATCGAATAAATAATGTAGCCACAATAAATTTTTTGATTTTTTTCTCAATAAGTTGGCAACACTGTATTTTGTTAAAATTGCATAATTTATTTAGGCACTAGGAAAAACTTGATTAAAATTGGTTAAATAAAATGGTCAAAATGAATTTTTAAAAATTTTACTAATTTTTATCTCGGAAAGTTGGCAACACTGTATTTTGTTAAAATTACATAAATTATATGAATACTAGGAGAATCTTTTGTGAAAATTTGAGTAAAATCGGTTGAATAATATGGCCATAATAAAAATTTTAAAACTTTAGTAATTTTTTTCTCAGAAAGTTGGCAACACTGAATATTAATAAAATTATGTAATTAATGAGAGCATTAGGGAAATCTTTTCTGAAAATTTGATCAAAATCGGATAAATAAACAGTTAAACTATAGTTAAATATTGTAATCGGAACCATATACATTATATAAGCCGATTGATAAGTTACCTATATTATTTATTATACTAGCTAATCTAGTTAGCGAAAATAATGGAACATTTATTACTATATTTATTATAATATTGTTTAAAAAATATAATAAAAAAATTAATAAAATATAATTTTATGAACATTATTACTTAGTTACATAATTAATTTAAATTATTACCACTTTGACTGCAAGGAAAAAGTGGTATAGCGTTTGGTACGGTGTCTGTAACATTAGCCAAAAATAAAAAAATTGTATAAAAATATTTCATATAGCCTCTAGATGACGAATCTGAACTTAGTTTATATTAGTGGGTGTATGGATGTAAGGAGTCAGCTCGCTCGCTCGGTCGTAAGTCAAAATTTTGTGCACGCAACTCCTCCTAGACAGTTCAATCGATTTTAATAAAATTATCAGGATAAATTTGTCTAGTGCCCAAGATAGGGTCATGTGGTTTTGGTTTTTTTCAGTAATGCCAACTTTCTGAAAAAAAAAAATTACTAAAGTTTTTAAAAATTCATATTGACTACGTTATTTATCCGATTTTGATCAAATTTCCAGAAAAGATTTCCCTAATGCTCTCATTAATTATATAATTTTAATAATATCTCCAGTGTTGCCAACTTTTCGAGAATAAAATTACTAAAATTTTTAAAAATTTATTATGACCATTTTATTTAACCGATTTTAATCAAATTTTCATAAAAGTTTCTCCTAGTGCCTAAATAAATTATGCAATTTTAACAAAATACAGTGTTGCCAACTTATCGAGAATAAAAATCAAAATACTTTTTAAAAATTCATTGTGGCTACATTATTTATTCGATTTTGATTAAATTTTCAGAAAACTTTTTGCTAGTGCCCACATAAATTATAATATTATTAAAATACAGTGTTGCTAACTTTCCGGAAATATAAAAGTGGTCTATACATGGGTTTACCCATATACTTCTAATCTTGTTTTTTATATAATTTTAAGATAATTACGTTATTCATATGTTTTATCTCCAAAATTTCTTAATTAGTTGTTTTGTAAGTCGCTAGATGGCAGTATATAGTTAACAAAATTTATAAAATAAAATTTTATAAACATTATTATTTAGTTACGTAACGATTATATAAAGTTGCTTAATTATTTAAACAATATTTAATATAATTTTGAGATAATCACCTAATTTATATATTTTATATGTAAATTTTTTTAATTAGTTTGTTTGTAGGTTAATAGATGGCAGTGTATAGTAATAAAATTAATAAAATAAAGTTTTATAAACAATATTACTTAATTATACATAGTTTATTAATTGATTAAACAATTTTTAATATAATTTTGAGATAATCACCTAATTTATATATTTTATTCATAAAATTTGTCAATTAACTCAATTGTAAATCGCTAGATGGCAATAGCTACTTCATATTGGATTTATTAATTTTATTTTTACAAGTTACTCTAAAATAATAATATAGATATTAAAAAAAAACACAGCTATTATTTAATAAAATAATTAATAATAATAATAATAATGAATAATTAATAAAATTTAATAAAATAACAATTGAAATTGAAAAAATATTTCATCTGTCAACCGTCAATGGAAGAAGGTTCAACACTTGAATATTTTTCTCTTGAATTGTAAAACACAAGTCTTGTAAAACACAAGAATGATTTTTATCTTGAATGTTGACCTTGAAAATGCTATAAACAAAAGAACGCACTTGTAGTTATAATTGTTCCCACCAGATGTCGCTCTAGCTGGTTATTTCACAAATTTAAAGAACGTCTTACAACATTAAAATTTATTTTGTAAAATAATATTTGACCAGTGGCGTAGCCAGGAGGGTGTTTTTATAAAAACGATAAAATAACATGGTTAAATAACATGGCCATAATAAATTTTTAAAAACTTTAGTAATTTTTTTCTCGAAAAGTTGGCAACACTGGATATTAATAAATTTATGTAATTAATGGAAGCATTAGGAAAATCTTTTCCGAAAATTTGATCAAAATCGGATAAATCATGTAACCAATATGAATTTTTAAAAATTTTACTAATTTTTTTCTCGGAAAGTTGGCATCACTGGAAAAAACTAAAACCACATGACCCTATCTTGGGCACTAGACAAATTTATCCTGAAAATTTCATTAAAATCGGTTGAACCGTCTAGGAGGAGTTGCGACCACAAAATTTTGACTTACGACCGAGCGAGCTGACTCCGCACATCCATACACCCACTAATATAAACTAAGTTCAGATTCGTCATCAAGAAGTTATATAAAAGATTTTTATGCATTTTTTTTTTGTTTTTTTGCTAATGTTGCTAATGTTTGTTCTTTTGTTTCGGTGATTGTGTTATTCAATTGTTTTTTATTACATATAATATTTTTTATAAACAATATTTATTATATAATTTGTTTATATATTTATTAATTTATTCGTAATTATTATTATATTATAAAAAAAATACATATTATGTAAATTTATAGTATTTTTTTTACAGTGTATTATAAATCTATCGCAGACGAAATTATAAAAATCAGGGTTGGACTCTAATTTTTAATCTTTATAAACAAAAAAACAATTGAATAACAAAATCACAGAACAAAAGAAAATCAGCACAAAATTTAATTAAAATTTAATTTAACTTTATAATCTTATAAAAAAAACAGTCATAACCTTGTGAGAAACAGACATAATCTTATGAAAAACAGTCATAACCTTGTAAAAAAACAGTCAAAACCTTCCAAAAATCATAATAACCTTGTAAAAAAACAGACATAATCTTGTGAAAAACTTTATAATCTTCTAAAAAACAGACATAACCTTGTGAAAAACAGTCATAACCTTGTGAAAAACAATCATAATCTTGTAAAAAAAAAAACTGTAATAACCTTGTGAAAAACTGTCATAACCTTGTGAAAAACTGTCATAACCTTGTGAAAAAGTGTCATAACCTTGTGAAAAACAGTCATAACCTTGTGAAAAACTGTTATAACCTTGTGAAAAACTGTTATAACTTTGTGAAAAACTGTCATAACCTTGTGAAAAACAATCATAATCTTGTAAAAAAAAAAAAACTGTAATAACCTTGTGAAAAACTGTCATAACCTTGTGAAAAAGTGTCATAACCTTGTGAAAAAGTGTCATAACCTTGTGAAAAACAGTCATAACCTTGTGAAAAACAATCATAATCTTGTAAAAAAAAAAAACTGTAATAACCTTGTGAAAAACTGTCATAACCTTGTGAAAAACTGTCATAACCTTGTGAAAAACAGTCATAACCTTGTGAAAAACTGTTATAACCTTGTGAAAAACTGTTATAACTTTGTGAAAAACTGTGATAACCTTGTGAAAAACTGTCATAACCTTGTGAAAAACAATCATAATCTTATAAAAAAAAAAAAACTGTAATAACCTTGTGAGAAACAGACATAATCTTATGAAAAACAGTCAAAACCTTGTAAAAAAACAGTCAAAACCTTCCAAAAATCATAATAACCTTGTAAAAAAACAGACATAATCTTGTGAAAAACTTTATAATCTTCTAAAAAAACAGACATAACCTTGTGAAAAACAGTCATAACCTTGTGAAAAACTGTCATAACCTTGTGAAAAAGTGTCATAACCTTGTGAAAAACAGTCATAACCTTGTGAAAAACTGTTATAACCTTGTGAAAAACTGTTATAACCTTGTGAAAAACTGTTATAACTTTGTGAAAAACTGTTATAACCTTGTGAAAAACTGTTATAATTTTGTAAAAAACTGTGATAACCTTGTGAAAAACTGTTATAACCTTGTGAAAAAAAGTTATAATCTTTTGAGAAACAGTCAAAATCTTGTGAAAAACTTTATAATCTTGTAATAACCTTCCAAAAAACCTAATAACCTTCCAAAAAAACTTAATAACCTTCCAAAAAAACCTAGTAACTTTCCAAAAAAACCAAATAACCTTCCAAAAAATTTAATAACCTTCCCAAAAAAACATAATAACCTTCCCAAAAAACCTACTAACCTTCCAAAAAAACCTAGTAACCTTGTATATTTTACATTATTTTTCCTAAGTTATTACGAAAAATAATGTATGTTAATCTATAGCGTAAGTCGAGACAACGTAAGTTGAATCATCTACAAATAATATACATATATATATATATATATATATATATATATATATATATATATATATATATATATATGACTATTTTTCACAAGGTTATGACTTTACACAAGGTTATGACTGTTTTTCACAAGGTTATGACTTTTCACAAGGTTATGACTGTTTTTCACAAAATTATGATTTTTTCACAAGGTTATGACTTTTTTTCACAAGGTTATGACAGTTTTTCACAAGGTTATGACAGTTTTTCACAAGGTTATGACAGTTTTTCACAAGGTTATTACAGTTTTTTTTTTTTACAAGATTATGATTGTTTTTCACAAGGTTATGACTGTATTTTCACAAGGCTATGACCTTGTGAAAAACAATCATAACCTTGTGAAAATTAGTCATAACCTTGTGAAAAATAGTTATAACCTTGTGGAAAAATCATAACCTTGTGAAAAAATCATAATTTTGTGAAAAATAGTCATAACCTTGTGAAAAAATCATAACCTTGTGAAAAATACTAATAACCTTGTAAAAAGTCATAATCTTGTAAAAAACAGACATAATCTTGTAAAAAACAGTATATATATATATATATATATATATATATATATATATATACTAACAAAAAAACAATTGAATAACACAATCAAAAACAAAATTTAATTTCTAATCACGTATTTTTGTATTTATTTAATCGATAACAAAAGAAATTAATTTCAAATCACTTCTTTTAATTTTAATTTTTTGCGCTAATTAAATAATAAAAAATATATTTCTATTCAATATTTAGTATAATTATTTTGATAGGTACAAATAAATCATTTAATAATGTAGTTATTATTTAATACTATTGTTTTGTTTTGTGATTTTTCTCGATAAGTTTGCAACACTGTATTTTGTTAAAATTATGTAAACTATATGAATACTAGGAGAATCTTTTGTGAAAATTTGAGTAAAATCGGTTAAATAACATGGCCATAATAGATTATTTTAAACTTTAATAATTTTTTTCTCGGAAAGTTGGCAACACTGGATATTAGTAAAATTATATAATTAATGGGAGCATTAGGGAAATCTTTTCTAAATATTTGATCAAAATCGGATAAATAATGTAGCCACAATAAATTTTTAAAAAGTTTAGTAATTTTTTTCTCGGAAAGTTGACATCACTGGAAAAAACTAAAACCACATGACCATCTTGAATACTAGACAAATTTATCCTGAAAATTTCTATACAATTTTTTTTTTTTTTTGCTAATGTTACAGACACCGTACCAAACGCTATACCACTTTTCCTTGCAGTCAAAGTGGTAATTATGTGTAATTAGTTTAATTTTCTATATATATATATATATATATATTTTTTGTTATTTTTTACCACTTTGACTGCAAAGAAAAGTGGTATAGTGTTTGGTACGGTGTCTGTAACATTTACAAAAAAAGAAAATTTTTGTATAGAAATTCTTAATATAGACTCTAGATGACGAATCTGAACTTAGTTTATATTAGTGGGTGTATGGATGTGCGGAGTCAGTTAAAATTTTGTGAACGCAACTCCTCCTAGACCGGGGTTTAACCGATCTAGTACCCAAGATGATCATATGGTTTTATTTTTTCTAACAATGCCAACTTTCCAAGAAAAAAATTACTAAATTTTTTAAAAATTTATTGAGGCTATGTTATTTATCCGATTTTGATCAAATTTTCAGAAAAGATTTCCTTAACGCTCTCATTAATTATATAATTTTATTAATATCCAGTGTTGTCAACTTTCCGAAATAAACATTACTAAAGCTTTTAAAAATTTATTATGACCATGTTATTTAACTGATTTTACTCAAATATTCATATAATTTAGGTAATTTTAACAAAATACAAAGTTGTTAAAATCGGATAAATAATCTAGTCTCAATGAATTTTTAAAAATATTAGTAATTTTTTTCTCGGAAAGTTGTCATCAGTGGAAAACTAAAACCACATGACCCTATCTTGGGTACTAGACAAATTTGTCCTGAAAATTTCATTAAAATCGGTTGAACCCAGTCTAGGAGGAGTTGCGTTCACAAAATTTTAACTGACTACGCACATCTATTCTATAGATTTGGGCAAACAAATTTCTCCAAAACTTACTATATTACAGTAAAACTGCTGTATAATAATGTTTACATTATTGTACTAGTAACATAATAATCTCATAAGTACACTGCAAAAAATTACTGTTAAATAATTTACATTAATAATCATAGTAAATTTATTATATTATTAAATATTGTAATTCTTATAAATTTACAATACAAAAAAATATAGTAAAATTATTATTGCAAATTTACAGTGATTTTTTACAGTGTAGGTTTGTATTATTTTTACTACTTTGACTGCAAGGAAAAAGTAGTATAGCGTTTGGTACGGTGTCTGTAACATTTTCAAAAAAAAAAAAAAAATTGTATAGAAATCCTTCATATAGCCTGTAGATGACGAATCTGAACTTAGTTTATGTGGGTGTATGGATGTGCGTCGTCAGCTCGCTCGGTTGTCAGTCAAAATTTTGTGGCCGCAACTCCTCCTAGACGGTTCAACCGATTTTAATGAAATTTTCAGGATAAATTTGTCTAGTACCCAAGATGGTCATGTTGTTTTTTTTTTCCAGTAATGCCAACTTTCCGAGAAAAAAATTACTAAAGTTTTTAAAAATTCATATTGGCTACGTTATTTATCCGATTTTGTTCAAATTTTCAGAAAACATTTTCCTAGTGCTCCCATTAATTATATAATTTTATTAATATCCAGTGTTGCCAACTTTCCGAGAAAAATATTACTAAAGTTTTTTAAAAATTTATTATGGCCATGTTATTTAACCGATTTTACTAGAAATTTTCACAAATATTCTCCTAGTATTCATATAATTTATGTAATTTTAATGAAATACAGTGTTGCCAACTTATCGAAAGAAAAAAATTACAAAATTTTTGAAAAATTTATTGTGACTATATTATTTATTCGATTTTGATGAAATTTTCCGTAAAGTTTCTCCTAGTGCCCACATAAATTATAATATTATTAAAATACAGTGTTGCCAACTTTCCGAAAAATGTCAAAGTGGTTTATATATATATATATATGGGTTTACCCATATACTTCTAACCTTGTTTATGAAGAAATACATACATAGACCCGTATAAGGGTGTGGCACAAATTTTATTTCCATTATCCCGAAATAAGTTTCTCCTCTAAACATTCTTATATATCCAAGCCAAGCAACTTTAGCTTCCATCCATATTCATGCACTTTTCTATTCCTACTACTTTGGAAACTTTCATAGCTACTTTCTCAATCATACCATGCCAACTCCAACTACTCGGTACTAAATTTCTTTTCCAATATATATATATATATATATTCCACAAACTTAATTTTTATAAGGTTAATAATTTCTACCAGATATTTTTCTCTAATTTTTCTTTTCAAACAATATATAAATCTATACAAGTGTTGTCAGGTCGGGTACTTTTGGTACAACCCTTGTATTTCTACAATCCTGTTTTTATATTTTATTTTATACTTTTTTCTTTCATTTCTTTTTAAAATAAATATGTACAAAAGAGATATAATTTTATACAAGCAAAAAAGTCTAAGAAAAGTAGGTAAATATTTCTTATATAAAAGGTATTTGTTAATTAACAAGATTAAAAGTATATGGGTAAACCCATATATAGACTACTTTGACATTATCACATAAATCGGTTAAATAAAGTGGTCATAATAAATTTTTAAAAATTTAGTAATTTTTTTCTCAGAAAGTTGGCAACACTGTATTTTTTTGAAATTATCTAATTTATATGGATACCAGAAGAATCTTTTGTGAAAATTTGAACAAAATCGGTTAAACAGCATGGCCGTAATAAATTTTTAAAAAACTTTAATATTTTTTTTCTCGGAAAGTTGGCATTACTGGAAAAAAATAAAACTACATGACCATCTTGGGCACTAGACAAATTTATCCTGAAAATTTCATTAAAATCGGTTGAACCGTCTAGGAGGAGTTGCGATCACAAAATTTTGTCTGAGGACCGAGCGAGCTGACAAGACGCACATCCATACACCCACTTATAAACTAAGTTCAGATTCGTCATCTACAGGCTATATGAAGGATTTCTATACAATTTTTTTTGTTTTTTGCTAATGTTACAGACACCGTACCAAACGCTATACCACTTTTTCCTTGCAGTCAAAGTAGTAAAAATATTTACCTGGTTTTTGTGTAATATTACGTATTATATACAAGATTATATTTTAAATATGGCTTTTTTTAATTAATAAATTTTTGAAATTTTTTTTAATCTATATGTATATACGGGGTGTTCGTTTGTCAAGTTCGTATGGGCGTTTAACATGTAGTTTCGATAAATTGCGATATACTTCTTTCTCGAGTTAAATTCGAACCAGACCGGAGAAATACTTAGAATACTTTTCGATAGAGCAAAAAAAGTTCTAGAATTTGGTTTTAGTTTTAATTTGCTGGCATGTGCCGTTTGGGCGCTAGAATTTTTTTTCGATTTTTTGGTTTTTATTTTTTTCTCAAAAACTATGAGGTGTAGGAAAATAAGCATGATATGGAAAAATGCGGAATAATGAGTACGATAATTGAGTAATAAAGCTATTGTTCTACGATGCATCGTTTAGTAGAAAAAAAATAAAAAGTGAATTTTTGAAAATTTGACAAATTTTCAAAATTAGACTTTTTTCAAAATTTGCTTAAAAAAATCTGAAAAAATTCATTAAAATAGAGAAAAAAATTAGCTACATAATAGCTAAGTAACTTTTTTCTCTAAGTCATACTGATTTGGCAGGAAAGAAAATACAAATTAAAATGCAAAAAATATTAATTTTCAATAATTGATACAAATGACATTTACGGACCTTGAGTTCGTCGAAACAGCGATTAATAGTAAATATTAATATAAAATACAGTGTTGCCAACTAATGATGTCACAAAATGCTTTATATATATATATATATATATATATATATATATATATATATATATATATATATATATATATATATATATATAGTCATAGTCATAGCCTTGTGAAAAAATCATAACCTTGTGAAAAAATCATAACCTTGTGAAAAAATTATAACCTTGTAAAAAATAGTCATAACCTTGTGAAAAACAGTCATAACCTTGTGAAAAGTCATAACCTTGTGAAAAGTTATAATCTTGTAAAAAGTCATAACCTTGTGAAAAATTATAACCTTGTGAAAGTCATAACCTTGTAAAAAAAAACATAATTTTGTGAA
The DNA here is from genome assembly GCA_963966155.1 of Clivina fossor. Taxonomy (NCBI): domain Eukaryota; kingdom Metazoa; phylum Arthropoda; class Insecta; order Coleoptera; family Carabidae; genus Clivina; species Clivina fossor. The sequence continues at coordinate 440,627 of OZ014570.1, read as the reverse complement.
GTCATAGCCTTGTGAAAAATAATTATAACCTTGTGAAAAGTCATAACATTGTGAAAAGTCATAACCTTGTGAAAAGTCATAACCTTGTGAAAAGTCATAACCTTGTGAAAAGTCATAACCTTGTGAAAAATCATAACCTTGTGAAAAATAATCATATCCTTGTAAAAATTCATAACCTTGTGAAAAATCATAACCTTGTGAAAAACTTCATAATCTTATAAAAAACAAACATAACCTTGTAAAAAAACAGTCATAACCTTGTAAAAAACAGTCATAATCTTGTAAAAAACACTATGTATGTATATATATATATATATATATATATATATATATATATATATATATATATATATATATGGATTTATCCATATGATTCTAATCTTGTTTTAAATAATTTAAATTTTTATTTAAATAGAAAACAGACAAAAATATTGTTTAATAAATGATATACATATATATATATATATATATATATATATATATATATATATATATATATATATATATATATTTAGATATTTTATAACAAAAAAAAAAAAGAAATTATTGTAATTATTTCATCATTGGAAAATTTACAAATAAAAATAAAAACTGATTTTGTCATTTGATTAAAAGACAAAGGAAATAATCAATAATCAATAATAATTATCAATTAATTAATAATATTATTATTATTATTATTAATTATTATTATTATATTATTATTATTATTATTATTATTAATTAATAATTTGAAATTTGTAGATAATAAAATTATTTTATTGAAACAAAAAACCAAAAACCGTGCTTATCAATTTGTTATTTACAATTTCAAAAGCACTTTTTTTATACATACATACATACATAGACAATTACAATGCCATGTACCTAAATAAGGGTGTGGCACAAACTCTTACCATCATCCCGAGAAATCAGTCGTCTCCAAACATTCCTATCCAGCACAAGCAACTTTCGCACTACTTTTATCCACATTCATAATTTTTCTCATACATGCTCACTTCTATTCCTACTACTTGGAAACTTACGCTCACGCAAGCCACTCTCTCAATCATACCACTCCAGCTACTCATTGGACTGATCCACTGGCAAAAGTATACCATATCAAAAATCATTCAAATAAATAAAAAAAAACAGTCTTAACCTTGTAAAAACAGTCATAACCTTGTGAAAAACAGTCATAACCTTGTGGAAAACAGTCATAATTTTGTGAAAAACTTTATATTCTTGTAAAAACAGTCATAACCTTGTGAAAAACAGTCATAACTTTGTGAAAAACAAACATAATCTTATAAAAAAACAGTCATAACCTTGTAAAAACAGTCATAATCTTGTGAAAAACTGTCATAACCTTGTGAAAAACAGTCATAATCTTGTGAAAAACAGTCATAATTTTGTGAAAAACTTTATATTCTTGTAAAAAACAGTCATAACCTTGTGAAAAACAGTAATAACCTTGTGAAAAACAGTCATAACCTTGTGGAAAACAGTCATAATTTTGTGAAAAACTTTATATTCTTGTAAAAAACAGTCATAACCTTGTGAAAAACAGTCATAACTTTGTGAAAAACAAACATAATCTTATAAAAAACCGTCATAGCCTTGTAAAAACAGTCATAACCTTGTGAAAAACTGTCATAACTTTGTGAAAAACAGTCATAACTTTGTGAAAAACAAACATAATTTTATAAAAAAACAGTCATAATCTTGTAAAAACAGTCATAACCTTGTGAAAAACAGTCATAACCTTGTGAAAAACAGTCATAATCTTGTGAAAAACTTTATAATCTTATAAAAAACAGACATAACCTTGTGAAAAACAGTCATAACCTTGTGAAAAACTGTCATAACCTTGTGGAAAACAGTCATAATTTTGTGAAAAACTTTATATTTTTGTAAAAAACAGTCATAACCTTGTGAAAAACAGTCATAACTTTGTGAAAAACAAACATAATCTTATAAAAAACAGTCATAATCTTGTAAAAACAGTCATAACCTTGTGAAAAACAGTCATAACCTTGTGGAAAACAGTCATAATTTTGCGAAAAACTTTATATTTTTGTAAAAAAACAGTCATAACCTTGTGAAAAACAGTCATAACTTTGTGAAAAACAAACATAATCTTATAAAAAACAGTCATAACCTTGTAAAAACAGTCATAACCTTGTGAAAAACAGTCATAACCTTGTGAAAAATAGTCATAATCTTGTTCGAAACTTCATAATCTTATAAAAAACAAACATAACCTTGTGAAAAACAGACATAATTTTGTGAAAAACAGTCAAAACCATACCACCACTCCAACTACTCATCGGACGTCCACCTGCAAACGTATACCATATCGAAAAATCATTCAAATAAATCATTTTCAACAGCAAACGTTCATTAGACGCATTCGCTCAACATATCACCGAACCATCTTAACTGACTAACACCAACTTTTGTTACACCATTTTTTTCGAATTTCACACTCATTATACATACACTAATCTATTTTTTTTATGACAATGTCAATTTTACGCGTATATTATCATACATACATACACAATCACGTCATGTACTCAAATAAGGGTGTGGCACAAACTCTTTTTATCATCCCGAGAAATCAGTCGCTTCCAAACATTCCTATCCAGCACAAGCAACTTTTGCACTTTTATCCACATTCATAATTTTTCTCATAGCATGCTCTTCTATTCCTACTACTTGGAAACTTACGCTCACGCAAGCCACTCTCTCAATCATACTACTCCAACTACTCATCGGACGTCCACGCCAACGTATATCATCAAAATCAATCATATATATAAATTTCATTATTTGTGTTACGTATCTATTAAAATCAGTTTAGGGAATTTTATTTTTTTTTATGCATTTTTACCAACAAAATAACAAAAAAAAATTAATTTTATTTTTATGAAGTGAATACAATTTTGTAATCAGACACGCGTCATTGTTTTTGGGAAAAAACGTAACAAAAATAATTAATAATTAATTAATTAATAATAAATTATTCTTTTAAAAGTGCTTTTAGGAGCGCTTTTGCGCTTGTTTTATTTCGTATTATACATTATTTAGTTTATTTTTACCACTTTGACTGCAAGGAAAAAGTGATATAGCGTTTGGTACAGTGTCTTGTAACATTAGCAAAAATAAAAAATTGTATAGAAATCTTTGAGAATAAAAATATATTTCACTGAAAGTTGGCAACATTGTATTTTGCTAATATATAATATATTATAAGCGCTAAGAGTATCATCTGTATTAAAATTTCATTAAAATCGGATAAATAACTTGGTCATAATAATTTTAAAAAATTTTAGTATTTTTTTTTAAGAAAGTTGGCAACACTGTACTTTGTTGAAATTATCTAATTTATATGGATATCAGTGAAAATTTGAACAAAATCGGTTAAACAACATGCAGTAATAAATTTTTAAAAACTCTAGTAATTTTTATCTGGAAAAGTTGGCATCACTGGAAAAAAATAAAACCACATGACTATCTTAAGCACTAGACAAATTTCTCCTAAAAATTTCATTCTAATCGGTTGAACCCCGTCTAGAAGGAGTTGCCATCACAAAATTTTGACTAACGACGCACATTCATACACCCACTAATATAAACTAAGTTCAGATTCGTCATCTGATCTAGACAAATTTTTTTTTTTTTTTTTTTTGAAAATGTTAATAAGTTCTGGAGTTTTTACTGCCTTTTTTATTTTGTTGTAGATAAAATATTCTATTTAATATGTTTCGTTTAATAATTAAATTACGCAAGTAAAATACCAATATTTAGTTTTATCTAAAATCTAATTACACTAATTACTTTTGTAATTACACAAAAATATAAATAAATATACATAATTTTTTTTTTAATTTTGTTTCCTTGCAGAAAAAAAACCATATATAGACCACTTTGACATTTCTCGGAAAGTTGGCAACACTGTATTTTAATAATACTATAATTTATGTGGGCACTATGTGAAACTTTTCTGAAAATTTCATCAAAATCGAATAAATAATGTAGCCACAATGAATTTTTTAAAAAAATTTTGTGATTTTTGTCTCGATAAGTTGGCAACAGTGTATTTTGTTGTTAAAATTGCATAATTTATTTAGGCACTAGAAAAATCTTTTATGAAAATTTGATTAAAATCGGTTAAATAAAGTGATCATAATAAATTTTTTTAAATTTTACTAATTTTTTTCTCGGAAAATTGGCAACACTGTATTTTGTTATTAAAATTACATAAATTATATGAATACTAGGAGAATCTTTTCTAATAATTTGAGTAAAATCGATTAAATAACAAGGCCATAATATATTTTTAAAAACTTTAGTAATTTTTTCTCGGAAACTTGGCAACACTGGATATTAGTAAAATTATATAATTAATGAGAGCGATAAGTTGGCAACACTGTATTTTGTTGTTAAAATTGCATAATTTATTTAGGCACTAGGAAAATCTTTTATGAAAATTTGATTAAAATCGGTTAATAAGAAATTTTTAAAAATTTTAGTAAATTTTTTTCTCGGAAAGTTGGCAACACTGTATTTTGTTGTTAAAATTACATAAATTATATGAATACTAGGAGAATCTTTTGTGAAAATTTGAGTAAAATCGGTTAAATAACATGGCCATAATAAATTTTTAAAAACTTTAGTAATTTTTTTCTCGGAAAATTGGAAACACTGGATATTAATAAAATTATATATTATATTATTATATTATATTCAGCTTCGCTTGAATTAAATAATTTATTACAATTTTATATAATATAATTATTTTTGTATTTTGTTAAATCTCTAGTAACTTATTTCTCTAAATATATTCTGTTTTATTTAACAGTGTAAAAATGTCATTTGTATCTTTTGTTTCTAATTAAGATGTATGTTTGATTATAAACAAATATATTAATACAGAACTAGTCAACCTAAAGCCGTTTTATTTTAATCTAATGAGTTCTCAAAGAACTATGTTGAAAAATTTTTTTTTTTTTTTATTTAATTAAGTAATGAAGTAGTAAAGTAATTAAGTAAGTATGTAATTAAGTAAGTAAGTAATTAAGTAAGTACATAATTAAGTAATTAATGTAATTAAGTAAGTAATTAAGTAATTAATTATAAGTTAAGATTTATGTACGTCGGTGTATGATGAGTGTGAAATTCGAAAAAAATGTTGTAGCAAAAGTTGGTGTTAGTCAGTTAAGATCTGGTTCGGACGACATGTTGAGCGAATGCGTCTAATGAACGTTGTTTGCTGTTAGAAATGATTTATTTGAATGATTTTTGATATGGTATAGATTTGTAGGTGGACAATGAGTAGTTGGAGTGGTGTGTGATTGAGAGGAGTGGCTTGCGTGAGCGACTGTTTTTCACAAGGTTATGACTGTTTTTTACAAGATTATGTTTGTTTTTCACAAGATTATGACTGTTTTTCACAAGGTTATTACTGTTTTTTACAAGGTTATTACTGTTTTTTACAAGGTTATGACTGTTTTTCACAAGATTATGTCTGTTTTTCACTAGGTTATGACTGTTTTTTACAAGAATATAAAGTTTTTCACAAAATTATGACTGTTTTTCACAAGGTTATGACTGTTTTTCACAAGGTTATGACTGTTTTTTACAAGAATATAAAGTTTTTCAAAAAATTATGACTGTTTTCTACAAGGTTATGACTGTTTTTCACAAGGTTATGACTGTTTTTCACAAGGTTATGACTGTTTTTCACAAGGTTATTACTGTTTTTTTACAAGGTTATGACTGTTTTTTTTTTATTTATTTGAATGATTTTTGATATGGTATACGTTTGCAGGTGGACGTCCGATGAGTAGTTGGAGTGGTGGTATGGATTGAGAGAATGGCTTGCGTGCAGCGAAAGTTTCCAAGTAGTAGGAATAGAAGAGCATAATGTATGAGAGGAGGAATTGTAGAATGTGAATGAAAGTGCAAAAGTTGCTTGTCTCTGGATATAGGAATGTTTGGAGGCGACTGATTTATCGGAATGAGTGGAAAGAGTTTGTGCCACACCCTTATTTAGATACATGGCATTGTGATTGTATATATATATATATATATATATATATATATATATAAACAAACGAAAAAGAAAAAATGTCTAATTTTAATATAAAATGAAACGCAACAGTTTTTTCTATAATTATTTTAATTAATATAACAAACAAATATTTACTTTGATGTAATTAAAATTACGAAATTGTAAGTCTTCTACGAAATTATATACGACTTCTATTATGTATATATATATATATATATATATATATATATATATATATATATATACAGTGGCGCAACCAAGGGGGGGGCCGACGGGCCTCGGCCCCCCCCCAAGGCTAGCAGAATTAGCACAATTTTTATTCGTTTAGTCATATATTCAGCAGTCACTTCTAATGCTACAATTATTTACCCCAAAATATTGAGCAAACATTCATTATTTTAAACTATTAATTATTCGATTCATGTAAGATAAAGTGGAAATCTGATTAGTATTTGCTTTTTTTATGCTTCTCCAAGATAAAATTTTTGGGCCCCCCCCCAAGACAAAATCCTGGCTGCGCTACTGTATATATATATATATACATATACAGTGGCGTTGCCCAAGAACAAGGTTATGTCTGTTTTTTACAAGATTATGTCTGTTCTTCACAAGGTTATGACTGTTTTTTACAAGATTATGAAGTTTCGAACAAGATTATGACTGTTTTTCACAAGATTATGTTTGTTTTTCACAAGGTTATGACTGTTTTTTTACAAGGTTATGATTGTTATTTACAAGATTATAAAGTTTTTCACTAGATTATGTCTGTTTTTCACAAGATTTATTTTTGTTTTTCACAAGATTATGTATGTTTTTCACAAGGTTATGTTTGTTTTTCACAAGGTTACAACTATTTTTTACAAGATTATAAAGTTTTTCACAAAGTTATGTCTGTTTTTCACAAGATTATGTCTGTTTTTACAAGATTATGTCTGTTTTTGACAAGATTATCTTTATTGATTATTATTATTAACCCCCCCCCCCCTTGACAAGTTTCTAGCTACGCCACTGTATATATATATATATATATATATATATATATATAACTTCAATTATTATCTTAGCTTAGATTAAAGCAAAATCTCATTTAATCCTAAAGTTAATTGAATTAGTTAGAATATATTTTAACGTGACAAGCATTTCTAAAGATTAGATAATATATTATTAAGAAAGAGTCTTAAAGCAAGATTAAAAGCATATATATATATATATATATATACAAGGTGTTCGTTCGACAGGTTGATATAGGGCAATAACATGGGATATCCCGAGATAATATGCAGAATACTTCTTTCTGAAGTAAAATTCGGAGAAATACTTTTACGATAGAGAATAAAAAGTAATAGAATTTGGTTTTAGTTTTAATTTGCTAGCATGTGCCGTTTGGGCGCTAGAATTTATTTTTTATTTTTTGGTTTTTTTTTTTTTTCTCAAAAACTATGAGGTGTAGGAAAATAAGCATGATATGGAAAAATGCGGAATAATGAGTACGATAATTGAGTAAGTAAGCTATTATTCTACGATGCATCGTTTAGTAGAAAAAAAATTAAAAACTGAATTTTTAAAAATTGCTCGAGGAGGCACCCTTTAGATTTTTTTAGCAAATTAAAACTAAAATTAAATTATAGATCTATTTATTGTCTATCAATAAGTATTCTAAGAAATTTAACTCGAGAAAGAAGTATATCGCAAATTATTGAAATTGCATGTCAAACGACCATACGAACTTAACGAACAAACACCCCGTATATATATATATATATATATATATATATATATATATATATATATAAATTTTTCAGCTATAGTTTTAAATAAATCGAAATTTTATTTCGATTTGCCAAAACAAGAAATAGCAAAAAATAAAAATAGAAAAACTAGATAAACTGGTTTTGGACGAAACCGCTAGAATTTAATTTGCACTTTTAGTTTAAATGTCATTTATATATATATATATATATATATATATATATATATATATATATATTATATTATTTTGTTTTTACAGAAAATTTATCGATTTCTTAAAATAATATATCTGGTTTTTTTATGTAAAACCGGCAACTTTTTTTTTTACAGTATAGTTATTTTTAAATTTTAATTAACTCTTAATATGTATATATATATATATATATATATATGGTAAAATAAATTCTTATCTCCACGTATATAATCTCTAGACGCTATTTAAAAATGGCGTAAAATTGTAAAATTTTCGTCTCTTAAAATAATACTAAAAAGCAAGAATTTTACGATTTATTTAACGTGAACAGAAATATTTAAATTAAATTTTCCCTCCCCCACTACCCCATTCCACCTCCTCGATAAACGTATGTCGTTGATAAGAATATTTTATGTATATATTTATTTTTTTGATAATTAAAATGTTCAAATATATAACTTAGCTTGAGAATTTTGTTGTTGTAATCATGCAAGGTCCAAGCCAAAAACAAACAAAAAAATATAAAGAATTGGCTAATTTTTTTTAACAGTGATATTTAAAATCGCGTAGCTTCTAAACCGAAAGTTCTATTAAAAAGTGATACAAATAAAAGTTGTAGGAAATTTTATTATCTATAACTTTATTTTTATACAATTTTTTGATAAAATGCATATTTAAGCCCAAATTGCACTAAATAAAGAAACACTTAAGTTTAACATTTTTATATCTGTGCATTAAAATTAATAAATTTTTTGATATTTAAAATTGCGTAGCTTCTAAACCGAAAGTGCTATTAAAAAGTAATGCAAATAAAAGTTGTAGAAAATTGAATTTGTTTAAATTTTAGTAATTTTTTTCTCGATAAGTTGGCAACCCTGTATTTTGTTAAAATTGCATAATTTATGCGAGCATCAGGAGAATCTTTGGTGAAAATTTGATTAAAATCGGTTAAATAACGTGGTAATAATAAATTTTTAAAAATTTTAGTAATTTTTTTCTCGGAAAGTTGGCAACACTGTACTTTGTTGAAATTATCTAACTTCTAACTTATATAGATAACAGGAGAATCTTTTGTAAAAATTTGAACAAAATCGGTTAAACAACATAGCCGTAATAAATTTTTAAAAATTTTAGTAATGTTTTTGCTCGGAAAGTTGGCAACACTGTATTTTATTAAAATTACAAAATTTATGTGGGCACTAGGGAAATATAATGTAGCTTCAATAAATTTTTAAAAACTTTAGAATTTTTTTCTCGAAAAACTGGCATCACTGGATAAAACCAAAACCACATGACCATCTTGGGCACTAGATAAATTTATCCTGGAAATTTTATTTAAATCGGTTAAATTGTCTAGAAGGAGTTGCGATCACAAAATTTTGACTGACGATGCACATCCATACACCCACTAATATAAACTAAGTTCAGATTCGTCATCTAGATTCTATATGAATAATTTCTATACAAATTTTCGTTTTTTTGCTAATGTTACAGACACCGTACCAAACGCTATACCACTTTTCCTTACAGTCAAAGTGGGTAATACTAATAATATAAAGAATTGGCAATTTTTTTAACAGTGTAGCTTTTAAGCTAACATAAATAATTTCTTTCTTACATAAGCAATTTCTTTTTCGTTTACAATCAGAATAAAAACACCAATAAAAAAAGTCACGCAGAATATTAAATCACCCCATTCCAGTGGCGTAGATAGAAATTTGTCAAGGGGGGGGGGGGGTTAATAATATTAATCAATAAAGATAATCTTGTCAAAAACAGACATAATCTTGTGAAAAACAGACATAATCTTGTAAAAAACAGACATAATCTTGTGAAAAACAGACATAAATCTTGTGAAAAACAGACATAACCTTGTGAAAAACAGTCATAATCTTGTGAAAAACAGACATAATCTTGTGAAAAACAGTCATAATCTTGTGAAAAACAGACATAATCTTGTTCGAAACTTCATAATCTTGTAAAAAAACGGTCATAATCTTGTGAAAAACATACATAATCTTGTGAAAAACAGACATAACCTTGTAAAAAACAGTCATAACCTTGTGAAAAACAAACATAATCTTGTGAAAAACAGAAATAATCTTGTGAAAAACAGACATAATCTTGTGAAAAAACAGACATAATCTTGTGAAAAACAGACATAACCTTGTGAAAAACAGTCATAACCTTGTAAAAAATAGACATAACCTTGTGAAAAACAGTCATAACCTTGTAAAAAACAGTCATAATCTTGTGAAAAATAGACATAATCTTGTTCGAAACTTCATAATCTTGTAAAAAACAGTCATAACCTTGTAAAGAACAGACATAACCTTGTGAAAAACAGACATAATCTTGTGAAAAACAGACATAACCTTGTTCTTGGGCGGGGGGGGTTTCAACCTCCCTTAACACCTCCCTGGCTACGCCACTGCCCCACTCCCCCACTCCTCCTACTCCTCTCCCCCTCCTACTACTCCTCCCCCTTAAGCCAACCCCTGTTCCGTATACGCGCTTATCTTTCTAGCGTTTTTATTTCAATTCATCTTCGAGTTAAGATCTTTATTTATATTGTAATTTTTTTCGTTAAATTTCGCACAAATTTACATATATTTTAATGTTTAGTGTTTTATTTATTTATTTATCGTTTTAAATGAAAGGAAATTTAAGGAAAAAACAATAGGTACAGAAAATAATCTAATAATTAACTAACATAGTAAAAAAAAAATAGAAACGTGAAACGTGAAATATGAAATACGAAACTGAAAATATGAAACTTTTAAAAAGTGATACAAAAATTGAAGAAACAAAAATTAAATTTGTTTTAATTCGCATAATAATTCGCATAATCAACCATAGTTTGGATAAAAGTGATTTAAAAAAATGTTAAACTTAAATGTTTCTATATTTAGTGCAAGTTAGGCTTAAATATGCATTTTATCAAAAAATTGTATAGAAATAAAGTTATAGATAATAAAATTTTCTACAACTTTTATTTATATCACTTTCTAATAGCACTTTCGGTTTAGAAAATAAACGATTTTAAATAACAAGAAATTTATTAATTTTAATGGTCAGAAATAAAAATGTTAAACTTAAATGTTTTTATATTTAATGCAATTTGGGCTTAAATATGCATTTTATCAAAAAATTCTATAGAAATAAAGTTATAGACAATAAAATTTCCTACAACTTTTATTTGTATCATTTTCTAATAGTACTTTCGGTTTAGAAGCTAAACGATTTTAAATAACAAGAAATTTATTAATTTTAATTGTCAGAAATAAAAATGTTAAACTTAAGTGTTTCTATATTCAGTGCAATTTGGGCTTAAATATGCATTTTATCAAAGAATTGTATAGAAATAAAGTTATAGATAATAAAATTTCCTACAACTTTTATTTGTATCACTTTTTAATATAACTTCCGGTTTAGAAGCTAAGCGATTTTAAATATCAAGAAATTTATTAATTTTAATGCGCGCAGAAATAAAAATGTTAAACATAAAATGTTTCTATATTTAGTGCAATTTGGGCTTAAATATGCATTTTATCAAAAAATTGTATAGAAATAAAGTTATAGATAATAAAATTTCCTACAACTTTTATTTGTATTACTTTTTAATAGAACTTTCGGTTTAGAATCTACGCGATTTTAAATATCAAGAAATTTATTCATTTCAATGCACAGAAATAAAAATGTTAAACATAAAATGTTTCTATATTTAGTGCAATTTGGGCTTAAATATGCATTTTATCAAAAAATTCTATAGAAATGAGATTATAGACAATAAAATTTCCTACAACTTTTATTTATATCACTTTCTAGTAGAACTTTCGGTTTAGAAGAAAAAGGGGTAAAAATGGCTTTTTTGAGGGCTTTTAAAAAAATTTTTTATTCTTGGAAAGTTGGCATTACTGGAAAAAACCAAAACCACATGACCATCTTGGGCACTAGACAAATTTATCATAAAAATTTTATTAACATCGGTTGAAGTTCAGATTCGTCATATAGAGGCTATATGAAGGCTATATGAATTATTTTTTTTGCTAATGTTACAGACACCCTACCAAACGCTATAGCACTTTTTCCTTGCTGTCAAAGTGCTGTAAACATAAAAGTTTGTATTTCTATATTTCTTAATATTTTGTATTTATGTGCTTTAATGTCAAAGTGGTGTCTATATATGGGTTTACCCATATTACATACTTCTAATTTTGTATTATTTTATTATTTTATTTATTACCAAGGATTTATTTTGTTAAAACACAGCCATTTTGTTTTCTCTACTTCCGCGTTAGGAAACATTAAACACAAAATGTCAAATTATTTGATAGATAGATTATGTAAATTACAAGTTTATTTAACAGTGTAATTAACAGGGGCAGAACAACAATAAAAAAAAATTTAAATACACGTATACAAAAATTTTATATACACGTTAGTGTTATTTATTGCTACTCTTCGTTATCGTTTCAAAGCACCGTACTGATGAGGTCCTAAAGACCGAAACACGTGTCTACGGTTAAACTGGCTAGTCATTAATACATAACCTAAATTTTGGGAAAAATATAAAATCTCAATATTCTTGAGTGTTATTAATATGTATAAGATAATATGTAATATTAATATGTATATGATTAAGAAGATATATTTTAATATTTATTTATACATATATATATATATATATATATATATATATATATATATATATATATATATGTATATATGTATATATATATATTTCACTAATAATAGTCAATAATAAAACCAATTTTATTGATCTAATATAATCGAAGCCCAATAAAAATTGATATATATTTATATTATATGTTGCTATTAAAAAATACCTATTAATTTAAACATAATTTATAATGAAATATGTTCTAATAAATATTATTTTATATATATATATATATATATATATATATATATATAGTATAATATATAATTCAAATAATAAAATAGCTATATTTATTATAACTTATACTATATAAGTACTATATTTATTAATACAATTTTACAGAGTTGGACTGCAATTAAAATAAAAATTGGTCAATATAATGAAAGAGTTTGAGCCACACCCTTATTTGGGTACATGGCGTGATTGTATTTGTATGTATGTATGTATATATTATATATAAATATAAAAAAATAAAGAGCAGAAAATATTACGTAAATATAAAATAATAGATTTAAAATTCTTTAGACACATTATATATAAATAAGTACTTTTATATGGGTTTACCCATGATATATACATACTTCTAATCTTGTTAAATAAATAATTAATACAGAACCTAAACTAAAAACAGTTTTATTTTCAATAAATATTAGTTTTTATTTTTACCAGTTTGACTGCAAGGAAATAGTGGTATAGTATTTGGTACGGTGTCTGTAACATTAGCAAAAAATATAGAAAAAAATTGTATAAAATTTTTTTTATATAATTTCCAAATGACGAATCTGAACTTAGTTTATAAGTGGGTGTATGTATGTGCGACGTCAGTTCACTCGTTTGTTCGTTCAGTCAAAATTTTGTGATCGCAACTCCTCCTAGACAACCGATTTTAATAAAGTTTTAGGATTAGGTTTATTTAGTGCTCAAGATAGTCATGTGGTTTTGGTTTTTTCAGTGATGCCAACTTTTTAAATTACTAAAGTTTCAAATAATTTTTTATGGCCATCATTATTTATCCGATTTTGATTAAATTTTCGAAAAAGTTTCCTCTTGCTATCCACATAAATTAAGTAATTTTATTAATATACAATGTTGCCAACTTTCCGAGTAAAAAAATACTAAAGTTTTTAAAAATTTATTATCTATTCGATTTTGATTAAATTATTCAGAAAAGATTCTTTTAGCGCCCACATAAATTACATAATTTTAATAAAATACAGTGTTGCCAACTTTCCGAGAAAAAATTACTAAAGTTTTTAAGAAATATATTATGGCCATGTTATTTAATCGATTTTACTCGAATTTTCACAAAAGATTCTCCTAGCAATCATATAATTTATGTAATTTTAACAAAATACAGTGTTGCCAACGTTCCGAGAAAAAAATTACTAAACTTGCCAACTTTCAGAGTAAAAAAATTAATAAAGTTTTTAAAAATTCTTTATGGCTACCTTATATGTAGATTTTAATCAAATTTTTATTACAATTATAGTTAATATTGACAGGCACTATTTAATAATATAGATTAATAATAATAATAATAATAATAAAAAATAAAAAGAAAATAAACGAAATAATATTAATAATAATATAATAATAATAATATTTAATAATATAGATAATATTAATTTCGTAAGAAGTAAGTGTAAACCAGTCTTTATTCGCTTAACACAAACAAAAAAGCACAAAAGCACACAAATAAAGCTTTCACTATTTTCCGATTTAATATTTCAATTGTTTTTTTGTTCGTCAAATTTTTCTGTTTGTTTGTTTGTTTGTTTGTATTTTTTGTGCTGGAACAAAAATCATTCGCGTGTAGAAATTTGTTTGTAAATTTGTAAATATTTTTGTTATTCGTATTTTTTGTTATTGGACCAAAATTTCTAATCAAAATCTCGATTTATTGATCTCAAAACAAAATATTACGAAACAAAAAAACAAAAGAGAATAGGAAAACAAAAGAAAATTGAATGAAAACAAAACAAAAATATGTATAATAAAAAGATTTATTTGTGTTTTCAAAATATTAATTTAATGTTTGAATTTGAATTTTTCGAATTTACAAATTAAATATGAAAATTATATAGGAGTGGTTTTTTTATACAAATGTTAAAAAAAAACACCTTATTACCAGTTTGACTGCGAGGAAAAAGTGGTATAGCGTTTGGTACGGTGTCTGTAACATTAGCAAAAACAACAAAAATTTGTGTATAGAAATCTTTCATATAGTCTCTAGATGACGAATCTGAACTTAATTTATAAGTGGGTGTATGGATGTGCAGAGTCAGCTCGCTCGGTCGTCAGTCAAAATTATGTGGCCGCAACTCCTCCTAGACGGTTCAACCGATTTTAATGAAATTTTCAGGATAAATTTGTCTAGTGCCCAAGATGGTCATGTGGTTTTATTTTTTTCCAGTGATTACAACTTTCCGAGAAAATAATTACTAAACTATATAAAAATTCATATTGGCTACGTTATTTATCTGATTTTGATCAAATTTTCAGAAAACATTTCCCTAGTACTCACATTATTTATATAATTTTATTAATATTCAGTGTTGCCAACTTTCCGAGAGAAAATTACCAAAATTTTTAAAAATTTATAATGGCCATGTTATTTAACCGATTTTATTCAAATTTTCACTAAAGATTTTCCTAGTATTCATATAATTTATGTAATTTTAACAAAATACAGTGTTGCCAAATTTCCGGAAAAAAAATTACTAAAATTTATTGTGACTACATCATTTATTCGAAAATCGGATAAATAATGTAGCCACAATAAATATTTTTAAATTTTAAAATTTTTTTTCTCGATAAGTTGGCAACACTGATTTTGTTAAAATTGCATAATTTATGTGGGCACTAGGAGTAAAAATTTGATTATAATCGGTTAAATAACGTGGTCATAATAAATTTTTAAAAATTTTAGTAATTTTTTTCTCGGAAATTTGGCAACATTGGATATTAATAAAATTATATAATTAATATAAGCATTAGGGAAATCTTTTCTGAAAATTTGATCAAAATCGGATAAATAATGTAGCCGCAATAAATTTTTAAAAACTTTAGTAAGTACTTTTTTTCTCGGAAAGTTGGCATCACTGGAAAAAATAAAACCACATGATTTTATCTTAGGCACTAGACAAATGTATTCTGAAAATTTCATTAAAATCGGTTGAACCGTCTAGGAGGAGTTGCGATCACAAAATTTTAACTGACTCCTTACATCCATACACCCACTTATATAAACTAAGTTCAGATTCGTCTGATCTAGAGGCTATAGACATAGAAGAAGGATTTTTACACAAATTTTATTTATTTTTTTTGCTAATGTTACAGACACCGTACCAAACACTATACCACTTTTTCCTTGCAGTCAAACTGGTAAAAACGTGGTATATTAAAAATCTATTTTTATTTAAATAATTTATTAATTAAAATAATAATAATAATAATAAAAATTGTGCAATGACCTTCATTGAAAAACAAAACCAGCTCCAAAATGGGCATATGGGCTAATCCGTCTCTAAACCGCTATACCTATATATATATTCTATTATATTAAGTATATAAATTATTCATTTCCATTTTTAATAATAATAATAATAATAATAATAAATTGTGCAACGACCCGCATTGAAAAACAAAACCAGCTTCAAAATGGGCATATGGGCTAATCCGTCTCTGAACCGCTATGTTTATATTCCATTATATTATATAAATTATTCATTTTCATTTATTTTTTTTGTGTTTCTGTTACCTACTAAATAATAATTTACTTGTTAAAAGGGCCTAAGATAGGAAATTTGCATAATAGAAAGAAAAAAATGACGGGGCTGACCCAATTTAGTAGAACATATGTATTTGACGCTATGCGGTAACGTACGTCGGAAATTACAGGGTAAAATTACAAAATAATTAATCGAAAATTAATTATATCGAAAATAGATATTATGTATATTATGTCATATATACCGGGTGTTCGTTCGTCAAGTTCGTATGGGCGTTTAACATGTAATTTTGATAAATTGCGATATACTTCTTTCTCGAGTTAAATTCGAACCGGAGAAATACTTAGAATACTTTTAGATAGGGAATAAAAAGTACTGTAATTTGGTTTTAGTTTTAATTTGCTAGCATGCGCCGTTTGGGCGCTAGAATTTTTTTTCGATTTTTTGGTTTTTATTTTTTTCTCGAAAATTATGAGGTGTAGGAAAATAAGCATGACATGGAAAAATGCGGAATAATGAGTACGATAATTGAGTAATGAAACTATTATTCTACGATGCATCGTTTAGTAGCAAAAAATTAAAAACTGATATTTTGAAAATTTAATTTTCAAAATAACACTTTTTTCGAAAATTTGCTCAAAAAAATCTGAAAAAATTTAGTAAAATAGAGAAAAAAATTAGCAACATAATAGCTAAGTAACTTTTTTCTGTACCTCATTTGGGTTTGGCAGAAAAAATTATTGAAAATTCTAAAATGTTTTTTAGAATCCCGAGCGTGTCTCTCATAATCTCTCTTTCCCTCTCTTATTCATTCTCTTTCTCTCTCTCCCCCTCTCTCCTCTCTATCCCTTTCTCACTTCTTCTCCTTCTCCTTCTCTCTCTCCCTCTCTTTCTTCTTCTCCTTCTCCTTCTCTCTCTCCCTCTCTCTCTCTCTCCCAAATAATAATCAGAGAAAATGCGAATTTAAAATTCATTCTAAAACATTCCGAGAAGAAAATTCAAGAGGTGAAAAGTTTCTACAAGAAAATTTCTTGCAAAGAAAAACTTTTGTAATGAAATGAAAATATTTGATAATTGGTTAGGTTACATTTTACATAAGCTGAAATATTTACAGGGGTGGGTTAAGGGGTGGTTGATGGGTGGTGGGGGGTTGAAAATTTCGAATTCAGAAGCAATAATAAAATTCATATCGTAATATTACAAACAATGCAAAACTTTGGGGCTTAAATAATAATTCAAATTTGTAATATTTTTCTGATTAGTTACAAACTTAGTTTACGCTGTATTTGGTAATTTTTATTTAAGCAAATTTAAGCAGTTTAAGTAATAAAATTATGTAATAATAATAATAATAATAATAATAATAATAATAATAATAATAATAATAAAATTACATAAATTAATAAATAAATTAATAAATAAATAAATAAATAAATAAATAAATAAATAAATAAATAAATAAATAAATATATATATATTACAATTTTATCCTTGTGTAGTTAAAAAGATTTATTTGAATGATTTTGATGATATACATTTGCAGGTGGACAATGAGTAGTTGGAGTGGTAGATGATTGGGAGAGTGGCTTGCGTGAGCGAGTGTTTCCAAGTTGTAGGAATAGAAGAGCATGTATTATGAATGTAGATGAAGCGAAAGTTGCTTGTTTCTGGATATAGGAATATGTTTGGAGGCGACTGATTTCTCGAAATGAGTGGAAAGAGTTTGTGCCACACCCTTATTTGGGTACATGGCGTGATTGTGTATGTAGGTATGTATGTATGTGTAGTTCGAGAATAAAGTTCATCGCTATAGTCCTTGAAATATCCTTCAAGGACTTTTAAAGGCTTTTAAAGGCTATTATCCTTTTTATCTATAACTACCTGATCTATTTATCTATTTATCTATTAGGTCAATTCTAAAAATATATACGAAAAATTTTAGATCAATAATATATATATATATATATATATATATATATATATATATATATATATGTAATTTTTGTTTTTTGTTTCAAGCTTTGAAATTTAATTAAAATATTTGTTTATTAGTGAAATTCAGAAAAGTTGGTGTTAGTCAGTTAAGATGGTTTGGAGACATTAAATTTATATATATATATATATATATATATATATATAAATGTATTTTTTGTTTTTTTGTTTCAAGCTTTGAAATTTAATTAAAATATTGATTATGTAGAAAGAGGTTATTATGTTACTAGTACAATAATGTAATATTATTATACAATAGTTATAAACACGCTATGTACTCAAAAAAGTTTTTTTTTTTTTCAAATTGGATAATTTATTTGGGCACTAGAAAATTTTTTTAGAAAAATTTGATTAAAATTGGTTAAATAAAGTGGACGTCCGATGAGTAGTTGGAATGGTATGATTGAGAGTGTTTTGCGTGAGCGAAAGTTTCCAAGTAGTAGGAATAAAAGAGCATGTATGAGAGGAATTATGAATGTGGATGAAGCGAAAGTTGCTTGTTTGGATAGGAATGTTTGGAGGCGACTGATTTCTCGGGATGAGTGGAAAGAGTTTGTGCCACACCCTTATTTGGGTACATGGCATTGTGATTGTGTATGTATGTATGTAAATAAAGTGGTCATAATGAATGAATGAATAAAAAAAGTGGTATAGTGTTTGGTATTTCAAAAAAAAAAAATAAATGTTTGTATAGAAATTCTTCATATAGTCCCTAGATAACGAATCTGAACTTAGTTTATATTAGTGGGTGTATGGATGTGCGTCGACAGACAAAATTTTGTGATCGCAACTCCTCCTAGACCGGGGTTAAACCGATTAGAATGAAATTTTCAGGATAAATTTGTCTAGCACCCGTGATAGGGTTATGTGGTTTTATTTTTTTCCAGCGGTGACAACTTTCCGAGAAAAGATTCCTCTATAATGCTAACATTAATTATATAATTTTATTAATATACAATGACATTATATATTATATAACATTATATATTATATAACATTGGAGGCGACTGATTTCTGGATGATGAAAAGAGTTTGTGCCACACCCTTATTTGGGTACATGCCGTGATTGTGTATGTGTGTATGTATGTATGTCTGTATTATTATATGTATGTATGTATTATTTTAACTAAGGTTGTAACTATTTTACATAATTTTAACTAAGGTTGTAAGTAGTTTACATGATTTTAATTAAGGTTGTAAGTATTGATAAAAAGAGTTTGTGCCACCATTCTTATTTGGGTACACGGCGTGATTTTGTATGTATGTATGTATGTATATATTATATAACATTTTATTATAATCTTGTAAAAAACAGTTATAACCTTGTAAAAAAACAGTCATAACCTTGTGAAAACAGTAATAATCTTATGAAAAACTTCATAATTTTGTAAAAAAAATAGTCATAATCTTGTAAAAAAACATTCATAAAATCTTGTAAAAAAACAATCATAACCTTGTAAAAAACAATCATAACCTTGTGAAAACAGACATAATCTTGCGAAAAACTTCATAATTTTGTAAAAAAACAGTCATAATCTTGTAAAGAACAGTCATAACCTTGTAAAAAACAGACATAACCTTGTGAAAAACAGACATAATCTTGTGGAAAACTTCATAACCTTGTGAAAACTCAAAAATAGTCATAACCTTGTGAAAAGTCATAACCTTGTGAAAAATAATCATAACTTTGTGAAAAATAATCATAACCTTGTGAAAATTCATAACCTTGTGAAAAATCATAACCTTGTGAAAAACTTTATAATCTTATAAAAAACAGTCATAACCTTGTAATAAACAGTCATAACCTTGTAAAAAAACAGTCATAACCTTGTAAAAAACAATCATAACCTTATAATAAACAGTCATAACTTTGTAAAAAACAGTATGTATATATGTATGTATGTATATATATATATATATATATATATATATATATATATATATATATATATATATATATATATATGTATACAACATTATCTTCCCTAACATCCTTATTGTAATATTTCACTCTAATTCACTCTTTCACTCAACCCCTCTCTCAATCTATAATAATAATATTTCGTCCCCCCTTGAGCTCGGGTGCCCTTAGACCTCAGCAGCCGCCGTCGCACCTGGCTGCTGCTCGGCCTGCGCTAGCACTCGTGTTATCCTGGTGGGCGGTGGTGGCCATCTTGGCCGTATCTGCCGGGCGGGCAAGATGGCGGACAGCTAGAGGAGAAACTAACGGGTGGGGAACCGCCTGTGCGATCACATGGTTACTAGGATTTGCAGGAGGTTGAGACTGTTTTGAACAAGATTATGATTGTTTAGCACAAGATTATGATTGTTTTTTACAAGGTTACTAGGATTTTTGGAAAGTTACTAGATTTTTTGGAAAGTTACTAGGTTTTTTGGAAGGTTACTAAATTTTTTGGAAGGTTACTAGGTTTTTTGGAAAGTTACTAGGGATTTTAGAAAGTTACTAGGATTTCTGAAAAGTTACTAGGTTTTTTAGAAGGTTACTAGAATTTTTGGAAGGTTACTAGGTTTTTTAGAAGGTTATGACTGTTTTTTACAAGGTTATTACTGGTTTTTTACAAGTTTATGACTTTTCACAAGGTTATGACTATTTTTCACAAGGTTATGATTTTTTCACAAGATTATGACTTTTCACAAGGTTATGACTATTTTTCACAAGGTTATGACTTTTTACAAGGTTATAACTATTTTTCAAAAGGTTATAACTTTTCACAAGGTTAGGACTATTTTTCACAATGTTATGACTATTTTTCACAAGGTTATGACTTTTCACAAGGTTATAACTTTTCACAAGGTTATGACTATTTTTCACAAGGTTATAACTTTTCACAAGGTTATAACTATTTTTCACAAGGTTATGACTTTTTACAAGGTTATAACTATTTTTTCACAAGCTTATGATTTTTTCACAAGGTTATGATTATTTTTCACAAGGTTATAACTGTATTTTCACAAGGTTATGACTTTGTGAAAAACAATCATAACCTTGTGAAAAATAGTCATAACCTTGTGAAAAAATCATAACCTTGTGAAAAAATCATAACTTTGAGAAAAAATTATAACCTTGTGAAAAAATCATAACCTTGTGAAAAAATCATAACTTTGAGAAAAAATCATAACCTTGTGAAAAAATTATAACCTTGTGAAAAAATCATAACCTTGTGAAAAAATCATAACCTTGTGAAAAATCATAATTTTGTGAAAAATCATAACCTTGTGAAAAATAGTCATAACCTTGTGAAAAATAGTCATAACCTTGTGAAAAATAATTATAACCTTGTGAAAAGTCATAACCTTGTGAAAAGTCATAACCTTGTGAAAAATACTCATAACCTTGTAAAAAGTTATAACCTTGTGAAAAGTCATAATTTTGTGAAAAGTCATAACCTTGTGAAAAATCATCATAACCTTGAAAAAACAGTCATAATCTTGTGAAAAACAGTCATAATCTTGTAGAAAACAGTCATAACCTTGTGAAAAACAGTCATAACCTTGTGAAAAACAATCATAATCTTGTAAAAACAGTCAAAACCTTCCAAAAATCATAGTATCCATGTAAAAAACAGTCATAATCTTGTGAAAAACTTTATAATCTTGTAAAAAACAGTCATAACCTTGTAAAAAACAGTATATATGTATGTATATATATATATGTATACAACATATTCTCTTCCCTAACATCCTTATTGTAATATTTCACTCTAATTCACTCTAATTCACTCAACCCCTCTCTCAATCTATAATAATAATATTTCGTCCCCCCTTGAGCTCGGGTGCCCTTAGACCTCAGCAGCCGCCGTCGCACCTGGCTGCTGCTCGGCCTAAGCTACGACTCATGTTATCCTGGTGGCGGGTGGTGGCCATCTTGGCCGTATCTGCCGGAAGGGCAAGATAGCGGACAGCTAGAGGAGAAACTAACGGGTGCCGAACCGCCTGTGCGATCACATGGTTACTAGGATTGAAAGGAGGTTGAGACTGTTTTGTACAAGATTAGGATTGTTTTTCACAAGATTATGACTGTTTATTACAAGATTTTATACAAGGTTAAAACTGTTTTATACAAGATTTTATACAAGGTTAAAATTGTTTTTTACAAGATTTTATACAAGGTTAAGACTGTTTTATACAAGATTTTATACAAGGTTATGACTGTTTTTTATAAGATTTTATACAAGGTTAAGACTGTTTTTACAAGATTTTATACAAGGTTAAGACTGTTTTATACAAGATTTTATACAAGGTTAAGACTATTTTTTACAAGATTTTTTTAAGTTAAGACTATTTTTTTTACAAGATTTTATACAAGGTTAAGACCATTTTTTACAAGATTTTATACAAGGTTATGACAGTTTTTTTACAAGATTATAAAGTTTTTCACAAGGTTATGATTGTTTTTCACAAGATCAGAACCTTGTGAAAAAAATCGTAACCTTGTGAAAAACAGTCATAACCTTGTGAAAAATTTCATAATCTTGTAAAAAATGGTCATAACCTTGTGAAAAATAGTCATAACCTTGTGAAAAGTCATAACCTTGTGAAAAGTCATAACCTTGTGAAAAGTCATAATCTTGTAAAAAAAAATCATAATCTTGTGAAAAACAGTCATAACCTTGTGAAAAATAATCATAACCTTGTGAAAAGTCATAACCTTGTGAAAAATAATCATAACCTTGTGAAAAATCATAACCTTGTGAAAAACAGTTATAACCTTGTGAAAAGTCATAACCTTGTGAAAAGTCATAACCTTGTTAAAAATAATCATAACCTTGTTCGAAACTTCATAATCTTGTAAAAAACAGTCATAACCTTGTAAAAAACAGTCATAATCTTGTAAGAAAACAGTATATATGTATTTATGTATATATTCTACAACATATTTTCTTCCCTAACATCCTTATTGTAATATTTCACTCTAATTCACTCTTTCACTCAACCACTCTCAATCTATCTAATAATATTTCGTCCCCCCCTTGAGCTCTCGTGCCCTTCGACCGCAGCAGCCGCCGTCGCACCTGGCTGCTGCTCGGCCTGCGCTACGACTCATGTTATCCTGGTGGGCGGTGGCGGCCATCTTGGACGTATCGGCCGGAAGGGCAAGATGGCGGACAGCTAGAGGAGAAACTAACGGGTGACGAACCGCCTGTGCGATCACATGGTTACTAGGATTGAAAGGAGGTTGAGGCTGTTTGAGACAAGATTATGATTGTTTGTTACAAGGTTATGACTGTTTTTTACATGGTTACTAGGGATTTTTGGAAAGTTACTAGGTTTTTTAGAAAGTTACTAGGATTTTTGGAAAGTTACTAGGTTTTTTGGAAAGTTACTAGGATTTTTAGAAAGTTACTAGGTTTTTTGGTAAGTTACTAGGTTTTTAAGAAAATTACTAGGTTTTTAAGAAAGTTACTAGGTTTTTTGGAAAGTTACTAGGTTTTTATGAAAGTTACTAGGTTATTACTATTTTTCACAAGCTTATGACTATTTTTCACAAGGTTATGACTTTTCACAAAGTTATGACTATTTTTCTCAAGATTATGACTGTTTTTTACAAGGTTATAAAGTTTTTCACAAGGCTATGAAGTTTTTCACAAGGTTATATCTGTTTTTCACAAGGTTATGATTGTTTTTCACAAAGTCATAACCTTGTGAAAAAACAGTTATAACCTTGTGAAAAATAGTCATAACCTTGTAAAAGTCATAACCTTGTGAAAAAAAGTCATAACCTTGTGGAAAATAGTCATAACCTTGTGAAAAGTCATAACCTTGTGAAAAAAATTTATAACCTTGTAAAAAGTCATAACCTTGTGAAAAATAATTATAACCTTGTGAAAAATAGTCATAACCTTGTGAAAAGTCATAACCTTGTGAAAAAAATTTATAACCTTGTAAAAATTCATAACCTTGTGAAAAATAATTATAACCTTGTGAAAAATAGTCATAACCTTGTGAAAAGTCGTAACCTTGTGAAAAATAATCATAATCTTGTGAAAAAATCATAACCTTGTAAAAAGTCATAACCTTGTGAAAAATAATCATAACCTTATGAAAATTTATAACCTTGTGAAAAATCATAATCTTGTGAAAAACTTCATAATTTTATAAAAAATAATCATAACCTTGTGAAAATTTATAACCTTGTGAAAAATCATAATCTTGTGAAAAACTTCATAATCTTATAAAAAATAAACATAACCTTGTAATAAACAGTCATAATCTTGTAAAAAACAGTATATATGTATGATATATACATGTATACAACATATTTCCTTCCCTAACATCCTTATTGTAATATTTCACTCTACTTCACTCTAATTCACTCAACCACTCTCAATCTATATAATAATATTTCGTCCCCCCTTGAGCTCGTGCCCCCTTAGACCGCAGCAGCCGCCGTCGCACCTGGCTGCTGCTCGGCCTGCGCTACGACTCATGTTATCCTGGTGGCGCGGTGGGTGGCCATCTTGACCGTATCTGCCGGAAGGGCAAGATGGCGGACAGCTAGAGGAGAAACTAACGGGTGACGAGAACCGCCTGGCGATCACGCTGGAGGATTTCCTAGAAGGGCGGCTGGTGACGCATTCGTTTAATGCTAGTTGGATTTCGGGTAAGGTTTAGTTATTTTTTTCATATGAAATTTTAGTTATGTAAAATTACATAAATTTATTTGACTGTAAGGAAAACGTAACATTTTCATAAAACAAAAAAAAATTGTATAGAAATTCTTTATAAATTCTTTCTAAAATATTTTAGAATTTTCATCATTTTTCCAGCCAAACCAGAATGAAAAATAGAAAAAACTCACTTAGCTATTATCTAACTCATTTTTTCTCTATTTTACTAAATTTTTTCAGATTTTTTTTGGCAAATTTTGAAAAAAGTCTTATTTTGAAAAAATTCCAATCAAAAAATTAGTTTTTAATTTTTTTCTACTAAAAATTGCATCGTAGAATAATGGTTTCTCTACTTAATTATAGTACTTATTATTCCGCATTTTTCCATATCATGCTATTTTCTTGCACTTCAAAATTTTCGAGAAAAAATAAAAACCAAAAAATCAAAAAAAAATTTTAGCGTCCAAACGGCACATGCTAGCAAATTAAAACTAAAACCAAATTATAGAACTTTTTATGCCCTATCGAAAAGTATTCTAAGTATTTCTCCGGTCCGAATTTCACTCGAGAAAGTAGTATAGCGCAATTTATCGAAATTGCATGTTAAACGCCCAGATACGAACTTAACGAACGAACACTCGGTATATAGAGTTATGCGAGTTTGATGAATATATTGAAGCAATTTTATATAATACAATGCGTATTAGAAACAACCCCCCCCTCCCTCACCCAGTATATATGCGCATAAATGCATATAAATACATTTAAGACCGGATTTAGTAAATAACGGAAACGGAAACACTGAAGTTTTCCGCATCCAATGAAATATTATGTTCTTCCGGGAAAATATCATAAACGTATGTGTGTATATATATATATATATATATATATATATATATATATATATATATATATACGGGGTGTTTGTATACCAATCTGAAAAAGTTAGCAACAAATCTGCATATTATTTTTTATTATTAATGTTACAAAATTTTACGAATTAATTAATACAAAACTAATTCTAGATGACGAATCCGAACTTAGTTTATAATTGGGTTTATGGATGTGTCGTCAGTCAAAATTTTGTGGCCTCAACTCCTCCTAGACGGTACAAAAGATTTTAATGAAATTTTTAGGATAAATTTGTCTAGTACCCAAGATAGGGTTATGTGATTTTATTTTTTTTTTTCACTGTGACAACTTTCCGAGAAAAATTTATTGGTTTTAAAAAATTCATATTGGCTACATTATTTATCCGATTTTGATAAAATTTTCACAAAAGATAATTCCTAATGCTCCCATTAATTATATAATTTTATTATTAACCAGTTTTGCCAATTTTCCAACAAAAAAAAATAACTAAATTTTTTAAAAATTTATAATGGCCTTGTTATTTAACTGATTTTACTCAAATTTTCACAAAAGATTCTCCTAGTATTCATATAATTTATGTAATTTTAACAAAATACAGTGTTGTCAACTTTACGAGAAAAAAACTTACTAAAATTTTTAAAAATTCATTATGACCAGTTTTTTTAACCGATTTTTTCAAATTTTTATAGAAAATTCACTTAGTGCCTAAATAAATTATGCAGTTTAAAAAAAAAAAATTCATTGTGGCTAAATTATTTATTCGATTTTGCTGAAATTTTCCTCAAAATTTTCCACATAAATAATAATTTCAATAAAAATATTGTGTTACCAACTTTCCGAGAAATGTCTATAAATATGGGTTTACCCATATAATAAATGGGTTTACCCATAAAATAGTTACTAAAAATAGTTATATACGAATATTGTACTTTTACATTTTAAAGTAATTTTTTCTTTTTCTTGATTTTTCTTTCTTTAAAATAATTCTTTTGAACTTTGTAAATTATTGCTTCTTTATACAAATCGTAATAATAATTATTTATATTTCTACTTTTGCGTGTGCAACGAAAAATCCAATAAATTTATGGATAATGTGGTTCTTTGCCGAATAAAAATTTGTAATTATATATATATATATATATATATATATATATATATATAAAAGAAAACTTTAAAAATTAGTCCCGAAAGTATATTAAAACAAGATTATAAAAGTATAAAAATTTCTCGCCATAAAAATCAGTCCCTGTTGAAAAATTAAGTGTATATGATTTTGTTATAGATATACGTAGTACAATTATTTTCTTATATGGGTAAACCCATATATATATATATATATATATATATATATATATATATATATATATATATATATATATATGGACCACTTTGACATTTCTCGGAAAGTTGGCAACACTGTATTTTAATAATATTATAATTTATGTGGGCACTAGGAGAAACTTTCCTGAAAGTTTGATCAAAATCGAATAAATAATGTAGCCACAATGAATTTTGAAAAAAATTTTTTATTTTTTTCTCTCGATAAGCTGGCAACATTGTATTTTATTAAAATTATGTGAATCTTTTGTGAAAATTTGAATAAAATCGATTAAATAACATGACCATAATAAATTTTTTAAAGCATTAGTAATTTTTTTCTTGGAAAGTTGGCATCACTGGAAAAAACCAATCTAGGGACTATATGAAGAATTTCTATACAATTTTTGTTTGTTTGTTTGAAAATATTACAAACACCGTACCAAACGCTATACCACTTTTTCCTTGCAGTCAAACTGGTAAAAATACTATATAATTAAATCTAAAGCCGTTTATGTATTTTAATAATAATTAATATATCAATTATCACAATATTTACCTAACCAAACTTTCTTTCAACCGCAAACTTAAATTATTAAGTGAAATAACAAAATATGTAAATTTACATTAAAAAAAAAATTTAAATTTTTTTATCTTCGTAAGAAAATTAATGAATTAATGATTTCATCAGAAAAAATTACAATAAATTTTGCAATTTTATCGCTAATTAAACATCATAATTCATTACGTTATTATTAATATAAGTTTATTAAAAATATTTATTAATAGTCGACGTTTCGACGTACTAAACGTACGACTTTATCAAGAAAATTACATTATTATTATTAATAAGTGAAATATCAAAATATGTAAATTAAAAAATAGAAAAAATTTTATTTTCGTAAGAATTAATTAATTAATTAAAGATATTTATTAATAATCGACGTTTCGACGTACTAAACGTACAATTTTATCAAAAAAATTACATTATTATTATTAATAAGTAAAATATCAAAATATGTAAATTAAAAATAAAAAAAAATTTTACTTTCGTAAGAATTAATTAATTAATTAAAGATATTTATTAATAATCGACGTTTCGACATACTAAACGTACGACTTTATCAAAAAAATTACATTATTATTATTAATAAGTAAAATATCAAAATATGTAAATTAAAAATAAAAAAAAATTTTACTTTCGTAAGAATTAATTAATTAATTAAAGATATTTATTAATAATCGACGTTTCGACGTACTAAACGTACGATTTTATCAAAAAAATTACATTATTATTATTATCAGGTGAAATATCAAAATATGTAAATTAAAAAAATAGAAAAAATTATTTTATCTTTGAAAGAAAATTAATTAATTAAAGATTTCATCAGAAAAAATTACAATAAATTTTGCAATTTTATCGCTAATTAAACATCATAATTCATTAGCGTTATTATTAATTACAGGATATTATGCATTAGGGCGATAAAAAAGTAGCATTTTATTAATTACAGGATTTTACGCATTAATGCGGGAAAAAGTAGCATTTTTTATGCTTACATTTGGTATAAAAAGCAGTGGCGTAGCTAGAAATTTGTCAAGAGGGCTGGGGGTCGGGGGGGTTAATAATATTAATCAATAAAGATAATCTTGTGAAAAACAGACATAAATTTGTGAAAAACAGTCATAACCTTGTGAAAAACAGACATAACCTTGTGAAAAACAGACATAATCTTGTGTAAAACAGACATAACCTTGTGAAAAACAGACATAATCTTGAGAAAACATACATAATTTTGTGAAAAACAGATATAATCTTGTAAAAAACAGTCATAACCTTGTGAAAAACAGACATAACCTTGTGAAAAACAGACATAATCTTGTGAAAAACAGTCATAATCTTGTGAAAAACAGACATAATCATGTAAAAAAACAGTCATAACCTTGTAAAAAACAGACATAATCTTGTGAAAAACTTCATAATCTTGTAAAAAACGGACATAATCTTGTAAAAAAACAGTCATAACCTTGTGAAAAACATACATAATCTTGTGAAAAACAGACATAACCTTGTGAAAAACAGACATAATCTTGTGAAAAACAGTCATAATCTTGTGAAAAACAGACATAATCATGTAAAAAACAGTCATAACCTTGTAAAAATCAGACATAATCTTGTGAAAAACTTCATAATCTTGTAAAAAACGGACATAATCTTGTAAAAAAACAGTCATAACCTTGTGAAAAACATACATAACCTTGTGAAAAACAGACATAACCTTGTGAAAAACAGACATAATCTTGTGAAAAACAGACATAACCTTGTGAAAAACAGACATAATCATGTAAAAAACAGTCATAATCTTGTGAAAAACAGACATAATCATGTAAAAAACAGTCATAACCTTGTAAAAATCAGACATAATCTTGTGAAAAACTTCATAATCTTGTAAAAAACGGACATAATCTTGTAAAAAAACAGTCATAACCTTGTGAAAAACATACATAACCTTGTGAAAAACAGACATAACCTTGTGAAAAACAGACATAACCTTGTAAAAATCAGACATAATCTTGTGAAAAACTTCATAATCTTGTAAAAAACGGACATAATCTTGTAAAAAAACAGTCATAACCTTGTGAAAAACATACATAACCTTGTGAAAAACAGACATAATCATGTAAAAAACAGTCATAATCTTGTGAAAAACAGACATAATCATGTAAAAAACAGTCATAACCTTGTAAAAATCAGACATAATCTTGTGAAAAACTTCATAATCTTGTAAAAAACGGACATAATCTTGTAAAAAAACAGTCATAACCTTGTGAAAAACATACATAACCTTGTGAAAAACAGACATAACCTTGTGAAAAACAGACATAATCTTGTGAAAAACAGTCATAATCTTGTGAAAAACAGACATAATCATGTAAAAAACAGTCATAACCTTGTAAAAATCAGACATAATCTTGTGAAAAACTTCATAATCTTGTAAAAAACGGACATAATCTTGTAAAAAAACAGTCATAACCTTGTGAAAAACATACATAATCTTGTGAAAAACAGACATAACCTTGTGAAAAACAGACATAATCTTGTGAAAAACAGTCATAATCTTGTGAAAAACAGACATAATCATGTAAAAAACAGTCATAACCTTGTAAAAATCAGACATAATCTTGTGAAAAACTTCATAATCTTGTGAAAAACAGACATAATCTTGTAAAAAACAGTCATAACCTTGTAAAAATCAGACATAATCTTGTTCGAAACTTCATAATCTTGTGAAAAACAGACATAATCTTGTGAAAAACAGTCATAATCTTGTGAAAAACAGACATAATCTTGTGAAAACATACATAATCTTGTAATAAACAGTCACAACCTTGTAAAAAACAGTCATAACCTTGTAAAAAAACAGTCAAAAAGATTACATTATTATTATTAATAAGTGAAATATCAAAATATGTAAATTAAAAATAGAAAAAATTATTTTATCTTCGTAAGAAAATTAATGAATTAATGATTAAATCGGAAAAAATTACAATAAATTTTGCAATTTTATCGCTAATTAAACATCATAATTCATTAGCGTTATTATTAATTACAGGATATTACGCATTAATGCTAATAAATGCAGCATTTTTTATGCTTATGTTGGTATAAATAGCATTAATTAACTCTTTAGGTGTCAGGCAACCAACTTTACACATATGTATTGCGGGTGTAGGACATTTATGTATTACGTACGTCGTTTATTTATTCATATATATGTGTGCAGTGGCGTAGCCAGGAGGGTGTTAGGGGGGGTTGAAACCCCACCCCCCCCCCTCTCAAAAACAAGGTTATGTCTGTTTTTTACAAAATTATGTCTGTTTTTCACAAGATTATGACTGTTTTTTTACAAGATTATGACTGTTTTTTACAAAGTTATGTCTATTATCCACAAGATTATGTTTGTTTTTCACAAGGTTATAATATTTTTCACAAGGTTATGACTGTTTTTTACAAGATTATAAAGTTTCGAACAAGGTTATGTCTGTTTTTCACAAGGTTATGTCGGTTTTTCAGAAGATTATCTATGTTTTTCACAAGATTATGACTCTTTTTTACAAGGTTATGTCTGTTTTTTACAAGGTTATGTCTGTTTTTCACAAGGTTATGTCTGTTTTTCACAAGATTATGTCTGTTTTTCAGAAGATTATCTATGTTTTTCACAAGATTATGACTCTTTTTTACAAGGTTATGTCTGTTTTTTACAAGGTTATGTCTGTTTTTCACAAGATTATCTATGTTTTTCACAAGATTATGACTCTTTTTTTACAAGGTTATGTCTGTTTTTCAGAAGATTATGTCTGTTTTTCTCAAGATTATGTCTGTTTTTCACAAGATTATGTCTGTTTTTGACAAGATTATCTTTAGTGATTAATATTATTAACCCCCCTTTTGACAAGTTTCTAGCTACACCACCGCAAGCAACCAACTTTACACATTTGTATTGCAGACGTACGTCGTTTATTTATTCATATAATGTGTGTATATTTTTGCATATAATGCATATTTATATAAGAGAAATTTAAATATGTGATTTAGAAATTTGTAATGTGTAATGTATTTCAGGATGTATTACTTTTTTGAGATATATCGTCCCTGAGGCTTGATAATTTATTGGCATTAAGGGGATTTTTTGGACTAGAGGCTCGATTTTTACCTCATTTTCAACAATTTTTTTTTTTAAAATAAAGTCAAAAATTAAGTTTATTAAAATGAAATAGTTCTGTGCTAATGTTTATTAATAATTGACGTTTCCACGTACTAAACGTACGTCTTTATCAAAAAAATTACATTTACATGTAAATAAAAATAAAATATATACGGGGTGTTCGTTCGTCAAGTTCGTATGGGCGTTTAACATGTAATTTCGATAAATTGCGTTATACTACTTTCTCGAGTTAAATAGACAATAAAAAGTTCTATAATTAGGTTTTAGTTTTAATTTGCTAGCATGTGCCGTTTGGACGCTAGATTTTTTTTTTGATTTTTTGGTTTTTATTTTTTTCTCAAAAACTATGAGGTGTACGAAAATAAGCATGATATGGAAAAATGCGCAATAATGAGTACGATAATCTAGTAAATAAACCATTATTCTAGGATGCATTGTTAAGTAGAAAAAAAATTAAAAACTAAATTTTTGAAAATCCCTCAGGAGATTTTTTCAAAATAAAACTTTTTTCAAAATTTTTTCAAAAAAAACTGAAAAAATTCAGTAAAATAGAAAAAAAAATAAGCTACATAATAGCTAAGTAACTTTTTTTCTACCTCATTCTGGTATGGCAGAAAAAATTATTGAAAATTCTAAAATGTTTTTTAGAATTTTTAATAATTTTTCCTGCCAAACCAGCAAAAGATTTTTCTCGAGCCTAAATAAATTATACAATTTTAACAAAATACAGTGTTGCCAACTTATCGAGAAAAACATCACAAATTTTCCTCAAAGATTCTCCTAGTGCCCACATAAATTATAATTTTAATAAAAATATTCTATTACCAACTTTTTAGAAATGTCAAGTTGGTCTATATATGGGTTTACCCATATACATTTCTAATCTTGTTATTTATGAAATATTACATATTATTATAGTATTATAATCACATAAATGTAAATTAATTATTATTATTAATTAATTTTGTTTTTTTTTTAATATTTTTTGCTGCTAAATTTCCATAATTAATGAAGTAATGTTTATTTCATATATAATTTGATAGTAATTTTCCAGAAAACTTTTTACAGTGTAGTTTTCGATTTTGGTTTAATTTTAAAATGAAATTTGCCTGTGGTGTAAATGAAATTTTCAGAATAATTTTATCTAGTGCCCAAGATAGGGTCATGTGGTTTTATTTTTTTCCAGTGATGCCAACTTTACGAGAAAAAAATTACTAAAGTTTTTAAAAATTTATTATGGCCATGTTATTTAACCGATTTTAATCAAATTTTCAAAAAAGATTTTCCTAGTATTCATATAATTTACAAAATACAGTGTTGCCAATTTATCGAGAAAAAAAAATCACTAATTTTTATTAAAACATCATTGTGACTGCATTTTTTATTCGATTTTGATCAAATTTTCAGAAAAGATTTTCCTAATGCTTTCATTAATTATATTAATATCCAGTGTTGCCAACTTTTCAAGAAAAAAATTACAAATTAATTAAAAAAAAATTATTATGGTCATGTTATTTAACCGATTTCACTCAAATTTTTACAAGAGATTCTCCTAGTATTCATATAATTTATGTAATTTTAATAAAATACAGTGTTGCCAACTTTCCGACAAAAAATTTACTAAAGTTTTAAAAAATTTATTATAGTCATGTTATGTAACCAATTTTACTCAAATTTTTACAAAAGATTTTCCTAGTATTCATATAATTTATGTAATTTTAACAAAATACATTGTTGCCAACTTTCCGAGAAAATAAATTTACTAAAATTTTTAAAAATTTATTATGATCATTTTATTTAACCGATTTTAATCAAATTTTCATTAAAAAATTTTCCTAGTACCTAAATAAATTATACAATTTTATAATACTATAATAATATGTAATATTTTATAAATAACAAGATTAGAAGTATATGGGTAAACCCATATATAGACTAACTTGACATTTCTAGGAAAGTTGGTAATAGAATATTTTTATTAAAATTATAATTTTTGTAGGCACTAGGAAAAACTTTCCGGAAAATTTGATAAATAATGTAGCCACAATGAATTTTGAAAAAATTTTGTGAAATTTTCTTTCTCGATATAGTGTAGCCAACTTATCGTAAATTTATCGTAAACTTTTATTACAGTGTAGTCTTCAATTTTAGCTGTATTTTAAAATGAAATTTCCCTGTTGTGATCTAAAATCTAAATCTAAATTATTGAACATATAATATCTAATTTCGGTTTCTGTTTTGCTTTTATATTTTGGTAGATAATTTTATAGATAGAACACGCAAGCTAAGTTTTAACAGTAGCAGTAGAGTAGGTGGAAGGGTAGAGTAGGTGTGGGGGAGGGGGGTTGGAACCCACCTTGCAGACTAAAGATTATCAAGCTGACAGGGACAGACAGACAGACACATTACGTATTACAGTGAGCTAATGTACTATTAGTTATATTGCACGGGGGGGGGGGGGGCAAAGAACAGTACAGGACCGTACTCAGTCTTAAATGTTACGTATATATTATTACGAGGGGGAAATTATTTGTAAAATCTGGTATATAAATTTATTAAAATCTCTAGTAAAATTATGGTAAAAATTTGTAAAATTATGGTAAAAATCTGTAAAATCATGATAAAATCCTAGTAAAATTATGGTAAAATCTGTAAAATTATAGCGAAAATCCCGTAAAATCATTAACAATTCGTAACGAGATTCTATAATTAATTAAAAATCTCGACATATATATTTTCATTATTGATAATTATTATATATAATAACATTGTAGACTTTTTTTTATTTTTAGAATCATTGTATTATTTCTTTGATATGACATAAACTTATTTTTAAAATAAAAACATTCATATTTGTATTGTTATAAACTTGTATTTTACCTTTAAGTATAAACTGTAATATTTCTTATTTAATAAATTTTCTCATTTTGTAAGATTTAATTTGAAACTAGGTTAGAAAAGTTTTATAAAAATGAAATAAAAAGATTTATTATTGTATGTTTATCATTGTTTTTTTATTTATTTTCATTATAAAGAAAATCGGAAATGCAAATTTTTCCCAACTAAGAACATATTTTGCATTTTTCATATAAATTATTTTAATAAACTTCAAAGAATTAATCTGTCCTGTAAAACACATCCCATACATTGTTATTGAATGCAATAATACGTCAAATCAGGGGTGCGGAGTCGCTTCAAAATTTAGCGACTCCAGTTTCGGATCGAATCTAGCTCCGATTCCAACTCTGACTTCGGTCCAATATAAAAATATATGATCATAAATTCAACTTCCTACGTTGACAAGACAAGTAAAAGCGAATGATTTGATCGATCTGGGTATATTTAGTTCACTATTACCATTGATTAAAGAAGTATTAAGTTGCCTATTTATTAATAAATCGTTTTCGTATTTGATATTTTAAAATTTGTATTAAAACAAAACCGAAGAGGGCCTGTTTAAAACGATTCCGATTCAGCACTAATGACAAAAATGACTCCAACTCCGGATCCACAGCCCTGCGTCAAACTCGCGATTACAGCAAAACATGAACATTGGAACATCTGGAAAAATATGATTAAAAATTTCTAAAAACACGTTTTCAACTTGATCCGTCTCTCTAAATGTTGTCCGATTGGCTTCAAATTTTAGAAATCTGAATGATTTTAAACGGTGAATAATATACTAGTAGAAGAGCGAAGACAACAAATATAGATTTGTTTTTGATCCAGTTTTGACTGCGCAGATAAAAATCAATCTGCTATACCGATTTCTCTCATTGCCTACTCATTCCGAAACCTCTTAATTTTCAAACAAACACATGCTATGATTTTTTAACTGCAGGATTTTAATCTGTGTAGTTAAATTACAAAGTTTGAAATTCAAAAAAATTTCGTTACATTAAAAATAATTTCATATTTCAATTATGTTCTCAAAAGTTTTAACTTTTTTTCTTCGGATATTACCGAATTATAAAATACCGGTTAGGATTACGATTAACCGCTTTAATTAACCTATTACCGGGATTAAAACATTAAAAAAAAATAATAAGTAACCGTAAATAATGTCATTTTTAAAATAAATATAAATTTATTTATTTCAAAAAATTTACTAGAAAAATAACGTTAGTTACGTAAAAATAATTTCATGTTTCAATTTTTTTTCGAATATTACCGAATCTTAAACTACCGGTTAACCGTTTTACTTAACCTGGGGACTAAAACATTAAAAAATATCAATAATGTAATTTTCAAAATAAATATAAATGTATTTATTTCAAGATTTAAAATTGTGGTATAAATGTCAGACAATTTTATAATTATTTCATATTTCGCGCGCAAATTCTCACAAAAATAAAAAATAGCACAGAATTAAATTCAATTAAAAAAAGATGGAACGAAAATCAAATATTTAAGGAATATAATTAACAAATTAAACAATTGTTGTTCATTAAAGAGAGATTGGGGATTTTAGGTTAGATTTAAATTTTCACTTAAAATCATATAAAATCTTTAAAATTTCACTTAAAATCATATACAATCTTTAAAATCTTACTTAAAATCATCCAAAACCTTTAAAATTTCACTTAAAATCATATAAAATCTTTAAAATTTCAATTAAAATCATATAAAATTAGCGTGTTATCAAAGAAAACAAATATCCATAAATAATTCCATTTTCAAAATAAATATAAATGTATTTATTTCAAATTTTCGAAAATTGTGGTATAAATATCAGACAGTTTTATAATTATCTCATCTTAACGCTCAAATAAAATAATAATAATAATAATTAATTAAAAACAAAAATTATTATTATTAATAATAATAATTATAATTATTCTCATAAAAATAAACATTAATAAAAAATAGCACAATTAAAAAAAGATGGAACCGAAACTCAAATATTATTATTAATATTATTATTATTTAAGGAATAATTAACAGAAACGTTTACACTTTTAAACAATTCAGGAGAGCGTAGCAATTTTAGGTTAGGTTAGATTGTGTTTCTAGAATTTCTCCTCGAGCAGCCCATGCTTGAAGAACATGAGTACAGGGACGGACTCGCCGTTAATGTCCCGATACTCCATCAGGGCCACCATTCCATCGACGTCCATTGATTCCCCGGTGAAGAACTGGAGTTCTTTAAATCGGGACAAAATGTCCTTCATTACTTTGTTCATGTTGGTTTTGAAGACGTCGATTTGGTCGGGAGCGGATTCTTCCAGTTTCGAAACGAGTCTGGAAATGGACAAAATATGGAATTAATTTATGTGCCTCACAAAAGTTGGTGTTAGTCAGTTAAGATGGTTCGGACATGTTGAGCGAATGCGTCTAACGAACGTTTGCTGTTCGGAAAGATTTATTTGAATGATTTTTGATATGGTATACGTTTGCAGGTGGATGTCCGATGAGTAGTTGGAGTGGTATGATTGAGAGAGTGGCTTGTGTGAGTGAAAGTTTCCAAGTAGTAGCGAATAGAAGTGAGCATGTATGAGAGGAATTGTGGAATGTGGATGAAAGTGCGTAAGTTGCTTGTGCTGGATAGGAATGTTTGGAGGCGACTGATTTCGGAATGATAAAAAGAGTTCGTGCCACACCCTTAGCTGGGTACATGACGTGATTGTGTATGTATGTATGTATGTATGTATGTATATTTACTTATAAATATGTTTTTGAATAAGAATTTATTAAAACAACTCCTTAAATAATTTGTATACGAGATCTATAGAATTAATTAAATATCTCGAGTAAAATTTTTATAATAATTATTTCTATTGTAACTGACTGTTCGGAAAATTACATAATAAATGTTGAATTAATAATTCAATAATTAATTAGAATATTATTAATTGATTTATAGAAAATCAAAAATAGTACTCCTATATTTTTTTAGGATGAGGCTATTTATACATACGGTATGTATACGCAATTGGCTATTTATACATACTTAAAATAAAATAAAAACCTAAACCAACCTAACCTAACCTACCCTAAATAGCCAATTATGTGAAAATACTGTATGTAACTGGCTCTATTTTCAACAAAAATAATTATTATTGTACCGAAAAAATACCTGAGATATAATATTCTTTGTAGAATAATATATTTTTTTTTGTATTTTTGAAAATAAAGAAAAAAAAATTTTTTTCCAAAAAAAATTGTATACATTTTTTTGCTTTTTTTGGCCAAATTATAAATACAAAAAAAACTTCAAAAAAATATATATTATTCTACATAGAATATTATATCTTAGGTATTTTTTCGGTACAATAATAATCGTTTTTGTTGAAAATAGAGCCAGTTAAAAATATACTATTTTTTATATTCTATAAATCAATTAATAATATATTAAATTAATTATTGAATTATGAATTCCAAATTGATTATGTAATTTTTCGAACAGTCAGTTACAATAAATATAATTACAATCGTTTTTAAAACCATATAAAATCTTTATAATTTCACTTAAAATCATATGAAATCCTTACAATTTCAGTTAAAATCATATAAAATTCTTACAATCTTATTTAAAATTATGTAAAATCTTTATAATCGCGTTTAAAAATCATGTAAAATTTTCAAAATTTAACTTAAAATCATATAAAATCTTTAAAATCTTATTTAAAATTATGTAAAATCGTTAAAATTTC
The DNA here is from genome assembly GCA_963966155.1 of Clivina fossor. Taxonomy (NCBI): domain Eukaryota; kingdom Metazoa; phylum Arthropoda; class Insecta; order Coleoptera; family Carabidae; genus Clivina; species Clivina fossor. The sequence goes on along the minus strand of OZ014570.1, from coordinate 402,021 downwards.
CCTTAAAATCATATAAAATCTATAAAAAATCTTACTTAAAATCATGTAATTCTTTAAAATTTCACTTAAAATCATATAAAATCTTTAAAATCTTATTTAAAAACATGTAAACTCTTTAAAATCTTATTTAAAATCATGTAAAATCTTCAAAATTTAACTTAAAATCATATAAAATCTTCAAAATTTCAATTAAAATCATATAAAATCTTTAAAATTTCACTTAAAATCATATAAAATCTTTAAAATCTTACTTAAAATCATATAAAATATTAATAATTTCACTTAAAATCATATAAAATTCTTCCAATCTTACTTAAAATCATGTAAAATCTTTACAATCGCGTTTAAAATCATATAAAATCGCTTACAATCTCGCTCCCAAATCATGTTAAAATCACTTAAATCCTAGTTTACCCCTCGGAATAATACTACTACACTGTTAAAAATCCCACCCTTAATTAATTCTAACTTTAAAAATTCTATATTAATTTTATTATGAAACTTTTCAAGTACACTGTAATTTTATACATAACAATCTGGAGCAATTGATTTACAGACGTCACATAATAATTTTATATAATATGAATGTAAAATACGTAATTTAACTAATGAATTATTTAATTAATAATTAATTAACCTTGTATAAAATCTTGTAAAAAACAGTCATAACCTTGTATAAAATCTTGTAAAAAATAGTCTGAACCTTGTATAAAATCTTGTAAAAAATAGTCAACCTTGTATAAGCTGTATAATACTAAGCTACACTGTTAAAATCCCACCCATTAATCCAATATCCTTATATAATACTCACTTCTTCATATAATCCTTCAAATACAACGTATACGATTTCTTATCACCGAACGCATACGTCTCGCATAACCGATGATTTAGCACCACATCCACTCCACTCTCGACGGATTCATCCGTACCCTCATCCGCTTCCTCCGCCGATGGATTCAATCCGGCAAATGTTATTTCGCCATGTTTCCGTTGGACGAGTTTGCACGTCACTTCGTAGAGGACTTCGTCCACTAGCTTCATTTTGTACGAATCGGAAAACATCTCGTCGCCTGTGAAAAACATTCGGAATGAAAATTTAGTAAATACTTTTCAATAGCTAGAAGCAAAAATACGATTTACAATATTTAAATATTTGGAGAAAAACCCGTCAAATCTTTGATTTTCCATTCTAAATCTGCTTTACATTTTCCAGTTAAACCACTTCCTTAAACCACTTCCTAAAATTTTGCTACAACGCGTAAATTGTACAATCCTAGGATTTAAGCAGGATTTTAAGCGTAATTGTAAGGATTTGATATGATTTTTCGTTGATTTTACATAAGATTATAAGAATTTTATATGATTTTAAGTGCGATTGTAAGGATATTACTTGATTTTCCGTTGATTTTACATGATTTTAAGGACGATTATAAAAATTCTACAAAATTTTAAAAACGATTATAAGAATTTCACATGATTTTAAGCGAGTTTGTAAGGATTTTATATGATTTTAAGTGAAATTATAAAGATTTTATATTATTTTAAAGACGATTATAAAGATTTCACATGATTTTAAATAAAATTTTAAGAATTTCACATGATTTTAAGTTCAATTGTAAGGATTTCATATGATTTTAGACGAGTTGTAAAGATTTTATATGATTTTAAGCGCGATTGTAGAGTTTTCACATGATTTTAAGCGCGATTGTAAAGTTTTTATATGATTTCACTTGGATTTTAATAAATTTATACACCAGATTTAAACTACTAGTTTAATAGCTAGCCAGTTTTCTACACCTGTATCAGTGCCTTCTGACACTGATCAAGTCACCACACTGACGAGCTCCGATAGAGCGAAACACGTGCCTGTGGTTAAACTGGCCGGTCATTGACGACAGCGATATTTATGCCGACTCAATGACTAGGGTAATTAGTGAAGATTATGAGAATATCTCAATCGTTACAATCACTATACAATATTATTTAAAATCCAGAAAAATCATGTAAAATTGCTAACAATCTCGCTTAAAATCAGATAAAATCGCTTACAATTGCACTTAAAATCATATAAAATCCTTACAATTGCGCTTAAAATCATGTACAATCATCACAATTTCACTTAGAATCATAAAATCATTACAATTTCACTTAGAATCATGTAAAATCTTTACAATCTCACTTAAAACCTTGCAAAATCCTTACAATCTCGCTTAAAATCAAGTAATATTCTTACAATCTTACTTAAAATCGTTACAATCGTACTTAAAATCATATAAAATCATCGCAATTTCACTTAGAATCATATAAAATCCTTACAATCTCACTTAAAATCATATAAAATCCTTACAATCTCACTTAAAACCATGTAATATCCTTACAATCTCGCTTAAAAATCATGCAAACTCATTTAAAATCAACGAAAAATCATATAAAATCCTTACAATTTCACTTAAAACCATGTAAAATCTTTACAATCTTACTTAAAATCATGTAAAATCCTCACAAATTCACTTAGAATCATATAAAATACTTACAATTTCACTTAAAATCATATAAAATCCTTACAATTTCACTTAAAATCATGTAAAATCATCACAATTTCACTTAAAATCATATAAAATCCTCACAATTTCACTTAAAATCATGTAAAATTTTTACAATCATACTTAAAACCATGTAATATCCTTACAATCTCGCTTAAAAATCAAGCAAAATCCTCACAATCTCACTTAAAACCATGCAAAATCTTTACAATCTCGTTTAAAATCAAGTAATATCCTTACAATTTCACTTAAAATCAAGTAATATCCTTAGAATCTTACTTAAAATCGTTACAATCGCACTTAAAATCATGTAAAATCATCACAATTTCACTTAGAATCATATAAAATCCTTACAATTTCACTTAAAACCATGTAAAATCATCACAATTTCACTTAAAATCGTATAAAATCTTAAACAATCTCGCTTAAAAATCAAGTAATAACCTTACAATCTCGCTGTCAAAATCACTGCTAAAATCACTTAAAATCTTCCTTAAAATCGTAGGATTGTACAAAATTTACGGTAGTGGTTTTGCTCCTCAATAAAAACCATCTATCTTTAGTTCTTTACTGATAATATTCAAATTACGGTTTCCAAATCTGTGTTTTGACAGCTCCAAATATATTCATCGTAATTTCTTTGTAATTACGACAGCTACAGGAAAAATTACCATTAACAAATGCTAAAACATTGATAAAAACAACCATAAATTATTAGTTTAAACATTGTTTAAGTTGTATTGAAAATATTCAGATTTTTTTTCCTCCAATCTGTTACGAATTATGACAGCCTCCAACTTTCATCAATTATTTCTACCAATGCGAAATCAGCTAGAGCAAAAATATTATACAGAATCGATAGAGTAATAATCCTAGTTTGATATTTACCAGTAATAATGTCCTTGTAAATTCTCATTTTGGCGGATGATCGAGGATAATTTTTGCTAATAAGGATTAACACCGTCCTCTTTGAATCGAGGTTATGGCCGGAAAGAGAGAGCAATAGAATTTTTCGCTACGTCCAGACAGAGAATCTATGCGCATGCGCATTATGCGCTATTTAAAACAATAAAATTAAATAAATAATAAATATTATATTACAATTATATAATAATGTAATATTATAGTAATTAATAATTATATTATTCTTAGTTTTATTTTTTATTTCTTGGTTAAGTTGATATAAAAATATGACAAGCAAGATTGACAGTTGACAACTGATGAAATATTTTTTCAATTTTAATTGTTATTTTATTTAATATATATAAATATATATAAATATATATAATATATATTTATAAATAAAATAATAGCTGTTTTTCTTTTGATATTTATATTAATTAAAGTAACTTGTGAAAATAAATTTAATAAAATAATCCAATATGAAGTAGCTATTGCCATCTAGCGATTTACAATTGAGTTAATTGAGAAATTTTACGTTTTAAATAATTAAGTAACTATATATAATTGTTATGTAACTAAATAATATTGTTTATAAAACTCTGTTTTATTAATTTTACTACTATATACTGCCATCTAGTAACCTACAAACAAACTAATTGAGAAATTTTACTTGTAAAATATATAATTACGTGATTATCTTAAAATTATATTAAATATTGTTTAAATAATTAAACAACTGTATACAATCGTTACGTAATTGAGTGATAATGTTTATAAAACTTTGTTTTATTAATTTTACTAATATACACTGCCATCTAGCTACTTACAAACAAACTAATTGAAAAATTTTAAGTATAAAATTAATAAATAACGTGTTTGTTTCAAAATTATATTAAAAATTGTTCAATCAATTAATAAACTATGCATAATTAAGTAATAATGTTTATAAAACTTTGTTTTATTAATTTTATTACTGTATACTGCCATCTAGTATCCTACAAACAAACTAATTGAAAAATTTTAAGTATAAAATATATAAATTATGTGATTGTTTTAAAATTATATTAAAAATTGTTTAAATAATTAAATAACTATACATAATTGTTATGTAATTAAGTAATATTGGTTATAAAACTTTGTTTTATTAATTTTACTACTATACACTGCCATCTAGCGACTTACAAACAAAGTAATTGTAAAATTTTACAGATAAAACATATAAATAAAGTGATTATCTTAAAATTATATTAAAAATTGTTTAATCAATTAATAAACTATGCATAATTAAATAATAATGTTTATAAAACTTTGTTTTATTAATTTTATTACTGTATACTGCCATCTAGTATCCTACAAACAAACTAATTAAAAAATTTTAAGTATAAAATATATAAATTATGTGATTGTTTTAAAATTATATTAAAAATTGTTTAAATAATTAAATAACTATACATAATTGTTATGTAATTAGGTAATATTGTTTATAAAACTTTGTTTTATTAATTTTGCTACTATACACTGCCATCTAGCGACTTACAAACAAAGTAATTGTAAAATTTTACAGATAAAACATATAAATAAGGTGATTATCTTAAAATTATATTATAAATTGTTTAATTAATTAATAAACTATGCATAATTAAGTAATAATGTTTATAAAACTTTGTTTTATTAATTTTATTAGGGTACCTATATAATATAAGGGTATGGCCATGTAGTGGTCAAATCAATAAGGTTCATTTTCGCTTGTGTCCGCCATTAGTCCGCCAAATTTTTGTTGTGATATATGTGCTGATCCTTGTTATTTGAAGTTATTTTAAGGTTTTTTAATGTTATAAACAGTTTTGTTATATTAAGATTTTATATTAACATAATTAATAGTGTATAGACCGGAATTAAATATTTAAAATATCGACAAAGACTTATTTTTTTTAATTAGTTTAGTGATAAGTGACATAATACACTTTAGAAATAATTTTCATTTATATTGAAGTTAAGTGTAAAAAAGTTTAATTTAATTTTATATATAAGTAATCATTTACAACAACAAAATAAGATTAGGTAATTGGAAAAATTTTAATTATATAAATTTTGATATCTTAACCTCTCTTAACTTACAATAACGATTTTATCATTATATTATGTATTTGGTATAAATTGTATTATTATAATTATTGTAAAAAAATTTCATTATTAAAAATTTAAAATATTTATATTTTATTTTTATAGAGAATGCCCGGTTGTTCAGCAGTGGGTTGCAGCAATAGAGGAGAAAAGAAAATTTGTAATAAATCAAAATTTTCCAGCAAATCTATGGCTTTTTAGATATTTTTATTTATGTAGAAATAAATATTTTTTTTGTTTATATATTATACCCATTGTTATTATTTAATTGACAGCGTTGATCGTGCGTTTGTGTTTGTTGTGATATTTTATATTTTTAAAAATAGAATAAATATTTTTATAAATTATTATAATAAACTTTATATTATAATCTAAATACAAATTAAAAGATAATAATGTTAGTTAAAAAATTGAAATCGTTATACGATTAAAAATTCCTGGAAATGAAACATTTTAAAATAAATCAAAATTATCTAGTATTATTAATTATAAAATTGGTATTTTTGTATTTGCAAATATTTACATTGAAGAATATATTTACATTTATTTGTTCTGTGTATTACTTAAATACTTTTTTATTGTATAAATATGAAAAATAATTAATTAAAGTATATTTATGTATCTATTAAAATGTAATAAACCACTTTATTTGCGATAATAATGAAAATTTCATGTTTTTCCTGTATATCTTCTATACATATTTGGCGGACTAATGGCGGCGACCTTGACCATGTCCATACCCTTATATTATATAGGTACCCTAAATTTTATTACTGTATATTGCCATCTAGTATCTTACAAACAAACTAATTTAAAAATTTTAAGTATAAAATATATAAATTATGTGATTGTTTTAAAATTATATTAAAAATTGTTTAAATAATTAAATAACTATATATAATTGTTATGTAATTAAGTAATATTGGTTATAAATCTTTGTTTTATTAATTTTACTACTATACACTGCCATCTAGCAACTTACAATCAAACTAATTAAAAAATTTAAGTATAAAATATATAAATAACGTGATTGTTTTAAAATTATATTAAAAATTGTTTAATCAATTAATAAATTATGCATAATTAAGTAATAATGTTTATAAAACTTTGTTTTATTAATTTTATTATTGTATACTGCCATCTAGTATCCTACAAACAAACTAATTAAAAAATGTTAAGTATAAAATATATAAATTATGTGATTGTTTTAAAATTATATTAAAAATTGTTTAAATAATTAAATAACTATACATAATTGTTATGTAATTAGGTAATATTGTTTATAAAACTTGGTTTTATTAATTTTGCTACTATACACTGCCATCTAGCGATTTACAAACAAAGTAATTGTAAAATTTTACAGATAAAACATATAAATAAGGTGATTATCTTAAAATTATATTATAAATTGTTTAATTAATTAATAAACTTTGCATAATTAAGTAATAATGATTATAAAACTTTGTTTTATTAATTTTATTAGTGTATACTGCCATCTAGTAACCTACAAACAAACTAATTGAAAAGTTTTACGTATAAAATATATAAATAACGTGATTATTTCAAAATTATATTAAAAATTGTTTAATCAATTAATAAACTATGCATAATTAAGTAATATAAAACTTTGTTTTATTAATTTTATTACTGTATACTACCATCTAGTAACCTACAAACAAACTAATTAAAAATTTTTAAGTATAAAATATATAAATTATGTGATTGTTTTAAAATTATATTAAAAATTGTTTAAATAATTAAATAACTATATGTAATTGTTATGTAATTAAGTAATATTGGTTATAAAACTTTGTTTTATTAATTTTGCTACTATACACTGCCATCTAGCGACGTACAAACAAAGTAATTGTAAAATTTTTGCAGATAAAACATATAAATAACGTGATTATCTTAAAATTATATTATAAATTGTTTAATTAATTAATAAACTTTGCATAATTAAGTAATAATGTTTATAAAACTTTGTTTTATTAATTTTATTATTGTATACTGCCATCTAGTAACTTACAAACAAACTAATTGAAAAGTTTTACGTATAAAATATATAAATAACGTGATTATCTTAAAATTATATTAAAAATTGTTTAATCAATTAATAAACTATGCATAATTAAGTAATAATGTTTATAAAACTTTGTTTTAATTAATTTAACTACTATATACTGCCATCTAGTAACCTACAAACAAACTAATTGAAAAAATGTTTGTATAAAATATATAAATTACGTGATTATCTTAAAATTATTATAAAAATTGTTTAAATAATTAAGCAACTTAAATGGTTAAAATAAGATATAGCTCCCCGAAAAGTTGCTGTATTCAGAAATATTGAAAAAACCAGATTTGCGCATGCGTGAATATCGGCAAACGCTTGCCAGATGTGTAAAAACCAGTGAACCTCAAAATGTTTCATTAGTAATTTTATCAATTTTGTTCGCTAAGACTTATATCATGTTAAGAAGTCTTTATGTCAGTGGCGTAGCCAGGGAGGTGTTAGGGGGGTTGGAAACCCCCCCCCCCCCAACACAAGATTATGTCTGTTTTTCACAAGGTTATGACGGTTTTTTACAAGGTTATGACTGTTTTTTACAAGATTCTGAAGTTACGAACAAGATTATGTATGTTTTTCACAAGATTATGACTGTTTTTCACAAGATTATGTTTGTTTTTCACAAGGTTATGTATGTTTTTCACAAGATTATGACTGTTTTTTACTAGATTATGTCCGGTTTTTACAAGGTTATGACTGTTTTTCACAAGATTATGTCTGTTTTTGACAAGGTTATGTTTGTTTTTCACAAGGTTATGACTGTTTTTTACAAGGTTATGACTGCTTTTTTACAAGATTATGAAGTTTCGAACAAGATTATGTCTGTTTTTCATAAGATTATGTCTGTTTTTCACAAGATTATGTCTGTTTTTCACAAGGTTATGTTTGTTTTTTTACAAGATTATGTATGTTTTTCACAAGGTTATGACTGTTTTTTACTAGGTTATGTCTGTTTTTCACAAGATTATGTATGTTTTTCACAAGGTTATGACTGTTTTTTACAAGGTTATGACTGTTTTTTACAAGATTATAAAGTTTCGAATAATATTATGTCTGTTTTGCACAAGATTATGTCTGTTTTTCACTAGATTATGTCTGTTTTTCACAAGGTTATGTCTGTTTTTCACAAGATTATGTTTGTTTTTCACAAGGTTATGACTGTTTTTTACAAGGTTATGACTATTTTTTACAAGATTATGAAATTTTTCACAAGATTATGTCTATTTTTCACAAGGTTATGTCTGTTTTTCACAAGGTTATGTCTGTTTTTCACAAGATTATGTCTGTTTTTCACAAGATTATGTCTGTTTTTTACAAGATTATAACTGTTTTTCACTAGATTATGTCTGTTTTTTACAAGGTTATGTCTGTTTTTCACAAGATTATGTCTGTTTTTAACAAGATTATTTTTATTGATTAATATTATTAACTCCCCCCCTGACAAATTTCTAGCTACGCCACTGTGTTTAATAGACCGTTAAGACACATTTAAAATCACATTTTGTTTTGTCATACATTTTGAGAGTCACTGGTTTTTCAACTAACGTGAAAACAGCAACATCTCGGGGAGCTCTATCTCACTTATACCAATAATATTAATAACAAGATTAAAAGTGTATATGGGTAAACCCATATATAGACCACTTTGACATTTCTCGGAAAGTTGGCAACACTGTATTATTTTAATAATATTATAATTTATGTGGGCACTAGAAGAAACTTTCCTGAAAATTTGATCAAAATCGAATAAATAATGTAGCCACAATAAATTTTTAAAAAATTTTGTGATTTTTTTTCTCGATAAGTTGGCATCACTGTATTTTGTTAAAATTGCATAATTTATTTAGGCACTAGGAAAAACTTTTTATGAAAATTTGATTAAAATCGGTTAAATAAAATGGTCATAATAAATTTTTAAAAATTTTACTAATTTTTTTCTCCGAAAGTTGGCAACACTGTATTTTGTTAAAATTACATAAATTATATGAATACTAGGAAAATATTTTGTGAAAATTTGAGTAAAATCGGTTGAATAACATGGCTATAATAAAATTTTTAAAACTTTAGTAATTTTTTTCTCAGAAAGTTGGCATCACTGAATATTAATAAAATTATTTAATTAATGGGAGCATTAAAGAAATCTTTTCTGAAAATTTGATCAAAATCGGATAATTCACGTAGCCAATATGAATTTTTAAAAACTTTAGTAATTTTTTTCTCGGAAAGTTGGCATCACTGGAAAAAACCAAAACCACATGACCATCTTGGGCACCAGACAAATTTATCCTGAAAATTTCATTAAAATCGGTTGAACCGTCTAGGAGGAGTTGCGGCCACAAAATTTTGACTTACGACCGAGCGAGCGAGCTGACGACGCACACACATACACACACATAAACTAAGTTCAGATTCGTCATCTACAGGCTATATGAAGGATTTCTATACAAATTTTTTTTTTTTTTTGAAAATGTTACAGACACCGTACCAAACGCTATACTACTTTTCCTTGCAGTCAAAGTAGTAACAAGATTAGAAGTGTATATGGGTAAACCCATATATAGACCAGTTTGACATTTCTCGGAAAGTTGGCAACACAATATCTTTAACAAAATTATAATTTATGTGGGCACTAGAAGAAACTTTCCTGAAAATTTGATCAAAATCGAATAAATAATGTAGCCACAATGAATTTAAAAAAAAAATTGTTTTTTTTTTGATAAGTTGGCAATACTGTATTTTGTTAAAATTACATAAATTATATGAATACTAGGAGAATCTTTTGTGAAAATTTGAGTAAAATCGGTTAAATAACATGGACATAATAAATTTTCTAAAACTTTAGTAATTTTTTTCTTGGAAAGTTGGCAAAACTGGATATTAATAAAATTACGTAATTAATGGGAGCATTAGGGAAATCTTTTCTGAAAATTTGATCAAAATCGGATAAATAATGTAGCAATATGAATTTTTAAAAACTTTAGTAATTTTTTTCTCGGAAAGTTGGCATCACTGGAAAAAAATAAAACCACATGACCATCTTGGGTACTACGCAAATTTATCCTGAAAATTTCATTAAAATCGGTTGAACCGTCTAGGAGGAGTTGCGGCCACAAAATTTTGACTTACGACCGAGCGAGCGAGCAAGCGAGCGAGCGAGCTGACGACGCACACACATACACCCACTAATCTAAACTAAGTTCAGATTTGTCTGATCTAGAGGCTATATAAAGAATTTCTATACACAATTTTTTATTTTTGCTAATGTTACAGACACCGTACCAAACGCTATAACACTTTTCCTTGCAGTCAAAGTGGTAATAATAAATAATAAATAATAAGGCTGGAGTAAGAAATAGAATCCCGAGAAGTTGCTGTATTCACGAATATTAAAAAAACCAGATTTGCGCATGCGTGAGCATCGGAACGCCCATATTTGGTGTATAAAAACCAGTGAACCTCAAAGTGTTTCATTAGTAATTTTCCTTTTGTTATGTTATGTTAAGAAGTCCGGTAGGTTAGGGTAGGTTTGGTTAGGTTAGGTTAGGTTAGGTTAAGTTAGGTTAGGTTAGGTTAGGTTAGGTTAGGTTAGGTTAGGTTAGGTTAGGTTAGGTTAGGTTAGGTTAGGTTAGGTTAGGTTAGGTTAGGTTAGGTTAGGTTAGGTTAGGTTAGGTTAGGTTAGGTTAGGTTTGGTAGGTAGGTTTCAGGTAGGAGTTTGTTTTTTAAAGACCGTTAAGAAGTCCGGTAGGTTAGGGTAGGTTTGGTAGGTAGGTTTCAGGTAGGAGTTTGTTTTTTAAAGACCGTAAAGAAGTCCGGTAGGTTAGGGTAGGTTTGGTAGGTTAGGTTTCAGGTAGGAGTTTGTTTTTTAAAGACCGTTAAAAAGTCCGGTAGGTTAGGGTAGGTTTGGTAGGTAGGTTTCAGGTAGGAGTTTGTTTTTTAAAGACCGTTAAGACACATTTAAAATCACATTTTGTCATAATACACATTTTGAGAGTCACTGGTTTTTCAACTAACGTGAACACAGCAACATCTCGGGATTCTATTTCTTACTTATACCAATAATAAATAATAAATAATAAATAATAAATAATAAATAATAAATAATAAATAATAAATAATAAATAATAAATAATAAATAATAAATAATAAATAATAAATAATAAATAATAAATAATAAATAATAAATAATAAATAATAAATAATAAATAATAAATAATAAATAATAATAATTATAAGTTTTCTTTTCAGTGTAAAGCTGACATTTTCCACAACATTTTCAGTGCCACTGAGTATTTAGCTAAACTAGGTTAGAATCGTAACAGATGTGTCTTTCTCGTATGACAGCAGGGAAAATCAGTGTTTATATTATTACTACTTTGACTGCAAGGAAAAGTGGTATAGCGTTTGGTACGGTGTCTGTAACATTAGCAAAAACAAAGAAAAAATGTATAGAAATCCTTTATATAGACTCTAGATGACGAATCTGAACTTAGTTTATGTGGGTGTATGGATGTGCGTCGTCAGCTCGCTCGCTCGGTCGTAAGTCAAAATTTTGTGGCCGCAACTCCTCCTAGACGGTTCAACCGATTTTAATGAAATTTTCAGGATAAATTTGTCTAGTACCCAAGATGGTCATGTGGTTTTATTTTTTTCCAGTGATGCCAACTTTCCGAGAAAAAAATTACTAAAGTTTTGAAAAATTCATATTGGCTACGTTATTTATCCGATTTTGATCAAATTTACAGAATAGATTTCCATAATGCTCCCATTAATTATATAATTTTATTAATATCCAGTGTTGCCAACTTTCCGAGAAAAAAATTACTAAAATTTTAAAAAATTTATTATGGCTATGTTATTTAACCGATTTTACTCAAATTTTCACAAAAGATTCTCCTAGTATTCATATAATTTATGTAATTTTAACAAAATACAGTGTTGCCAACTTTCCGAGAAAAAAATTACTAAACTTTATTGTAGCTACATCATTTATTCGATTTTGATCAAATTTTCAGAAAAGTATCGCCTAGTGCCCACATAAATTATAATATTATTAAATACAGTGTTGCCAACTTTCCGAGAAATGTCAAAGTGGTCTATATATGGGTTTACTCATATACTTCTAATCTTGTTATATTATGATTTCCAAATAATTTTCCTGCGATTTTCATCATTTAATTTCCCATTTAATTACGTTTCGCATTGAGATGATCAGGAAAATGTCGAGTGAAAATCAGAAATCGGAAAATTGTTGGCGGAATTTCGCGAATTGGATCCATTGTATTTGTATTGTCACATTTGAGGTAGGATTTCTAATATTAATTAATTATTAATTAGCTAATTAATTACTTAATTAATTACCTACGGTTTTAAGTGAGATTGTAAGGATTTTATATGATTTTACACACACACACACACACACACACACACACACACACACACACACAAACAGGTTAGGTTAGGTTAGCTCATGTAAAATCTTTACAATCGCGTTTAACCTTGTATAAAATCTTGTATAAAAGTATTAACCTTGTATAAAATCTTGTAAAAAACAGTCATAATCTTGTATAAAATCTTGTAAAAAAAACAGTCATAACCTTGTATAAAATTTTGTATAAAACAGTCTTAACCTTGTATAAAATCTTGTATAAAAGTTTTAACCTTGTATAAAATCTTGTAAAAAACAGTCATAACCTTGTATAAAAGTCTTAACCTTGTATAAAATCTTGTAAAAAACAGTCATAACCTTGTATAAAATCTTGTAAAAAATAGTTTTAACCTTGTATAAAATCTTGTTAAAAAGTAAGTCAAAATCTTGTATGAAAGTCTTAACCTTGTATAAAATCTTGTATAAAAGTTTTAACCTTGTATAAAATCTTGTAAAAAACAGTCATAACCTTGTATAAAAGTCTTAACCTTGTATAAAATCTTGTAAAAAACAGTCATAACCTTGTATAAAATCTTGTAAAAAATAGTTTTAACCTTGTATAAAATCTTGTTAAAAAGTAAGTCAAAATCTTGTATGAAAGTCTTAACCTTGTATAAAATCTTGTATAAAAGTTTTAACCTTGTATAAAATCTTGTAAAAAACAGTCATAACCTTGTATAAAAGTCTTAACCTTGTATAAAATCTTGTAAAAAACAGTCATAACCTTGTATAAAATCTTGTAAAAAATAGTTTTAACCTTGTATAAAATCTTGTTAAAAAGTAAGTCAAAATCTTGTATGAAAGTCTTAACCTTGTATAAAATCTTGTATAAAAGTCTTAACCTTGTATAAAATCTTGTAAAAAACAGTCATAACCTTGTATAAAAGTCTTAACCTTGTATAAAATCTTGTAAAAAACAGTCATAACCTTGTATAAAATCTTGTAAAAAATAGTTTTAACCTTGTATAAAATCTTGTTAAAAAGTAAGTCAAAATCTTGTATGAAAGTCTTAACCTTGTATAAAATCTTGTATAAAAGTTTTAACCTTGTATAAAATCTTGTAAAAAACAGTCATAACCTTGTATAAAAGTCTTAACCTTGTATAAAATCTTGTAAAAAACAGTCATAACCTTGTATAAAATCTTGTAAAAAATAGTTTTAACCTTGTATAAAATCTTGTTAAAAAGTAAGTCAAAATCTTGTATGAAAGTCTTAACCTTGTATAAAATCTTGTATAAAAGTTTTAACCTTGTATAAAATCTTGTAAAAAACAGTCATAACCTTGTATAAAAGTCTTAACCTTGTATAAAATCTTGTAAAAAACAGTCATAACCTTGTATAAAATCTTGTAAAAAATAGTTTTAACCTTGTATAAAATCTTGTTAAAAAGTAAGTCAAAATCTTGTATGAAAGTCTTAACCTTGTATAAAATCTTGTATAAAAGTCTTAACCTTGTATAAAATCTTGTAAAAAACAGTCATAACCTTGTATAAAAGTCTTAACCTTGTATAAAATCTTGTAAAAAACAGTCATAACCTTGTATAAAATCTTGTAAAAAATAGTTTTAACCTTGTATAAAATCTTGTTAAAAAGTAAGTCAAAATCTTGTATGAAAGTCTTAACCTTGTATAAAATCTTGTATAAAAGTCTTAACCTTGTATAAAATCTTGTAAAAAACAGTCATAACCTTGTATAAAAGTCTTAACCTTGTATAAAATCTTGTAAAAAACAGTCATAACCTTGTATAAAATCTTGTAAAAAATAGTTTTAACCTTGTATAAAATCTTGTTAAAAAGTAAGTCAAAATCTTGTATGAAAGTCTTAACCTTGTATAAAATCTTGTATAAAAGTCTTAACCTTGTATAAAATCTTGTAAAAAACAGTCATAACCTTGTATAAAAGTCTTAACCTTGTATAAAATCTTGTAAAAAACAGTCATAACCTTGTATAAAATCTTGTAAAAAATAGTTTTAACCTTGTATAAAATCTTGTTAAAAAGTAAGTCAAAATCTTGTATGAAAGTCTTAACCTTGTATAAAATCTTGTATAAAAGTCTTAACCTTGTATAAAATCTTGTAAAATCTTGTAAGGATTTTATGTGATTTTAAGTGAAATTGTAAGGATTTTACGTGGTTTTAAGTGAAATTGTAAGGATTTTATATGATTTTAAGTGAAATTGTGAGGATTTTACATGAGTTTAAGTGCGATTGTAACGATTTTAAGTAAGATTGTAAGGATATTACTTGATTTTAAGCGAGATTGTAAGGATTTTGCATGATTTTAAGTGAAATTGTAAGGATTTTATATGATTTTAAGTAAGATTGTAAGAATATTACATGGTTTTAAGTGAGATTGTAAGGATATTACTTGATTTTAAGTTAAATTGTAAGGATGTTACATGATTTTAAGTAAGATTGTAAGGATTTTATATGATTTTAAGTATGATTGTATAGATTTTACATGGTTTTAAGTGAGATTGTAAGGATATTACATGGTTTTTAAGTGAAATTGTAAGGATTTTATATGATTCTAAGTGAAATTGTAAGGATTTTATATGGTTTTAAGTGAAATTGTAAGGATTTTACATGGTTTTAAGTGAAATTGTAAGAATTTTATCTGATTCTAAGTGAAATTGTAAGGATGTTACATGATTTTTAAACGCGATTGTAAGGATTTTAAGTAAAGATTCTAAAGATTTTATGATTTTATCCCCAATTGTAATCGATTTTATATGATTTTAAGCGAGATTGTAAGCAATTTTACATGATTTTTATGGATTTTAAATAATATTGTAAAGATTTTATCGTGATTTTTTTCGGTTGATTTTACTCGATTTTACATCGAAATTTTTTGTACTTAGCAAATTTTACTCGAGATTTTTAATTAATTAAATAGATCTTGTATACAAATTATTTAATATGTTTTTTTTTTTTAATTCTTTTTTAAAAACATATTTAAAAGTAAATATACACGTAAATATTTATGAACTGTTAATGATTTTGCGGATTTTAGCTATGATTTTAAGGAATTTATTAGGAATTTACTTTGATTTTACTAGGATTTTAATAAATTTGTAAAATCTAGTGTACAAATTTATTAAAAATCATTTAAAATCTTTACAATCGCGCTTAAAATCATTTAAAAACCTTACAATCGCGCTTAAAATCATTTAAAATCTTTACAATCGCGCTTAAAATCATGTGAAATTCTTATAATTGAGCTTAAAATCATGTGAAATTCTTATAATCGTCCTTAAAATCATCTGAAATCCTTATAATCGTCCTTAAAATAATATAAAATCCTTATAATTTCACTTAAAATCATATAAAATCTTTACAATCGCGCTTAAAATCATGTGAAATCTTTACAATCGCGTTCAAAATTATGTGAAATTTTTATAATTGAGCTTTAAAATCATGTAAAATCAATGAAAAAATTAAGTAATATCTTTACAATCGCACTTAAAATTTTATCAAATTATTGTAGCAAAAGTTGGTGTTAGTCAGTTAAGATGGTTCGGACGACATATTGAGCGAATGCGTCTAATGAACGTTTGCTGTTAAAAAGATTTATTTGAATGATTTTTGATATGGTATAGGTTTGCAGATAAATGATGAGTAATTGGAGTGGTGGTATGATTGAGAGGGTGGCTTGCTTGCAGCGAAAGTTTTCAAGTAGTAGGAATAGAAGTGAGCATGTATGAGAGGAATTATGAATGTGGATGAAATTGCGAAAGTTGCTTGTGCTGGATATACGAATGTTTGGAGGCGACTGATTTATCGGAATGATGAAAAGAGTTTGTGCCACACCCTTATTTGGGTACATGACATTGTGATTGTCTATGTATGTATGTATGTATGTATGTATGTATGTACAATTTCATTTAAAATCATATAAAATTCTTATAATCGTTCTTAAGATTATCTAAAATCAATAAAAACAAGATTAGAAGTATATGGGTAAACCCATATATAGACTACTTTGACATTTTTCGGAAAGTTGGCAACCCTGTATTTTAATAATATTATAATTTATGTGGGCACTAAAAGATACTTTTCTGAAAATTTGATCGAAATCGAATAAATAATGTAGCCACAATAAATTTTTAAAAAATTTTGTGATTTTTTTTCTCGATAAGTTGGCAACACTGTATTTTGTTAAAATTGCATAATTTATTTAGACACTAGGAAAAACTTTTATAAATATTTGATTAAAATCGGTTAAATAAATTGGTCAAAATAAATTTTTAAAAATTTTACTAATTTTTTTCTCGGAAAGTTGGCAACACTGTATTTTGTTAAAATTACATAAATTATATGAATACTAGGAGAATCTTTTGTGAAAATTTGAGTAAAATCGGTTAAATAACATAGCCATAATAAATTTTTTAAAACTTTAGTAATTTTTTTCTCGAAAAGTTGGCAACACTGAATATTAATAAAATTATGTAATTAATGGGAGCATTAGGGAAATCTTTTTTGAAAATTTGATCAAAATCGGATAAATAACGTAGCCAATATGAATTTTTTAAAACTTTAGTAATTTTTTTCTCGGAAAGTTGGCATCTCTGGAAAAAAACAAAACCACATGACCATCTTGGGTACTAGACAAATTTATCCTGAAAATTTCGTTAAAATCGGTTGAACCGTCTAGGAGGAGTTGCGGCCACAAAATTTTGACTTACGACCGAGCGAGCGAGCGAGCTGACGACGCACACACATACACCCACATAAACTAAGTTCAGATTCGTCATCTAGAGGCTATATGAAGAATTTCTATACAATTTTTTTTTTTTTTGAAAATGTTACAGACACCGTACCAAACGCTTAACTACTTTTCCTTGCAGTCAAAGTAGTAAAAATCATGTAGAATTCTTATAATTGTTCTTAAAATTTTGCTAAAATCAACAAGAAAATCCTGTTAAATCCTTACAATTACGCTTAAAATCCTGCTTAAATCCTAGGATTGTACAATTTACGCGTTGTAGCAAAATTTAAGGAAGTGGTTTTCCCTCTCCTGGGGGTTTTAATATTGTATTAGAAGTATATGGGTAAACCCATATATATATATATATATATATATATATATATATATATATATATATATATATATATATATGTAGAGTCAGAGTCAGAGTCATATATATATATATATATATATATATATATATATATATATAATATATAATATATAATATATATATATATATATATATATATATATTATATATTATATATAGACCACTTTGACATTTCTCGGAAAGTTGGCAATACAATATTTTTATATTAAAATTATAATTTATGTTGGCACTAGGAGAAACTTTCAGGAAAATTCCATCAAAATCGAATAAATAATGTAGCCACAATAAATTTTTTTAAATAAATTTTTCGAAAAGTTGGCAACACTGTATTTTGTTGTTAAAATTGCTTAATTTATTTAGGCACTAGGAGAATCTTTTATGAAAAATTTGATTAAAATCGGTTAAATAAAGTGATCATAATGAATTTTTAAAAATTTTAGTATTTTTTTTCTCGGAAAGTTGGCAATACTGTATTTTGTTGTTAAAATTGCATAAATTATATGAATACTAGGAGAATCTTTTGTGAAAATTTGAGTAACATCGGTTAAATAGTTGTCATAATAAATTTTCTAAAATTATAGTAATTTTTCTCTCGGAATGTCGGCAACACTGGATATTAATAAAATTATATAATTAATGGGAGCATTTGGGAAATCTTTTTTGAAAATCTGATCAAAATTGGATAAATAATGTAGCCACAATAAATTTTTAAAATTTTTAGTAATTTGTTTCTCGGAAACTTGTCACCACTGGAAAAAAATAAAACCACATGACATGGGTACTAGACAAATTTATCCTGTAAATTTCATTAAAATTGGTTGAACTCAGTCTAGGAGGAGTTGCGATCACAAAACTTGAACCGTCTAGGAGGAGTTGCGTTCACAAAACTTTAACTTTACTGATTACTTTCCACAGGTGACGAGATGTTCTCCGATTCGTACAAAATGAAGCTAGTCGACGAAGTCCTCTACGAAGTGACGTGCAAACTCGTCCAACGGAAACATGGCGAAATAACATTTGCCGGATTGAATCCATCCGCGGAGGAGGCGGATGAGGGTGGAGTGGATGAATCCGTCTTGAGTGGAGTGGATGTGGTGCTAAATCATCGGTTATGTGAGACGTATGCGTTCGGTGATAAGAAATCGTATACGTTGTATTTGAAGGATTATATGAAGAAGTGAGTATTATTAGAGGGATATATTAGTTTAGGGGTGAGATTTTTAACAGTGTAGCTTAGTATTGCACTGAGGATTGTATAATTGTGGGATTTAAGTGATTTTGGAGGGAGATTGTAAAGATTTCATATGATTTTAAGTAAGATTGGAAGGATTTTATATGGTTTTAAGTGAAATTTTAAAGATTTTATATGATTTTAAATGAGATTGTAAAGATTTTAAATGATTTTAAGTAAGATTTTAATGATTTTATATGATTTTAAGACTTTTATACAAGGTTAAGACTACTTTTTACAAGATTTTATACAAGGTTAAGACTTTTATACAAGATTTTATACAAGGTTAAGACTATTTTTTTACAAAATTTTATACAAGGTTAAGACTATTTTTTACAAGATTTTATACAAGGTTAAGACTATTTTTTTACAAGGTTAAGACTATTTTTTGCAAGATTTTATACAAGGTTATGACTGTTTTTTACAAGATTTTATACAAGGTTAAGACTGTTTTTTTACAAGATTTTATACAAGGTTATGACTGTTTTTTACAAAATTTTATACAAGGTTATGACTTTTGTACAAGATTTTATACAAGGTTATGACTGTTTTTTACAAGATTTTATACAAGGTTAAGACTTTTATACAAGATTATATACAAGATTAAGACTATTTTTCACAAAATTTTATACAAGGTTAAGACTTTTATACAAGATTTTATACAAAGTTAAGATTATTTTTTACAAGATTAATTTTTATACAAGGTTAAACGCGATTGTATAAAATCTTGTATAAAAGTCTTAACCTTGTATAAAATCTTGTAGAAAATAGTCATAACCTTGTATAAAATTTTGTATAAAAGTCTTAATTTTGTATAAAATCTTGTAAAAAACAGTCATAACCTTGTATAAAATCTAACCTGTGTGTGTGTGTGTGTGTGTGTGTGTGTGTGTGTGTGTAAAAACATGTCGACATTGTAATATCGCCTGGATTTAATCCGTCCGCTGAGGAAGCGGATGAGAGTGGTACGGATGAATCCGTCTTGAGTGGAGTGGACGTGGTGCTAAATCATCGGTTATGTGAGACGTACGCGTTCGGTGATAAGAAATCGTATACGTTGTATTTGAAGGATTATATTATGAAGAAGTGAGTATTATTATTAGGGATATTGATTAAGATTTTAAGTAAAATTATAAAGATTTTAAGTGAAATTATAAGGATTTTATTTGATTTTAAGGGAAATTTTGAAAATTATATATGATTTTAAGTGAGATTGTAAGGATTTTATATGATTTTAAGTAAAATTTTATATGATTTTAAGACTTTCATACAAGTTTTTATACAAGGTTAAGACTTTTATACAAGATTTTATACAAGGTTAAAATTTTCATACAAGATTTTATACAAGGTTAAGACTGTTTTTTTACAAGATTTTATACAAGGTTATGACTGTTTTGTACAAGATTTTATGCAAGGTTAAGACTGTTTTTTTATAAGATTTTATACAAGGTTAAGATTTTTATACAAGATTTTATACAAGGTTATGACTGTTTTATACAAGATTTTATACAAGGTTAAGATTGTTTTTTACAAGATTTTATACAAGGTTAAGACTGTTTTTTTACAAGATTTTATAGAAGGTTAAGACTTATACAAGTGAGTATTATGGATGATTAGTTAACGGGTGGGATTTTTTTACAGTGTAGCTTAGTATTGCACTGCGGATTGTATAATTGTAGGATTTAAGTTATCTAGGGTTTAAGTGATTTTAACATGATTTGGGAGCGAGATAAGCGATTTTATACGATTTTAAGTGAAATTGGAAAGATTTTACATGATTTTAAGTGAAATTGTAAGGATATTATATGATTTTAAGTGAAATTGTAAAAATTTTATCAGATTTTAAGTGAAATTTTAAAGATTTTATATGATTTTAAGTGAAATTTGAAAATTTTTATATGATTTTAAGTAAGATTTTAAGCGATTTTACCTGATTTTTAGTGAAATTTTAAAGTTTTTATATGATTTTAAGTGAGATTGTAAGGATTTTATATGATTTTAAGTGAAATTGTGAAGATTTTATATGATTTTAAGTGAAATTGTAAAGAATTGTAAAGTGATTTTAAGCGCGATTATAAAGATTTTACATGATTTTAAGTGAAATTGTAAGGATTTTATATGATTTTACGTGAAATTTTAAAGATTTTAAGTGAAATTTAAAGATTTTATATAATTTTAAGTGAAATTGTAAAAATTTAATCTGATTTTAAGCGCGATTGTAAAGATTTTACCTGATTTTAAGTGAAATTTTAAAGATTTTATATGGTTTTACAAATGATTGTAATTATATTTATTGTAACTGACTGTTCGGACAAATTACATAATCAATTTGAAATTAATTATTCAATATTATTAATTAGAATATATTATTAATTGATTTATAGAAAATAAAAATTAGTATATTTTTTAACTTACTCTAGTTTTTTCAAAAACGATTATTATTGTACCGAAAAAATACCTAAGATATAATATTCTATGTAGAATAATATATTTTTTTTTTTTAATTTTTTGGTATTTATAATTTGGCCAAAAAAAGCAAAAAATGTATATTTTTTTTTTGGAAAAAAGAATTTGTTTTTCTATTTTCCAAAATACAAAAAAAAAAATTAAAATTAATATTAAACTACATAAAATATTATATATATCAGGTATTTTGTTGATACCTTTAAGATCGTTTTTTTTTTTAAATAGGGCCAGTTAAAAATATGCTATTTTTGATTTTCTATAAATCAATTAATAATATTCTAATTAATAATATTGAATAATTAATTACAAATTGATTATGTAATTTTCCGAACAGTCAGTTACAATAGAAATAAGTATTATAAGAATTTTACTCGAGATTTTTAATTAATTATATACTATTATATAATTAATATATAATATAGTAATAAAATAATATATATAGTAAAATATATAATATAAATAGTATATAATTATATACTATTATTATATATGTATATATATAGTATTAATTATATTGTATACAAATTTATTTAAGGTGTATTTTAATAAATTCTTATTCAAAAACATATTTATAGGTAAATATACACTAAATATTTACGAACTATTAATAATTTTACATGATTTTCAGTGAAATTTTAGATTTTATATGATTTTAAGCGAGATTGTAAAGATTTTATTTGATTTTAAGTGAAATTTTAAAGATTTTATATGATTTTAAGTAAGATTTTAAAGATTTTACATGATTTTAAGTGAGATTTTAAAGATTTTATATGATTTTAAGTGAAATTTTAAAGATTTTACATGATTTTAAGTGATTTTAAAGATTATATATGATTTTAAGTGAAATTTTAAAGATTTTACATGATTTTAAGTGATTTTAAAGATTATATATGATTTTAAGGGAAATTTTAAAGATTTTATATGATTTTAAATAAGATTTTATATGATTTTAAGTGAAATTGTAAAGATTTTAAAGATTTTACATGATTTTAAGTAAGATTTTAAAGATTTTATATAATTTTAAGTGAAATTTTAAAGATTTTTTATGATTTTAAGTAAGATTTTAAAGATTTTATACGATTTTAAGGGAAATTTTAAAGATTGTATATGATTTTACGTGAAATTTTAAAGATTTTACATGATTTTAAGTAAGATTTTAAAGATTTTATATGATTTTAAAGGAAATTTTAAAGATTTTATATGATTTTAAGCGAGATTGTAAATATTTTACTATGATTTTATATCGAAATTTTTAAGATTGTAGCGAATTTTACTCGAAATTTTCAATGAATTATATAGATTTCGTATACAAATTTATTTAAGGGTTGTTTTAATAAATTCTTATTCAAAAACATATTTATAAGTAAATATACATTAAATATTTACAAACTATTAATGATTTTACATGATTTTAAGTGAAATTGTAGATTTTATATGATTTTTAGCGAGATTGTAAAGATTTTACCTGATTTTAAGAGAGATTGTAAAGATTTTATTTGATTTTAAGTGAAATTTTAAAAATTTTATAAAATTTTAAGTAAGATTTTAAAGATTTTATATGATTTTAAGTGAAATTTTGAAGATTTTATAAAATTTTAAGTAAGATTTTAAAGATTTTATATGATTTTAAGTGAAATTTTAAAGATTTTACATGATTTTAAGTAAGATTTTAAAGATTATATATGATTTTAAGGAAAATTTTAAAGATTTTATATGATTTTAAGTAAGATTTTAAAGATTTTACATGATTTTAAGTGAAATTTTAAAGATTTTACATGATTTTAAGTGATTTTAAAGATTATATATGATTTTAAGTGAAATTTTAAAGATTTTACATGATTTTAAGTAAGATTTTAAAGATTTTATATGATTTTAAGGGAAATTTTAAAGATTTTATATGATTTTAAGTAAGATTTTAAAGATTTTACATGATTTTAAGTGAAATTTTAAAGATTTTATATGATTTTAAGTAAGATTTTAAAGATTTTATACGATTTTAAGGGAAATTTTAAAGATTGTATATGATTTTAAAGGAAATTTTAAAGATTTTATATGATTTTAAGCGAGATTGTAAATATTTTACTATGATTTTATATCGAAATTTTTAAGATTTTAGCGAATTTTACTCGAGATTTTTAATGAATTATATAGATCTCGTATACAAATTTATTTAAGGGTTGTTTTAATAAATTCTTATTCAAAAACATATTTATAAGTAAATATACATTAAATATTTACAAACTATTAATGATTTTAAATGATTTTAAGTGAAATTGTAGATTTTATATGATTTTAAGCGAGATTGTAAAGATTTTATATGATTTTAAGTGAAATTTTAAAGATTTTATAAGATTTTAAGTGAAATTTTAAAGATTTCATATAATTTTAAGTGAAATTTTAAAGATTTTACATGATTTTAAGTGAAATTTAAAATTTTTATATAATTTTAAGTGAAATTTTAAAGATTTTATATGATTTTAAGTGATTTTAAAGATTATATATGATTTTAAGGGAAATTTTAAAGATTTTATATGATTTTAAGTAAGATTTTAAAGATTTTATACGATTTTAAGGGAAATTTTAAAGATTGTACTTATATGATTTTAAGTGAAATTTTAAAGATTTTACATGATTTTAAGTAAGATTTTAAAGATTTTATATGATTTTAAGTGAAATTTTAAAGATTTTACATGATTTTAAGTAAGATTTTAAAGATTTTATATAATTTTAAGGGAAATTTTAAAGATTTTATATGATTTTAAGTAAGATTTTAAAGATTTTATATGATTTTAAGTGAAATTTTAAAGAATTACATGATTTTAAGTGAGATTATAAGGATTTTTATTTGATTTTAAGATTTTACTATGATTTTATGGATTTTAAGCGAGATTGTAAAGATTTTACCATGATTTTATATCGAAATTTTTAAGATTTTAGCGAATTTAATTCGAGATTTTTAATTAATTATACAGATCTCGTATACAAATTTATTTAAGGGTTGTTTTAATAAATTCTTCTTCAAAAACATATTTATAAATAAATATACATTAAATATTTACGAACTATTAATGATTTTACATGATTTTAAGTGAAATTGTAGATTTTATATGATTTTAAGGGAAATTTTAAAGATTTTATATGATTTTAAGAGAGATTGTAAAGATTTAATATGATTTAAAGTAAGATTTTAAAGATTTTACATGATTTTAAGCGAGATTGTAAAGATTTTACATTGATTTTATGGATTTTTAAGCAAGATTGTAAATATTTTACCATGATTTTATATCGAAATTTTTAAGATTCTAGCGAATTTTACTCGAGATTTTTAATGAATTATATACATACATACATACATACATACACAATCACGCCATGTACCCAAAAGGGTGTGGCACAAACTCTTTTTAATAAATTTAATAAATTTGCAATTATGATTCATACATAGTAGAAAAACAAAATTTATATTAAAAATGTGTTCATTTGCAATATAATTTTATATCTGTTAAATAATCAATAATAAGTTCATAAAGTAGTAGTTTTTTTCACGCTAATACTGAATTTTCGAATATGATCTGTTGAAGAAAGGTTTATTTTTGCAATTATTTCTGCACTAAATTACAAAATTTACATTGAAATTTCAATGTGATTGTAAAGAGTTTACATGATTTTAGGTGAAATTGTAAGGATTTTAAATAAAATTGTAAAGATTTTACATGATTTTTAAACGCCATTGTAAAGATTTTGCATGATTTTGAGTAAGATTGTAAAAATTTTCTATGATTTTAAGTGAAATTGTAAAGATATCACATGATTTTAAGCGCGATTGAAAAGAATTTATGACTTTTTTTTATTAAATTGTTATTTTTCTTCCATTTCCAGACTCGTTTCGAAACTGGAAGAATCCGCCCCGGACCAAATCGACGTCTTCAAAACCAACATGAACAAAGTAATGAAGGACATTTTGTTCCGATTTAAAGAACTCCAGTTCTTCACCGGCGAATCAATGGACGTCGATGGAATGGTGGCCCTGATGGAGTATTGGGACATAAACGGCGAATCCGTCCCTGTACTCATGTTCTTCAAGCATGGCCTGCTCGAGGAGAAATTCTAGAAACACACCTTAATCCACTCCTGAATGAATAACAACTGTTTAAACGGTTTTTTGTTAATTAAAATCTACCTAAATCCACTCCTGAATGAATAACAACTGTTTAAACGGTTTTTTGTTAATTAAAATCAACCTAAATCCCCTCCTGACTCTCTTGAATGAATAACAATGGTTTAAACGTTTTTGTTAATTATACATTAAATAATAATAATAATAATAATATTAATAATATTTTTGAGTTTCGGTTCCATCTTTTTTTAATTGTGCTATTTTTTATTATTTTTGTTTATTTTTATGAGAATAATTATAATTATTATTATTATTAATAATAATAATAATAATTTTTGTATTTAATTAATTATTATTATTATTATTATTTTATTTGAGCGTTAAGATGAGATAATTATAAAACTGTCTGATATTTATACCACAATTTGTCGAAAATTTGAAATAAATACATTTATATTTATTTTGAAAATGGAATTATTTACGGATATTTGTTTTCTTTGATAACCCGCTAATTTTATATAATTTTAAGTGAAATTTTAAAGGTTTTACATGATTTTAAGTGAAATTTTGAAGATTTCATATGATTTTCAGTAAGATTTTAAAGATTATATATGATTTTAAGTGAAATTTTAAAAGTTTTGTATGATTTTAAGTGAAATTTTAAAGGTTTTGGATGATTTTAAGTAAGATTTTAAAGATTTTATATGATTTTAAGTGAAATTTTAAAGATTTTACATGATTTTAAGTGAAATTTTAAAGGTTTTGGATGATTTTAAGTAAGATTTTAAAGATTTTATATGATTTTAAGTAAGATTTTAAAGATTATATATGATTTTAAGTGAAATTTTGAAGATTTTATATGATTTTAAGTGAAATTTTAAAGGTTTTATATGATTTTAAGTAAGATTTTAAAGATTTCATATGATTTTAAGTAAGATTTTATATGATTTTAAGTAAGATTTTAAAGGTTTTATATGATTTTAAGTAAGATTTTAAAGATTTTATATGATTTTAAGTGAAATTTTGAAGATTTTATATGATTTTAAGTGAAATTTTAAAGGTTTTACATGATTTTAAGTGAAATTTTGAAGATTTTATATGATTTTAAGTAAGATTTAAAAGATTTTATATGATTTTAAGTGAAATTTTGAAGATTTTATATGATTTTAAGTGAAATTTTGAAGATTTTATATGATTTTAAGTAAGATTTTAAAGATTTTATATGAGTTTAAGTGAAATTTTAAAGGTTTTATATGATTTTAAGTAAGATTTTAAAGATTTTATATGATTTTAAGTAAGATTTCATATGATTTTTAGTGAAATTTTAAAGATTTTGTATGATTTTAAGTGAAATTTTAAAGATTTTATATGATTTTATGTGAAATTTTAAAGATTTTGTATGATTTTAAGTGAAATTTTAAAGATTTTCTATGATTTTAAGTAAGATTTTAAAAATTTCATATGATTTGAAGGTTTTATATGATTTTCGTTCCATCTTTTTAATTTTATATTTATTTTGAAAATGACATTATTGATATTTTGATGTTTTAGTACCAGGTAAAAACAGGTTAAGTATTTTCTTTTGAGAACAAAATTAAAATATGAAATTATTTTTATGTAACTAACGTTATTTTTCTAGTAAAATTTTTGAAATTTATATTTTATATTTTTTAAAAATAACAATATTTATGGTTATTATTATTATTATTATTATTATTTTGATGTTTTAATCCCGGTTATCGGTTAATTAAAGCGGTTAACCGTAATCCTAACCGGTAGATTAAAAATCAATAATTTTCCAAAAATAAAATGAAATATGAAATTATTTTTATGTAACGTAATTTTTTTTAGAAATTTTTTTTGAATTTCAAACTTTGTATTTTTAATATAAGTAGAGATTTTATTAGTTAATTGATATTTAAATCTCACCCCTAATATTAGGCAATTTCTTTGCACATGTGTTTTACAGATTGCATATGTAACTAAACATATTTTAGGCAACTTTTTATTATTCGGTATGTGAAAAACAGACATAATCTTGTGAAAACAGTCATAACCTTGTGAAAAACAGACATAATCTTGTGAAAAACAGACATAATCTTGTGAAAAACAGTCATAATCTTGTGAAAAACAGTCATAATCTTGTTCGAAACTTCATAATCTTGTAAAAAACAGTCATAACCTTGTGAAAAACACACATAATCTTGTGAAAAACTTCATAATCTTGTAAAAAAACAGTCATAACCTTGTAAAAAACAGTCATAACCTTGTAAAAAACAGACATAATCTTGTGAAAAACAGACATAATCTTGTGAAAAACAGACATAACCTTGTGAAAAACAGACATAATCTTGTAAAAAACAGTCATAACTTTGTGAAAAACAGACATAATCTTGTGAAAAACTTCATAATCTTGTAAAAAAACAGTCATAACCTTGTAAAAAACAGTCATAACCTTGTAAAAAACAGACATAATCTTGTGAAAAACAAACATAATCTTGTGAAAAACTTTATAATCTTGTAAAAAACAGTCATAACCTTGTAAAAAACAGACATAATCTTGTGAAAAACTTCATAATCTTGTAAAAAACAGTCATAACCCTGTAAAATACAGTCATAACCTTGTGAAAAACAGACATAATCTTGTAAAAAACAGTCATAACCTTGTGAAAAACAGACAATCTTGTTCGTGTAAAAAACAGTCATAACCTTGTGAAAAACAGACATAATCTTATGAAAAACAGTCATAACCTTGTGAAAAACAGACATAATCTTGTGAAAAACAGACATAACCTTGAATTTTCCAAAAATAAAATGACGGTTTTTCTTTTTTTTTGAGAACAAAATTGAAATATAAAATTATTTTGAAATATGAAATTATTTTTATGTAACGTTATTTATTTTTTTGTATCTTTTTTGAATTTCAAATTTTGTATTTTTAATATGTATAGATTTTATTAGTTAATTGATATTTAAATCTCACCCCTAATATTAGGCAATTTCTATGCACATGTGTTTTACAGATTGCATATGTACATACATACATACACAATCACGCCATGTACCCAAATAAGGGTGTGGCACAAACTCTTTACACTCATTCCAAGAAATCAGTCGCCTCCAAACATTCCTGTCCAGCACAAGCAACTTTCGCACTACTTTCATCCACATTCATAATTCCTCTCATACATCATGCTCTTCTATTCCTACTACTTGGAAACTTTCTTGGCTCACGCAAGCCACTCTTTCAATCCTACCACTCCAACTACTCATTGTCCACCTGCAAACGTATACCATATCAAAAATCATTCAAATGCATCTTTTTTACAGCAAACCGTTCATTAGACGCATTCGTTCAACATGTCTCCGAACCATCTTAACTGACTAACACCAACTTTTGCTACAACATTTCTTTCAATTTTACAAAAATTATTTTTATATGTAAAATTATAATTAAAATATGTAACACATTTTCATTTTCATATTTACACTATTTAAAGTAATTATTACATTTGTGAATGTAAATGTAGTAAAAGTTGGTGTTAGTCAGTTAAGATGGTTCGGACGACATGTTGAGCGAATGCGTCTAATGAACGTTTGCTGCTAGAAATGATTTATTTGAATGATTTTTGATATGGTATACGTTTGCAGGTGGACAATGAGTAGTTGGAGTGGTGGTATGATTGAGAGAGTGCCTTGCGTGAGCGAAAGTTTCCAAGTAGTAGGAATAGAAGTGAGCATGTATGAGAGTGGAATTATGAAATGTGGATGTGTGTGCTCAAGTTGCTTATGTCTCTGGATATAGGAATATGTTTGTATTCGACTGATTTCTCAGGATGAGTGGAAATAGAGTTTGTGCCACACCCTTATTTGGGTACATGGCATTGCGATTGTCTATGTATATATGTATATAAGTACAATTACGCCAGGCGTATTTCCAGAATTCACTAAACGGTAGGTGAGGTTTTATTTTTTCTATAATCTACACTGTTACAAAAAAATAAATATATTATATATTATATATATATATATATATATATTATATATATATATATATATATTATATATATATATATATATATATATATATATATATTATAACGATGTGTAAATGTTCAAGATCGAATTAGCTACATTAATAAAATTATATAAAAAACAAGATTAGAAATGTATATGGGTAAACCCATATATAGACCACTTTGACATTTCTCGGAAAACTGGCAACACTGTATTATTTTAATAATATTATAATTTATGTGGGCACTAGGAGAAACTTTGAGCGAAATTTTCTGCAAAATCGAATAAATAATGTAGCCACAATGAATTTTTGAAAAAATTTTGTGATTTTTTCAAGATAAATTGGCAACACTGTATTTTGTTAAAATTGCATAATTTATTTCGGCACTAGGAGAAACTTTTATGAAAATTTGATTAAAATCGGTTAAATAAAATGGTTATAATAAATTTTTAAAAATTTTACTAATTTTTTTCTCGGAAAGTTGGCAACACTGTATTTTGTTAAAATTACATAAATTATATGAATACTAGGAGAATCTTTTGTGAAAATTTGATCAAAATCGGATAAATAATGTAGTCACAATGAATCTTTAAAAACTTTAGTAATTTTTTTCTCGGAGAGTTGGCATCACTGGAAAAAACCAAAACCACATAACTATCTTGGGTACTAGACAAATTTATCCTCAAAGTTTTTATTAAAATCGGTTGAACCCCGTCTAGGAGGAGTTGCGGCCACAAAATTTTGACTTACGACCGAGCGAGCGAGCGAGCTGACGACGCACATCCATACACCCACATAAACTAAGTTTCAGATTCGTCATCTAAATGCTATATGAAGGGGGTTCAACTGATTTTAATAAAAATTTTGAGAATAAATTTGTCTAGTACCCAAGATGGTCATGTGGTTTTGGTTTTTACCAGTGATGCCAACTCTCCGAGAGAAAAAAATTACTAAAGTTTTTAAAAATTCATTGTAACTACATTATTTATCCGATTTTGATCAAATTTTCAGATAAAATATGCCTAATGCTCCCATTAATTATATAATTTTATTAATATCCAATGTTGTCAACTTTCCGAGAAAAAAAATATTAAAATTTTAAAAATTTTAATATGACCATGTTATTCAACTGATTTTACCCAAATTTTCACAAGAGATTATTTTCCTAGTATTCATATAATTTATGTAATTTTAACAAAATACAGTGTTGCCAACTTTCCGAGAAAAAAATTAGTAAAATTTAAAAAAATTTATTATGACCATTTTATTTAACCGATTTTAATCAAATTTTTATAAAAGTTTTTCCTAGTGCCTAAATAAATTATGCAATTTTAACAAAATACAGTATTGCCAACTTATCGAGAAAAAATCACAATTTTTTTAAAAAATTTATTGTGGCTACATTATTTATTCGATTTTGATCAAATTTTCAGAAAAGTATCTTCTAATATCCACATAAATTATAATATTATTAAAATACAATGTTGCCAACTTTCCGAGAAATGTCAAAGTGGTCTATATATGGGTTTACCCATATACTTCTAATCTTGTTATTTAAAATGTTGTCAAAAATTAATTATTATTTTTTAATTATTACTATATAATAATTATTATGTAACTATGTAATAATGTTTATAAAACTGTATTTTATTAACTTTTTTAATATATTAGCGAGTACAGTGCCATCTAGCGATGTACAAATGAATTAATAGAAAAATTGGCTAATAAAATCATATAAATAACGTAATTATTTTAAAATTATATTAAATATTGTATAAACAATTAATAAAACTATATATATAATTGTTATGTAACTAAATTATTATGTAATACTGTTTGTAAATTGTAGTTTTATTAATTTTGCTACTACACACTGCCATCTAGCGAGTTACAAGCAAATTAATTGTAAAATTTTCCAGGTAAAATAACGTGCTTATTTCAAAATTATATCTAAATTGGTTAAATAATTAAATATTTATATTTATAATTGTTATGTAATTAAGTAATAATGTTTGTAAATTGTTCTTTTATTACCAGTTTGACTGCAAGGAAAAGTGGTATAGTGTTTGGTCTGTAACATTTTCAAAAAAACATAAAAAATTATATATAAATCCTTCGTCTATAGCCTCTAGATCAGACGAATCAAACAAAACAAAATGAATAGAAATTTTTCATATAGTCTCTAGATGACGAATCTGAACTTAGTTTATAAGTGGGTGTATAGATGTGCGTCGTCATCTCGCTCGGTCGTCAGTCAAAATTTTGTGATTACTCCTCCTAGACGGTTCAACCGATTTTAATGAAATTTTCAGAATAAATTTGTCTAGTACCCAAGATGGTCATGTGGTTTTATTTTTTTCCAGTGGTGACAATTTTCCGAGAAAAAATTACTAAAGTATTTAAAAATTTATTGCGGCTACATTATTTATCCGATTTTGATGAAATTTTCAGAAAAGATTTCCCTAATGCTCTCATTAATTACATAATTTTATTAATATCCAGTGTTGCCAATTTTCCGAGAAAAAATTACGAAAATTTTTAAAAATGACTATATTATTCAACCGATTTTACTAAAATTTTCACAAAAGATTCTCCTAGTATTCATATAATTTACGTAATTTTAACAAAATACAGTGTTGCCAACTTATCGAGAAAAGAAATCACAAATTTTTTTAAAAAATTATTATGGCTACATTATTTATTCGATTTTGATCAAATTTTCGGGTAAGTTTCTCCTCGTGCCGACATAAATTATAATATTATTAAAATACAGTGTTGCCAACTTTCCGAGAAATGTCAAAGTGGTCTATATATGGGTTTACCCATATACACTTCTAATCTTGTTTTTTTAATATTTATTAATAAATTTCTTGACCAAATAAAAATAGTTTAATAATAACTTACCAAATGGAAACATTGCCCATTGTGAAAAATATGATAACCTTGTGAAAAATATCACAACTTTGTGAAAAATATTCCAATCTTGTAAAAATATTATAACCTTGTGAAAAATAAGATAACCTTGTGAAAAATATTACAACCTTGTGAAAAATATGACAACTTTGTGAAAAATATGACAACTTTGTGAAAAATATTACAACCTTGTGAAAAATATCACAACCTTGTGAAAAACATAACAACCTTGTGAAAAATAAGACAACCTTGTAAAATATCACAACCTTATGAAAAATATCACAACCTTGTAAAAATATCACAATTTTGTGAAAAACATCACAACCTTCTGAAAAATATCACAACCCTGTTAAAAATATGATAACCTTGTGAAAAATATCACAACCTTGTAAAAATATGACAACCTTGTAAAAAATTTCACAACCTTGGAAAAATATCACAACCTTGTGAAAAACATGACAACCTTGTGAAAAATATCACAACCTTGTAAAAATATCACAACCTTGTGAAAAACATCACAACCTTTTGAAAAATATCACAACCCTGTTAAAAATATGACAACCTTGTGAAAAATATTACAACCTTGTAAAAATATTACAACCTTGTGAAAAACATCACAACTTTCTGAAAAATATCACAACCCTGTTAAAAATATGATAACCTTGTGAAAAATATCACAACCTTGTGGAAAATATCACAACCTTGTGTAAAATATCACAACCTTGTAAAAATATCACAACCCTGTGAAAAATATTACAATCTTGTGAAAAATATCACAACTTTGTAAAATATCACAACTTTATGAAAAATATCACAACCTTGTAAAAATATTACAACCTTGTGAAAAACATCACAACCTTCTGAAAAATATCACAACTCTGTGAAAAATAAGATAACCTTGTGAAAAATATCACAACCTTGTGAAAAATATCACAACCTTGTGTAAAATATCACAACCTTGTAAAAAATATCACAACCATGTAAAAAATTAAATAAAAAGAATCTTTTTTTATATTTATTAACAAATTCCTGACCAAATAATAATAGTTTAATAATAACTTAACAAATGGAAACATTTTTATCAACCATATTTTTATCCACCAATAGAAACACTGGAAATTTTATTAAAATATCTTTTATTTCTATCTAGAGAATTAAACAAACAATTTTTTTAATTATTTAAGTTTTAAGCTATCGAGTCTCTTTAAAATGAGCAAAACTCGATCTATTTAAAAGAAAGTAGCAAAAGTTGGTGTTAGTCAGTTAAGATGGTTCGGACGACATGTTGAGCGAATGCGTCTAATGAACGTTTGCTGTTACAAAAGATTTAGTTGAATGATTTTGATATGGTATACGTTTGCAGGTGGACATCCGATGAGTAGTTGGAGTGGTGTGATTGAGAGAGTGGCTTGCTTGCAGCGAAAGTTTCCAAGTAGTAGGAATAGAAGAGAGCATGCTATGAGAGGAATTGTGGAATGTGGATGAAAGTACGAAAGTTGCTTGTTTGGATATAGGAATGTTTGGAGGCGACTGATTTCAGGATGATAAAAAGAGTTTGTGCCACACCCTTATTTGAGTACATGGCGTGATTGTGTACGTATGTATGTTATGTATGTATGAGTCTCTTTAAAATGAGCAAAACACGATCTATTTAACATTATTTTTAATGACAGGAAAGTTTTTTTGGTAATAAAAAAGTTAAATTACTTATAACATAATTAATAATAAAATATTAACAAATAATTTTACAAAAAAAAGAGAAATAAATATGGCAGGAAAACATTTAATAATAATAATAATATATATATATATATATATATATATATAAATATATATATATATATACAGGGTGTTCGTTCGCTTGGTTGATATGGGGCAATAACATGGGATATCGATAATATGCAGAATACTACTTTCTGAAGTAAAATTCGGAGAAATACTTAGAATACTTTTCGATAGGGAATAAAAATTTCTATAATTTGGTTCTATTTTTAACTTGCTAGCATGTGCCGTTTGGGCGCTAGAATTTTTTTTAAAATGTTTTTGAGAATTTTCAAAAATTTTTCCTGCTAAATCAGTATGAATTAGAGAAAAAAGTTACTTAGCTATTATGTAGCTAATTTTTTTCTCTATTTTACTGAATTTTTTCAGATTTTGTTTGAGCAAATTTGAAAAAAAGTTAGATTTTAAAAAAATTCAAAATAAGACTTTTTTCAAAATTTCCTCAAAAAAATTTGAAAAAAAATCAGTAAAATAAAAAAAAATTAGCTACATAATAACTAAGTAACTTTTTTTTCTAACTCATACTGATTTAGCAGGAAAAATTATTGAAAATTCTGTATCCCTGTATATATATATATACAACTGTCGACTGTCCCAGTCGAGGCAGTTGACAATTTTTAATTTAATTTTCTAATTAAATTCGATGTGTAATTATTCAACTATTAAATATTAACAATACCCTGCTGACAGGCAATATATATATTCTAAATTATATATATATATATATATATATATATATATATATATATATATATATATATATATATATATTGTTATTTTACGTAGGGTATGTGTTGTAAATAGGAGAGATCGGGTACGAAATAGATTAGTGTATGATGAGTGTAAAATTGAAAAAATGTTGTAGCAAAAGTTGGTGTTAGTCAGTTAAGATGGTTCGGACGACATGTTGAGCGAATGCGTCTAATGAACGTTTGCTGTTGAAAAGATTTATTTGAATGATTTTAATGGTATACGATTGCGTGGACGTCCGATGAGTAGTTGGAGTGGTATGATTGAGAGAGTGGCTTGTGTGAGCGAAAGTTTCCAAGTAGTAAGAATAAAAGAGCATGTGTGAAAGGAATTATAAATGTGGATAAAGCAAAAGTTGCTTGTTTGGAAAGGAATGTTTGTAAAAAACAGTCATAACCTTGTAAAAAACAGTGATAACCTTGTAAATAACATTCATAATCTTGTGAAAAAAAGACATAATCTTGTGAAAAACAGTCATAATCCTGTGAAAAACATACATAATCTTGTGAAAAACAGACATAACCTTGTAAAAAACAGTCATAATCTTGTGAAAAACATACATAACCTTGTGAAAAACAGACAAAATCTTTTTCGAAGCTTCATAATCTTTTAAAAAACAGTCATAACCTTGTAAAAAACAGTGATAACCTTGTGAAAAACATAGATAATCTTGTGAAAAACAGACATAATCTTTATTCATAATATTATTTATTGTTTGTTGGTGTTGGTCAGTTAAGATGGTTTCAACATTTTAATATTACTCAATGGGCCAAATCCGAAACACTGCTCTACTCCGGACCAGTCCTTGTGGTACAGCCTCATAAACCCTCGAATCCGCTGAATTACTTTTATTATCACCTTCCAGCCAAATATGTCCTTGGGGTGCAACCTTACAGGATAATGCACTTTACCTTATTTTATCTCCAGGCAAACCTGTCACGCGTTTACAGATGTATTGGCTCGGATTGGTCGACCATTTTGCCATAATAATATCACTGCGGTTAAGTTTTCGGAACCGCGGTGTTAGATGTTCGGTGAATAAAATATTATTGGTTGGTTCCATCGATGGGACCTGTGCACTAATTAAGAAATATTTAATTAATATATTTAATTATGGACCTTAAAACACGGAAACACGAAAACACGGAAACTAGGAAACACGGAAACACGGAAACACGAAAATACGAAAACACGGAAACACGGAAACACAAAAACACGGAAACACGGAAACACGGAAACACGAAAACACGAAAACACGGAAACACGGAAACACGGAAACACGGAAACACGATGTACAGTGTTGCCGATTTTACCTGCAATATGCTATTTATACATACAATATTTTTATGTAATTGGATATTAAGTTAATATAATTTGTATATATGACTGTTTTTTTTACAAGATTATGATGTTTTCCACAAGATTATGAATGTTTTCCACAAGGTTATGACTGTTTTTCACAAGATTATGACTGTTTTTTACAAGGTTACTATGATTTTTGGAAGATTTTGACTGTTTTTTTACAAGATTATGACTGTGTTTCACAAGATTATGATTGTTTTTCACAAGGTTATGACTGTTTTTTACAAGGTTACTATGATTTTTTGGAAGGTTTTTGATTGTTTTTTACAAGATTATGACTGTTTTGCACAAGATTATGACTGTTTTTCACAAGGTTTCACTGTTTTTTACAAGGTTACTATATTTTTTGGAAGGGAAACACGAAAACACGAAAACACGAAAACACGGAAACACGGAAACACGGAAACACGGAAACACGGAAACACGAAGTACAGTCTATTAAACATACGAACAATTGTATTGCTAAACTAAAACTTAATTTAAATATTACAAAAAAAAAATTAAATATGTTAAATTAGTAATAATATATATATATATATATATATATATATATATATATATATATATATATATATTTCGGGATGTTGCAAAGAGTTTGTGCCACATCCTTTTGGGTACATGGCGTGATTGTATATATATATATATATATATATATATATATATATATATATATATCGGGTGTTCGTTCGTTAAGTTCGTATGGGCGTTTAACATTCAATTTCGATAATTTGCGATATACTTCTTTCTCGAGTAAAATTCGAAGAAATACTTAGAATACTTTTCGATAGGACATAAAAAGTTCTATAATTTGGTTTCATTTTTGATTTGCTAGCATTTGCCGTTTGGGCGCTAAAATTTTTTTATGATTTTTTGATTTTTATTTTTTTTCTCAAAAACTATGAGATCTAGGAAAATAAGCATGGTATGAAAAAATGCGGAATAATGAGTACGATAATTGAGTAAAGAAACCATTATTCTACGATGCATCGTTTAGTAGAAAATAATTAAAAACTAAATTTTTGAAAATTTTTTAAAAGTACCCTCCTTAGGATTTTTTCAAAATTTGCTTACAAAAATCTAAAAAAATTCAGTAAAAAAATTAGCAACATAAAAACTTAAGTAAGTATCTTTTTTCTCTAACTCATTCTGGTTTGGCAAAAAAATATACAAATTAAAATGCAAAAAATATTAATTTTCAATAATTTTTCCAGCCAAACCAGTATGAGATAGAGAAAACAGTTACTTAGCTATTATGTAGCTAATTTTTTTCTCTATGTTACTGAATTTTTTCAGATTTTTTTGAGCAAATTTTTGGAAAAAAAGTCTTATTTTGAAAAAATTCTAAAGGGATAAGTAACCCTTGAGAGATTTTCAAAAATTCATTTTTTTTCTATTAAACGATGAATCGTAGAATAATGGTTTTTTCACTCATTTATCGTACTTATTATTCCGCATTTTTTCATATCATGCTTATTTTCCTAGATCTCATAGTTTTTGAGAAAAAAAATCAAAACCAAAAAATCAAAAAACAATTCTAGCGCCCAAACGGCACATGCTAGCAAATTAAAACTAAAACCAAATTATAGAACTTTTTCTGGCCTATTGAAAAGTATTCTAAGTATTTCTTCGAATTTTACTCGAGAAAGAAGTTATATCGTAATTTATCTAAATTACATGTAAAACGCCCGTACAAACTTAACAAACGAACACCCGGTATACATATATTTATATATATATATATATATATATATATATATATATATATATATATATATATATATATATATATATATATATATGTATACTATGTTTGTGTTTATTTACTATAAATGTCATTTGTATCATTTAATTTGATGCAAAACGTACGTTGAAGTAGGTACGTCTAATATTATAATAAATATTAATATGATGAGTGTGAAATTCAGAAAAAAAATGTTGTAGCAAAAGTTGGTGTTAGTCAGTTAAGATGGTTCGGACGTATGTTGAGCGAATGCGTCTAATAAACGTTTGCTGTTCAAAAGATTTATTTGAATGATTTTGATATGGTATACGTTTGCCCAGTGGATCAGTCCGATGAGTAGTTGGAGTGGTGGTATGATTGAAAGAGTGGCTTGCGTGAGTAGTAGGAATAGAAGTGAGCATGCAATGAGAAAAGGAATTATTAATGTGGATAGAGCGAAAGTTGCTTGTGCTGGATAGGAATATGTTTCGAGGCTACTGATTTCGGGATGATGAAAAGAGTTTGTGCCACACCTTGCTAGGGTACATGGCATCATTATGTATGTCAATACAGACAGTGGCGTAGCTAGAAAGTTGTCAAGGGGGGGTTAATAATATTAATCAATAAAAATAATCTTGTGAAAAACAGACATAATTTTGTGTAAAACTTCATAATCTTGTAAAAAAACAGTCATAACCTTGTAAAAAACAGTCATAACCTTGTGAAAAACAGACATAACCTTGTGAAAAACAAACATAATCTTGTGAAAAACAGACATAACCTTGTGAAAGACAGTCATAATCTTGTGAAAAACAGACATAATCTTGTGAAAAACAGTCATAACCTTATGAAAAACAGTCATAATCTTGTGAAAAACAAACATAATCTTGTGAAAAACAGACATAATCTTGTGAAAAACTTCATAATTTTGTAAAAAAACAGTTATAACCTTCTAAAAAACACTCATAATCTTTTGAAAAACAGTCATAACCTTGTGAAAAACAGACATAACCTTGTAAAAAACAGTCGTAATCTTGTGAAAAACATACATAACCTTGTAAAAAACAGTCATAACCTTGTAAAAAAACAGTCATAATCTTGTGAAAAACAGTCATAACCTTGTGAAAAACAGCATAATCTTGTGAAAAACATACATAACCTTGTTCTAGGGGGGAAGGGTGGGGGAATTTCAACCCCCCCTAACACCCCCCTGGCTACGCCACTGAATACAGATCTATAAACTAAAGCAGTTTTATTTTAAATCTATCATTCCGAAATCAGTCGCCACCAAACTATTATACGAGTAATGGCTAAACTATTAAAAGCACTGTCGATAAAGAAGAAAACTATAATTTCAAAGCCATCTATATAGTAACGCTTGTACTATTTACAAGTCGATAAAAAAGAAAACTATACTACTAGCGTTATCTATACGAGTAATGTTTAAACTATTAAAAATACTGTCGATAAAAAAGAAAACTATAATAATATTGCCATCTATATAGTAGCGCTTGTACTATTTACAAGTCGATAAAAAAGAAAACTATACTACTAGCGTTATCTATACGAGTAATACCTAAACTATTAAAAGCACAATCGATAAAGAAGAAAACTATAATTTTAATGCCATCTATATAGTAACGCTTGTACTATTTACAAGTCGATAAAAAAGAAAACTATACTACTAGCGTTATCTATACGAGTAATGGCTAAACTATTAAAGGCACTGTTGATAAAAAAGAAAACTATAGTTTTAAAACCATCTATATAGTGACGCTTGTACTATTTACAAGTCGATAAAAAAGAAAACTATACTACTAACGCTATCTATACGAGTAATGCTTAAACTATTAAAAGCACTGTCGATAAAAAAGAAAACTATAATTTTAAAGTCATCTATATAGTAACGCTTGTACTATTTATAAGTTAATAAAAAAGAAAACTATAATTTTAGTACCATCTTTACAGTAACGATTGTACTATTTACAAGTCGATAAAAAAGAAAACTATAATTTTAAAGTAACTATAATTTCATAGTAAAGCTTGTACAATTAAAATGCGATTTCTTGTGGTAAAAATGCGCGAATACTATATTGTTGCATATTAAATTGTAGCTAAATGCGCC
Source organism: Clivina fossor (assembly GCA_963966155.1). NCBI lineage: Eukaryota > Metazoa > Arthropoda > Insecta > Coleoptera > Carabidae > Clivina > Clivina fossor. The sequence continues at coordinate 361,391 of OZ014570.1, read as the reverse complement.
GTCTACACGATGCACAATGAGATTCTATTGTGGAATTGCTGTAGAAAAAGTATCTTTAGCATTTTCGATATATTAATTTGACATTTTTTCAATATGGCACTGAAATTTATTTTTCTTATAGCTATCTAAGTTTATTTACATACATATATATTAAATTTTTGAATGCGATATCATACACACACACACAGTATGACTGTTAACACAAGATGCGGACATAATATTATGGACATAACTTTATAATCTTGGAAAAAACACTCATAACCTTGTGAAAAACAGACAAAATCTTGTGAAAAACAGACATAATCTTGTGAAAAACAGACATAACCTTGTAAAAAACAGTCATAACCTTGTAGAAACCAGTCATAACCTTGTGAAAAACTTTATAATCTTGTAAAAAAACAATCGTAACCTTGTAAAAAGCAGTCATAATCTTGTAAAAAAACAGTCATAACCTTGTAAAAAACAGTCATAACCTTGTAAAAAACAGTCATAACCTTGTAAAAAATAGTCATAACCTTGTAAAAAACTGTCATAACCTTGTAAAAACCAGTCATAACCTTGTAAAAAACCAGTCATAACCTTGAAAAAAACAGTCATAACCTTGAAAAAAACAATCATAACCTTGTAAAAAACAGTCATAATCTTGTAAAAAAACAGTCATAACCTTGTAAAAAACAGTCATAACCTTGTAAAAAAACAGTCATAACCTTGTAAAAAACAATCATAACTTTGAAAAAAACAGTCATAACCTTGTAAAAACCAGTCATAACCTTGTGAAAAATAGTCATAACCTTGTGAAAAGTCATAACCTTGTGAAAAGTCATAACCTTGTGAAAAGTCATAACCTTGTGAAAAATAATCATAACCTTGTGAAAAGTCATAACCTTGTGAAAAAACCCCAAAAACCTAGTAACTTTCTTAAAAACCTAGTAACTTTCTTAAAATCCTAGTAACCTTCCAAAAAACCCCAAAAACCTAGTAACTTTCTTAAAAACCTAGTAACTTTCTTAAAATCCTAATAACCTTCCAAAAAACCCCAAAAACCTAGTAACTTTCTTAAAAACCTAGTAACTTTCTTAAAATCCTAGTAACCTTCCAAAAAACCCCAAAAACCTAGTAACTTTCTTAAAAACCTAGTAACTTTCTTAAAATTTTAGTAACCTTCCAAAAAACCCCAAAAACTTAGTAACCTTCCAAAAAACCTAGTAACTTTCTTAAAATCCTAGTAACCTTCCAAAAAACCCCAAAAATCTAGTAACTTTCTTAAAAACTTAGTAACTTTCTTAAAATCCTAGTAACCTTCCAAAAAACCCCAAAAACTTAGTAACCTTCCAAAAAACCTAGTAACTTTCTTAAAATCTTAGTAACCTTCCAAAAAACCTAGTAACTTTCTTAAAAGCCTAGTAACTTTCTTAAAAACCTAGTAACTTTCTTAAAAACCTAGTAATTTTCTTAAAATCCTAATAACCTTCCAAAAAACCCCAAAGACCTAGTAACTTTCTTAAAAACCTAGTAACTTTCTTAAAATCCTAGTAACCTTCCAAAAAACCCCAAAAACTTAGTAACCTTCTTAAAAACCTAGTAACTTTCTTAAAATCTTAGTAACCTTCAAAAAAACCTAGTAACTTTCTTAAAAACCTAGTAACTTTCTTAAAAACCTAGTAACTTTCTTAAAAACCTAGTAAGTTTCTTAAAATCCTAATAACCTTCCAAAAAACCCCAAAAACCTAGTAACTTTCTTAAAATCCTAGTAACCTTCCAAAAAACCCCAAAAACTTAGTAACCTTCTTAAAAACCTAGTAACTTTCTTAAAATCTTAGTAACCTTCAAAAAAACCTAGTAACTTTCTTAAAAACCTAGTAACTTTCTTAAAAACCTAGTAACTTTCTTAAAAACCTAGTAAGTTTCTTAAAATCCTAATAACCTTCCAAAAAACCCCAAAAACCTAGTAACTTTCTTAAAATCCTAGTAACCTTCCAAAAAACCCCAAAAACCTAGTAACCTTCCAAAAAACCTAGTAACTTTCTTAAAATCCTATAAATATAATGTGCATATTAAATGACAATAAAAATAGAAAAGATAGAGAGAGAGAGAGAGAGAGAGATATGTATTTTACTATTATTGAGTACATTTTATATTGTATATCCATAAAGGGCGCGCGCATGCGCGCGCCCCATAGAACAATAAATAAAAGGACACAGTATATAAATATAAAAATATTAAAAGTGCTTAAAATCATGTAAAATTGTTAAAATCGCGCTTAAAATCGTGTAAAATTGTTAAAATCGCGCTTAAAATCGTGTAAAATCCTTACAACCGCGCTTAAAATCATGTAAAATTGTTAAAATCGCATTTAAAATCGTGTAAAATCCTTACAACCGCGCTTAAAATCATGTAAAATCATTACAACCGCGCTTAAAATCATGTAAAATTGTTAAAATCGCGCTTAAAATCGTGTAAAATCCTTACAACCGCGCTTAAAATCATGTAAAATTGTAAAAATCGCCTGTGTGTGTGTGTGTGATGGTGTGTGTGTGAGATATCGCATTTAAAAATTTAATATATGTGTGTAATAAACATAGATAGCTATGAAAAAAAAAGAATCTCACTGCGATATTGAAAAAATATGTTAAATTGTCAAATTAATATATCGAAATTGATAAAAATACCTTTTATAGAAGAATTACCCAAAAGAATATCATTGTGCACCATTTAGCAGGTACGTTTAGCTATAATTTAATATGCGACAACTTAAGATTGGCGCATTTTTACGCAAGAAATCGCATTTTAATTTCAACCAGCGATAGCTCCCTTGTTTGTAGTTAAAAAAAAAAAAACCCCAAAAACCTAGTAACTTTCTTAAAATCCTAGTAACCTTCCAAAAAACCCCAAAAACCTAGTAACTTTCTTAAAAACCTAGTAACTTTCTTAAAATCCTAGTAACCTTCCAAAAAACCCCAAAAACCTAGTAACTTTTTTAAAAACCTAGTAACTTTCTTAAAATCTTAAAAACCTTCCAAAAAACCCCAAAAACCTAGTAACTTTCTTAAAAACTTAGTAACATTCTTAAAATCCTAGTAACCTTCCAAAAAACCCCAAAAACCTAGTAACTTTCTTAAAATCCTGGTAACCTTCCAAAAAACCCCAAAAACCTAGTAACTTTCTTAAAATCCTAGTAACCTTCAAAAAAACCCCAAAAACCTAGTAACTTTCTTAAAAACCTAGTAACTTTCTTAAAATCCTAGTAACCTTCCAAAAACCCCAAAAACCTAGTAACTTTCTTAAAAACCTAGTAACTTTCTTAAAATCCTAGTAACCTTCCAAAAAACACCAAAAACCTAGTAACTTTCTTAAAAATTTAGTAACTTTCTTAAAATCCTAGTAACCTTCCAAAAAACCCAAAAAACCTAGTAACTTTCTTAAAAACCTAGTAACTTTCTTAAAATCCTAATAACTTTCCAAAAAACCTAAAAACCTAGTAACTTTCTTAAAAACCTAGTAACTTTCTTAAAAACCTAGTAACTTTCTTAAAATCCTAGTAACCTAACTAACCTAGTAAACCTAGTAACCTAGTAAACTAATTAGAAAAAATGTAATAGCAATAGCTAAATAAAGACTTATTTTACCTTCCAAAAAACCCCAAAAACCTAGTAATTTTCTTAAAAACCTAGTAACCTTCCAAAAAATTTAGTAACTTTCTTAAAAACCTAGTAACTTTCTTAAAAACCTAGTAACTTTCTTAAAATCCTAGTAACCTTCCAAAAAACCCCAAAAACCTAGTAACTTTCTTAAAAACCTAGTAACTTTCTTAAAATCTTAATAACCTTCCAAAAAACCCTAAAAACCTAGTAACTTTCTTAAAAACCTAGTAACTTTCTTAAAATCCTACTAACCTTCCAAAAAACCATAAAAACCTAGTAAATTTCTTAAAAACCTAGTAACTTTCTTAAAAACCTAGTAAGTTTCTTAAAATCCTAATAACCTTCCAAAAAACCCCAAAAACCTAGTAACTTTTTTAAAATCCTAGTAACCTTCCAATAAACCCCAAAAACCTAGTAACCTTCCAAAAAACCTAGTAACTTTCTTAAAATCCTATAAATGTAATGTGCATATTAGATGACAATAAAAATAGAAAAGATAGAGAGAGAGAGAGAGAGATATGTATTTTACTATTATTGAGTACATTTCACATTGTATATCCATAAAGGGCGCGCGCCCCATAGAACAATAAATAAAAGGACACAGTATATAAATATAAAAATATTAAAAGTGCTTAAAATCATGTAAAATTGTTAAAATCGCGCTTAAAATCGTGTAAAATTGTTAAAATCGCGCTTAAAATCGTGTAAAATCCTTACAACCGCGCCTAAAATCATGTAAAATCCTTACAACCGCGCTTAAAATCATGTAAAATTGTTAAAATCGCGCTTAAAATCGTGTAAAATTGTTAAAATCGCGCTTAAAATCGTGTAAAATCATTACAACCGCGCTTAAAATCATGTAAAATCCTTACAACCGCGCTTAAAATCATGTAAAATTGTTAAAATCGCGCTTAAAATCGTGTAAAATTGTTAAAATCGCGCTTAAAATCGTGTAAAATCCTTACAACCGCGCCTAAAATCATGTAAAATCCTTACAACCGCGCTTAAAATCATGTAAAATTGTTAAAATCGCGCTTAAAATCGTGTAAAATCCTTACAACCGCGCTTAAAATCATGTAAAATTGTTAAAATCGCGCTTAAAATCATGTAAAATTGTTAAAATCGCGCTTAAAATCGTGTAAAATTGTTAAAATCGCGCTTAAAATCGTGTAAAATCCTTACAACCGCGCCTAAAATCATGTAAAATCCTTACAACCGCGCTTAAAATCATGTAAAATTGTTAAAATCGCGCTTAAAATCGTGTAAAATCCTTACAACCGCGCTTAAAATCATGTAAAATTTGTATATAAAATTTTGAGACATATTGTATATTAACTGAATATTGAATACTGACAATCTCGTGCTTAAAATCATGTAAAATCATTGAAATCGCGCTTAAAATCATATATAAAATTCTTTCAATCGCGCTTAAAATCATCTAAGATCATTAAAATCGCGCTTAAAATCAAAGAAAAATCATGTAAAAACGTATTTTATTGAGTACATTTATTTCTTAGACACATTGTACATTCTTGCGCGCGCCCCATAGAACAATAGGTAAATGTAAAATTTGTATATAAAATTTTGAGACACATTGTAAATTAACTGAATACTGAATACTGACAATCTCGTGCTTAAAATCATGTAAAATCATTGAAATCGCTCTTAAAATCATATAAAATTCTTTCAATCGCGCTTAAAATCATGTAAAATTATTAAAATCGCTCTTAAAATCATATAAAATTCATTCAATCGCTCTTAAAATCATATAAAATTATTAAAATCGCTGATAAAATCATGTAAAATTGTTAAAAATCGTGTCTGTGTGTGTATGTGTGTGTGTGTGTGTGTGTGTGTGTGTGTGTGTGTGTGTGTTTAATATCGCAATCAAAAATATAATATATCTATGTAATAAACTGAGATAGCTATGACAAAAAAAAAAAAGAATCTCACTACCAAATTGAAAAATGTCAAATTAATATAACGAAAAATGATAAAAATACCTTTTTTAGAAGAATTCCCCAAGAGAATCTCATCGTGCACCATTTAGCAGGTACGTTTAGCCACAATTTAATATGCGACAACATTCGATTCGCACCGTTTTACCGCCCGAAATCGTATTTTAATGTCATGCGCGCATAGCTCCCTTGTGTGTAGTCAAACAAAACAAAATGTATAGAAATTTTTCATATAGTCTCTAGATGACGAATCTGAACTTAGTTTATGTGGGTGTATGGATTTGCGTCGTCAGCTCGCTCGCTCGGTTGTACGTCAAAATTTTGTGATCGCGACTCCTCCTAGATGGTTCAACCGATTTTAATAAAATTTTCAGGATAAATTTGTCTAGTACCCAAAATGGTCATGTGGTTTTATTTTTTTCCAGTGATAACAACTTTCCGAGAAAAAATTACTAAAGTTTTAAAAATTTATTGCGGCTACATTATTTATCCGATTTTAATCAAATTTTTAGAAAAGATTTCCCAAATGCTCCCAATAATTATATAATTTTATTAATGTCCAGTGTTGCCAACTTTCCGAGAAAAAAATTACTAAAGTTTTTAAATATAACCATATTATTTAACCGATTTTACTCAAATGTTCACAAAAGATTCTCCTAGTATTCATATAATTTACGTAATTTTAACAAAATACAGTGTTGCCAACTTATCGAGAAAAGAAATCACAAATTTTTTAAAAAAATCATTGTGGCTACATTATTTATTCGATTTTGATCAAATTTTCGGGTAAGTTTCTCCTCGTGCCGACATAAATTATAATATTATTAAAATACAGTGTTGCCAACTTTCCGAGAAATGTCAAAGTGGTCTATATATGGGTTTACCCATATACACTTCTAATCTTGTTTTTTTAATATTTATTAATAAATTTCTTGACCAAATAAAAATAGTTTAATAATAACTTACCAAATGGAAACATTGCCCATTGTGAAAAATATGATAACCTTGTGAAAAATATCACAACTTTGTGAAAAATATTCCAATCTTGTAAAAATATTACAACCTTGTGAAAAATAAGATAACCTTGTGAAAAATATTACAACCTTGTGAAAAATATGACAACTTTGTGAAAAATATGACAACTTTGTGAAAAATATTACAACCTTGTGAAAAATATCACAACCTTGTGAAAAACATAACAACCTTGTGAAAAATAAGACAACCTTGTAAAATATCACAACCTTATGAAAAATATCACAACCTTGTAAAAATATCACAATTTTGTGAAAAACATCACAACCTTCTGAAAAATATCACAACCCTGTTAAAAATATGATAACCTTGTGAAAAATATAACAACCTTGTAAAAATATGACAACCTTGTAAAAAATTTCACAACCTTGGAAAAATATCACAACCTTGTGAAAAACATGACAACCTTGTGAAAAATATCACAACCTTGTAAAAATATCACAACCTTGTGAAAAACATCACAACCTTTTGAAAAATATCACAACCCTGTTAAAAATATGACAACCTTGTGAAAAATATTACAACCTTGTAAAAATATTACAACCTTGTGAAAAACATCACAACTTTCTGAAAAATATCACAACCCTGTTAAAAATATGATAACCTTGTGAAAAATATCACAACCTTGTGGAAAATATCACAACCTTGTGTAAAATATCACAACCTTGTAAAAATATCACAACCCTGTGAAAAATATTACAATCTTGTGAAAAATATCACAACTTTGTAAAATATCACAACTTTATGAAAAATATCACAACCTTGTAAAAATATCACAACCTTGTGAAAAACATCACAACCTTCTGAAAAATATTACAACCCTGTTAAAAATATAATATCCTTGTGAAAAATATCACAACCTTGTAAAAATATCACAACCCTGTGCAAAATATGACAATCTTGTGAAAATATCACAACCTTGTAAAAATATCACAACATTGTGAAAAATATGACAACCTTGTGAAAAATATCACAACCTTGTAAAAAATATCACAACTTTGTGAAAATATCACAACCTTGTAAAAATATCACAACCCTGTGAAAAATATGACAACCTTGTGAAAAATATCACAACCTTGTAAAATATCACAACCTTGTGAAAAATATCACAACCTTGTGTAAAATATCACAACCTTGTAAAAAATATCACAACCTTGTGTAAAATATCACAACCTTGTAAAAAATATCACAACCATGTAAAAAATTAAATAAAAAGAATCTTTTTTTTATATTTATTAACAAATTCCTGAGCAAATAATAATAGTTTAATAATAACTTAACAAATGGAAACATTTTTATCAACCATATTTTTATCCACCAATAGAAACACTGGAAATTTTCAAAAATATCTTTTATTTTTATCTAGAGAATTAAACAAACAATTTTTTTAATTATTTAAGTTTTAAGCTATCGAGTCTCTTTAAAATGAGCAAAACTCGATCTATTTAAAAAAAGGTAGCAAAAGTTGGTGTTAGTCAGTTAAGATGGTTCGGAGTCATGTTGAGAGAATGTGTAATGAACGTTTGCTGTTAGAAAGATTTATTTGAATGATTTTGATGGTATACGTTTGCAGGTGGACAATGAGTAGTTGGAGTAGTATGATTGAGAGAGTGGCTTGCTTGCAGCGAAAGTTTCCAAGTAGTAGGAATAGAAGTGAGCATGTATGAGAGGAATTGTGGAATGTGGATGAAAGTGCGAAAGTTGCTTGTGCTGGATAGGAATGTTTGGAGGCGACTGATTTCGGAATGATGAAAAGAGTTTGTGCCACACCCTTATTTGGGTACATGGCATGTGATTGTGTATATATGTATGTATGTATGAGTCTCTTTAAAATAAGCAAAACTCGATCTATTTAACATTATTTTTAATGACAGGAAAGTTTTTTTGGTAATAAAAAAGTTAAATTACTTATAACATAATTAATAATAAAATATTAACAAATAATTTTACAAAAAAAAGAGAAATAAATATGGCAGGAAAACATTTAATAATAATAATAATATATATATATATATATATATATATATATATATATATATATATATATATATATATATACAGGGTGTTCGTTCGCTTGGTTGATATGGGGCAATAACATGGGATTTCGATAATATGCAGAATACTACTTTCTGAAGTAAAATTCGGAGAAATACTTAGAATACTTTTCGATAGGGAATAAAAAGTTCTATAATTTGGGTTTAGTTTTAATTTGCTAGCTTGTGCCGTTTGAGCGCTAGAATTTTTTTTAAAATGTTTTTGAGAATTTTCAAAAATTTTTCCTGCTAAATCAGTATGAATTAGAGAAAAAAGTTACTTAGCTATTATGTAGCTAATTTTTTCTGTATTTTACTGAATTTTTTCAGATTTTTTTTGAGCAAATTTGAAAAAAAGATTTTAAAAAAATTCAAAATAAGACTTTTTTCAAAATTTCCTCAAAAAAATTTGAAAAAAAATCAGTAAAATAAAAAAAAAATTAGCTACATAATAAATAAGTAACTTTTTTTTCTAACTTATACTGATTTAGCAAGAAAAATTATTGAAAATTCTAAAAAACATTTTAAAAAAATTCTAGCGCTCAAACGGCACATGCTAGCAAGTTAAAAATAGAACCAAATTATAGAACTTTTTATGCCCTATCGAAAAGTATTCTAAGTGTTTCTCCGAATTTTACTTCAGAAAGTAGTATTCTGCATATTATCGAAATCCCATGTTATTGTCCTATATCAACCAAGCGAACGAACACCCTGTATATATATACACCGGGTGTTCGTTCGTTAAGTTCGTATGGGCGTTTAACATTCAATTTCGATAATTTGCGATATACTTCTTTCTCGAGTAAAATTCGAAGAAATACTAAGAATACTTTTTCATAGTCAATACAAAGTACTATAATTTGGTTTCAGTTTTAATTTGTTAGCATGTGCCGTTTGGGCGCTAGAATTTTTTTTCGATTTTTTGGTTTTTATTTTTTTTCTCAAAAGCTATAAGGTGTACAAAAATAAGCATGATATGGAAAAATGCGGAATAATGAGTACGATAATTGAGTGAAAAAACAATTATTTTAAAATGCATCGTTTAGTAGAAAAAAATTAAAAACTGATTTTTGGAATTTTTTCAAAGACATTTTTTCAAAATTTGCTCAAAAAAATCTGGAAAAATTCAGTAAAATAGAGAAAAAAATTTGCTACATAATAGCTAAATAACTTTTTTTTCTACCTCATTTTGGTTTGGCAGGAAAAATTATTGAAAATTTTAAAATGTTTTTTTAGAATTTTTGATTAAATTTTTAAAAAAGTTTTATTTTGAAAAAACCCTTGTCAAATTTTCAAAAATTAAGTTTTTAATTTTTTTCTACTAAACGATGCATCTTAAAATAATGGTTTCTTTACTCAATTATCGTACTCATTATTCCGCATTTTTTCATAATCTTGTGAAAAACAGTCATAACCTTGTGAAAAACAGTCATAACCTTGTGAAAAACAGACATAATTTTGTGAAAAACAGACATAATCTTGTTCGAAACTTCATAATTTTGTAAAAAACAGTCATAACCTTGTGAATAACATACATAATCTTGTGAAAAAAAGACATAATCTTGTGAAAAACTTCATAATCTTGTAAAAAAACAGTCATAACCTTGTAAAAAACAATCATAATCTTGTGAAAAACAGATATAATCTTGTGAAAAACAGACATAATCTTGTAAAAAAACAGTCTTAATCTTGTGAAAAACAGACATAATCTTGTGAAAAACTTCATAATTTTGTAAAAAAACAGTCATAACCTTGTAAAAAACAGTCATAACCTTGTGAAAAACAGACATAATCTTGTGAAAAACATACATAACCTTGTGAAAAACAGACATAATCTTGTGAAAAACAGACATAATCTTGTGAAAAACTTTATAATCTTGTAAAATAGCAGTCATAACCTTGTAAAAAACAGTAATAACCTTGTGAAAAACATACATAATCTTGTGAAAAACAGACATAATCTTGTGAAAAACAGTCATAATCTTGTGAAAAACAGACATATTCTTGTGAAAAACTTCATAATATTATAAAAAACATTCATAACCTTGTGAAAAACAGACATAACCTTGTGAAAAACATACATAACCTTGTGTAAAACAGACATAATCTTGTGAAAAACATACCTAACCTTGTGAAAAACAGACATAATCTTGTGCAAAACAGTCATAATCTTGTGAAAAACAGACATAATCTTGTTCGAAACTTCATAAACTTGTAAAAAACATTCATAACCTTGTAAAAAACAGTGATAACCTTGTGAAAAACATACATAATCTTGTTCGAAACAGACATAATCTTTATTCATAATATTGTTTATTGTTTGTTGGTGTTGGTCAGTTAAGATGGTTTCAACATTTTAATATTACTCAATGGCCAAATCCGAAACACTGCTCTACTCCGAACCAGTCCTTGTGGTACAGCCCCATAAACCCTCGAATCCGCTGAATTACTTTTATTACCACCTTCCAGCCAAATATGTCCTCGGGGAACAACCTCACAGGATAATGCACTTAACCTTATTTTATCTCCAGGCAAACCTGTCGCGCGTTTACAGATGTGTTGGCTCGGATTGGTCGGACATTTTGCTATAATAATATCACCGCGGTTAAGTTTTCGGAACCGCGGTGTTAGATGTTCGGTGAATAAAATATGGTTGGTTCCATCGATGGACCTGTGCACTAATTATGAAATATTTAATTAATATATTTAATTATGGACCTTAAAACACGAAAACACGAAAACACGAAAACACGGAAACACGGAAACACGGAAACACGAAAACACGAAAACACGGAAACACGGAAACACGGAAACACGGAAACACGGAAACACGGAAACACGACGTACAGTCTATTAAACATCTTGTAACCTTATAAAAAACAGTGATAATCTTGTGAAAAACATATATAATCTTGCAAAAAACAGTATTAACCTTGTAAAAAACAGTCATAACCTTGTGAAAAACAGTAATAACTTTGTAAAAAAACAGACATAACCTTCTAAAAAACAGTCATAATCTTGTGAAAAACATACATAATCTTGTGAAAAACAGACATAATCTTGTTCGAAACTTCATAATCTTGTAAAGAAACAGTCATAACCTTGTGAAAAACAGTCATACTCTTGTAAAAAACAGACATAATCTTGTAAAAAAACAGACATAACCTTGTAAAAAACAGTCATAATATATAATATATATGGTTGGTTCCATCGATGGACCTGTGCACTAATTAAGAAATATTTAATTAATATATTTAATTATAAACCTTAAAACATAAAAACACGGAAACACGAAAACACGGAAACACGAAAACACGAAAACACGAAAACACGGAAACACGGAAACACGGAAACACGACGTACAGTCTATTAAACATACGAACAATTGTATTGCTAATATTAATGTAAATATTACAAAAAAAAAATTAAATATGTTAAATTAGTAATAATAATATATATATATATATATATATATATATTTTGGGATGTTGCAAAGATAATAAAAATAATCTTGTGAAAAACAGACATAATCTTGTCAAAAACAAACATAATCTTGTAAAAAACAGTCATAACCTTGTAAAAAACAGTCATAACCTTGTGAAAAACAGACATAATCTTGTGAAAAACAGACATAATCTTGTGAAAAACAGACATAACCTTGTAAAAAAACAGTCATAACCTTGTAAAAAACAGTCATAACCTTGTGAAAAACAGACATAATCTTGTGAAAAACTTCATATTCTTGTAAAAAACAGTCATAATCTTGTAAAAAAATAGTCATAACCTTGTAAAAAAACAGTCATAATCTTGTGAAAAACATACATAACCTTGTTCTTGGGGGGGAAGGGTGGGGGAATTTCAACCCCCCTAACACCCCCCTGGCTAAGCCACTGAATACAGATCTATAAACTAAAGCAGTTTTATTTTAAATCTATCATTCCGAAATCAGTCGCCACCAAACTATTATACGAGTAATGCCTAAACTATTAAAAGCACTGTCGATAAAGAAGAAAACTATAATTTTAAAGCCATCTATATAGTAACGTTTGTACTATTTACAAGTCGATACAAAAGAAAACTATACTACTAGCGTTATCTATACGAGTAATGCTTAAACTATTAAAAGCACTGTCGATAAAATAGAAAACTATAATTTTAATGCCATCTATATAGTAACGCTTGTACTATTTTCAAGTCGATAAAAAAGAAAACTATACTACTAGCGTTATCTATACGAATAATGCCTAAATTATTAAAAGCACTGTCGATAAAAAAGAAAACTATAATTTTAAAGCCATCTATACAGTAACACTTGTACTATTTACAAGTCGATAAAAAAGAAAACTATACTGCTAGCGTTATCTATACGAGTAATGCCTAAACTATTAAAGGAACTGTTGATAAAAAAGAAAATAATAATTTTAAAGCCATCTATATAGTAACGCTTGTACTATTTACAAGTCGATAAAAAAGAAAACTATACTACTAGCGTTTTCTATACGAGTAATGGTTAAACTATTAAAAGCCCTGTCGATAAAGATGAAAATTATAATTGTAATGCCATCTATATAGTAACGCTTGTACTATTTAAAAGTCGATAAAAAAGAAAATTATACCATTAGCGTTATCTATACGAGTAATGCCTAAACTATTAAAAGCACTGTCGATAAAAAAGAAAACTATAATTTTAATGCTATCTATATAGTAACGCTTGTACTATTTACAAGTCGATAAAAAAGAAAACTCATCTACTAGCGTTATCTATACGAGTAATGCTTAAACTATTAAAAACACTGTCGATAAACAAGAAAACTATAATTTTAATGCTATCTATATAGTAACGCTTGTACTATTTACAAGTCGATAATAAAGAAAACTATACTACTAGCGTTATCTATACGAGTAATGGCTAAACTATTAAAGGCACTGTTGATAAAAAAGAAAACTATAATTTTATTGCCATCTATATAGTAACGTTTGTACTATTTAAAGTCGATAAAAAAGATAACTATTATAAGCATTGCCGATAAAAACGAACACTATAATTTTAATGCCATCTATATAGTAACGCTTGTACTATTTATAAATCAATAAAAAAGAAAACTATAATTTTAGATGGATGAAAGTGCAAAAGTTGCTTGTGCTGGATAGGAATGTTTGGAGACGACTGATTTCGGAATGATGAAAAGAGTTTGTGCCACACCCTATTGTGTATTTATGTATGTATGTATGTAATGTAAGCTTTTAAAAAATATAAAAACAAGATTAAAAGTATATGGGTAAACCCATATATAGACTACTTTGACATTTCTTGGAAAGTTGGCAACACTGTATTTTAATAATATTATAATTTATATGGGCACTAGGAGATACTTTTCTGAAAATTTGATCAAAATCGAATAAATAATGTAGCCACAATAAATTTTTTTAAAATTTTGTGTTTTTTTTTCGATAAGTTGGCAACACCGTATTTTGTTAAAATTACATAAATTATATGAATACTAGGAGAATCTTTTGTGAAAATTTAATCAAAATCGGATATATAACGTAGCCATAATAAAATTTTTAAAACTTTAGTAATTTTTTTCTCGGAAAGTTGGCAACACTAAATATTATTAAAATTATATAATTAATGGGAGTATTTGGGAAATATTTTCTCAAAATTTGATCAAAATCGGATATACAATGTAGCCAATATGACTTTTTAAAAACTTTAATAATTTTTGCTCGGAAAATTGGCATTACTGGAAAAAACCAAAACCACATGACTCTATCTTGGGTACTAGACAAATTTATCCTGAAAATTTCATTAAAATCGGTTGAACCGTCTAGGAGGAGTTGCGGCCACAAAATTTTGACTTACATACATACAACTAAGTTCAGATTCGTCATCTACAGGCTATATAAAGGATTTATATACACGAATTTTAGTTTTTTTGTTAATGTTACAGACACCGTACCAAACGCTATACCACTTTTTCCTTGCAGTCAAAGTGGTAAAAATGACCTAATAAATATGTAAAATTGGTTATTTTCTGCAAATTATATTCTTAAATTCTTAAATTATATGAAATTATAGCATGTATATTAATATCTGTAATAATTCATTAATGTTGTAGCAAAAGTTGGTGTTAGTCAGTTAAGATGGTTCGGACATGTTGAGTGAATGCGTCTAATGAACGTTTGTTGTTCAAAATATGCATTTGAATGATTTTAGATGATATACGTTTGCAGGTGGACGTCCGATGAGTAGTTGGAGTGGTATGATTGTGAGGGTGGCTTGCGTGCAGCGAAAGTTTCCAAGTAGTAGGAATAGAAGAGCATGCGATGAGAGGAGGAATTGTGGAATGTGGATGAAATTGCAAAAGTTGCTTGTGCTGGATAGGAATATGTTTGGAGGAGACTGATGGTAAGAGTTTGTGCCACACCCTTATTTGGGTACATGGTGTGATTGTGTATGTATGTATGTATGTTTTCATTAAAATAATAAGTACATATTAATAAAATATTTTAAGTGTAATTCATTCGATTTCAAAATACATAATCATTGTAAATTTACAAAAAAATGCATTTTTACAAAAATTATTTTTATATGTAAAATTACAATTAAAATATGTAACACATTTTAATCTATTACAACATTTGCTAAGTAAATTTACATAACTACTTGTAATATTTCCACTTTTTCAAGTAATTATTACATTTGTGAATGTAAATATTACATTTATGCGTACATTAATAAATGTAACAATTACATTTACTGTTGTAAATATTACATTTATTACTACTTTGACTGCAAGGAAAAAGTAGTATAGCGTTTGGTACGGTGTCTGTAACATTAGCCAAAAAAACAAAAAAATTGTATAGAAATTCATATAGCCTGTAGATGACGAATCTGAACTTAGTTTATAAGTGGGTGTATAGATGTGCGTCGTCAGCTCGCTCGGTCGTAAGTCAAAATTTTGTGGCCGCAACTCCTCCTAGACGGTTCAACCGAATTTAATGAAATTTTCAGGATAAATTTGCCTAGTGCCCAAGATGGTCATGTGGTTTTGGTTTTTTCCAGTGATGCCAACTTTCCGAGAAAAAAATTACTAAAGTTTTAAAAGTTTATATTGGCTACGTTATTTATCCGATTTTGATCAAATTTTCAGAAAAGTTTTCCCTAATGCTTCCATTAATTACATAATTTTATTAATATCCAGTGTTGCCAACTTTCCGAGAAAAAAATTACTAAAGTTTTAAAATTTTTATTATGACCATGTTATTCAACCGATTTTACTCAAATTTTCACAAAAGATTCTCCTAGTATTCATATAATTTAAGTAATTTTAACAAAATACAGTGTTGCCAACTTTCCGAGAAAAAAATTAGTAAAATTTTTAAAAATTTATTATGACCATTTTATTTAACCGATTTTAATCAAATTTTCATTAAAGTTTTTCCTAGTGCCTAAATAAATTATGCAATTTTAACAAAATACAGTGTTGCCAACTTATCGAGAAAAAAAACCACAAAATTTTTTAAAAATTCATTGTGGCTACATTATTTATTCGATTTTGATCAAATTTTCAGAAAAGTATGTCCTAGTGCCCACATAAATTATAATATAATTAAAATACAGTGTTGCCAACTGTCCGAGAAATGTCAAAGTAGTCTATATATGGGTTTACCCATATACTTCTAATCTTGTTTTTAAAAATGTTAAAAATATCAAAAATGTCAAAATGTCACAAAAAAACATATAAATCGAAGTGGCGCATGAATATTTTTGTTGTTGAAATATTGAAAACTGTCAAATCAAATATGAAAATGATAAAAATACCTCTCGTACAGCAATGCCGCAGTAAAATATATTTATTTAGCAGTTAGAATGTACGTTTAACTACAGTTTAATATGCGACAATATAATATTTCCAAACAAAAAAAAAATGTAAATGTAATGAGTCGAACTAGCGCGCGAATTCAAAATCATTTGTTTTATAAATAAAAATGGCGGCACCAATCAAAAGCTGGACACTATTTCAGACTTTACTATTAGTTTGACAGGTTGATAAAACAACCACCGTTTTATTGAACAACAATAATGAAATTATGCTGGTTTCAAAAAATTTAATAACGATGGTAACTTTCTTAAAAATTTAGTAACTTTCTTAAAAACCTAGTAACTTTCTTAAAATCCTAGTAACCTTCCAAAAAACCCCAAAAACCTAGTAATTTTCTTAAAAACCTTGTAACTTTCTTAAAATTCTAGTAACCTTCCAAAAAACCCCAAAAACCTAGTAACTTTCTTAAAAACCTAGTAACTTTCTTAAAATCCTAATAACCTTCCAAAAAACACCAAAAACCTAGTAACTTTCTTAAAAACCTAGTAACTTTCTTAAAATTCTAGTAACCTTCCAAAAAACACCAAAAACAGAGTAACTTTCTTAAAAACCTAGTAACTTTCTTAAAATCCTAATAACCTTCCAAAAAACACCAAAAACCTAGTAACTTTCTTAAAAACCTAGTAACTTTCTTAAAATTCTAGTAACCTTCCAAAAAACACCAAAAACAGAGTAACTTTCTTAAAAACCTAGTAACTTTCTTAAAATCCTAGTAACCTCCCAAAAAACCTAGTAACTTTCTTAAAAACCTAGTAACTTTCTTAAAAATCTAGTAACTTTCTTAAAATCCTAATAACCTTCCAAAAAACCCCAAAAACCTAGTAACTTTCTTAAAAACCTGGTAACTTTCTTAAAATCCTAGTAACCTTCCAAAAAACCCCAAAAACCTAGTAACTTTCTTAAAAACCTAGTAACCATCCAAAAAACCTAGTAACTTTCTTAAAAACCTAGTAACTTTAATTAAAGTGTTTATTATGAAACCGGCTGTTAAAGTAGTTTCAAGCCAAGCGGTCATTTTTAAACTAAAATTCCATTAAATTTAAATATTAATCCCGGGCGTATTTAGCTAAATTGGAATTTAATTAATTGTTAAATAAGTTAATAGAGAATTAAGTATGGAAAATATTTGCAATAAATAATGAAAATGATATGGAAATGTTTGTAATTAATTTTATATTTAAGATTATTTTTTTGGAAAGATAAGAAAATAAATAAATACCGGGTGGGCGTTTAACATGCATTTTCGATAATTTGCGATATACTTCTTTCTCGAGTTAAATTCGGACCGGAGAAATACTTAGAATACTTTTCGATAGGGAATAAAAAGTTCTATAAATTGGTTTTAGTTTTAATTTGCTAGTA
Organism: Clivina fossor; assembly: GCA_963966155.1. NCBI lineage: Eukaryota > Metazoa > Arthropoda > Insecta > Coleoptera > Carabidae > Clivina > Clivina fossor. The sequence goes on along the minus strand of OZ014570.1, from coordinate 343,479 downwards.
TCTGCCGTTTGGGCGCTAGAATTTTTTTTTTGGATTTTTTTGTTTTTATTTTTTTTTGCAAAAACTATGAGGTGTAGGAAAATGAGTATGATATGGAAAAATGCGGAATAACGATTACTACAATTGAGTGAAGAAACCATTATTCTAGAATGCATCGTTTAGTAGGAAAAAATTAAAAACTGAATTTTTGAAAATTTGTCGAGGGATGATACCGTTTAGATTTTTTTCAAAAAAAGACTTTTTTTGGTTTTCATTTTTTTTCTCAGAAACTATGAGGTGTATGAAAATAAACATATTATGGAAAAATGCGGAATAATGAGTGCTATAATTGCGTGAAAAAACCATTATTCTAGGTTGCCTAGTTTAGTAGAAAAAAATTAAAAACTGAATTTTTGAAAATCTGTCAAGAGATTTTGGGATTTTTTTTTAAATAAGACTTTTTTCAAAATTTGCTGAAAAAAAATCTGAAAAAATTCACTAAAATAAAGAAAAAAAAAATTAACTACATAATAGCTAAGTAACTTTTTTCTCTAGCTCATGCTGGTTTGGCAAGAAAATAAATTGAAAATTAATATTTTTTGCATTTTAATTTATTTTTCTTTCCTGCCAAACCAGAATGAGTTAGGAACTTAGCTATTATGTAGCTAATTTTTTTCTCTATTTCACTAATTTTTTTCAGATTTTCTTGAGCAAATTTTGAAAAAAATCTTATTTTGAAAAAAAATTCTAAGGGAAATTTTCAAAAATTCAGTTTTTAATTTTTTCTATTAAACCAAACATCTTAAAATAATGATTTTTTACTCAATTATAGCACTCGTTGTTCCGCATTTTTCCATATCAAGCTTAATTTCTTACACCTCATAGTTTTTTGAGAAAAAAAATTAATCCAAAAAAATTAAAAAAAAATTTCTAGCGCCCAAACGGCACATGCTAGCAAATTAAAAAAACATTAATCAATGAATAAATAAAAATAGAAATTACGGTTTACATTTGTTAACATTAAATTAAACATATTTTAAACATTATCAATAATAATAACCAATAAAAGAATCCATAATAAAAATATAAAGACTTACGATATCACAGAGTAACACCGAAAATGTATAATTATAACAAGATTAGAAGTATATGGGTAAACCCATATATAGACTACTTTGACATTTCTCATTTTTCTTTGGCAACACTGTATTTTAATAATGTTATAATTTATGTAGGCATTAGGAGATACTTTTCTGAAAATTTGATCAAAATCGGCTAAATAATGTAGCCACAATGAATTTTTAAAAAATTTAGTGATTTTTTTCTCGATAAGTTGGCAACACTGTATTTTGTTAAAATTCCATAATTTATTTAGGCACTAGAAAAAACTTTTATAAAAATTTGATTAAAATCGGTTAAATAAAATGGTCATAATAAATTTTTAAAAATTTTAGTAATTTTTTTCTCCGAAAGTTGGCAACACTGTATTTTGTTAAAATTACATAAATTATATGAATACTAGGAGAATCTTTTGTAAATATTTGAGTAAAATCGGTTGAATAACATGGCCATAATAAATTTTTTAAAAATTTAATAATTTATTTTTTTTTTTTTTTTTTTAGGCAGTGATGGTGTGCCTACGTTGATGTATGGTAGTGAATGTATAACTGTTATTTTACAAGATTATGAAGCTTCTTACAAGATTATGTTTGTTTTTCACAAGGTTATGACTATTTTTCACAAGGTTATGACTATTTTTTACAAGATTATGTCTGTTTTTCACAAGGTTATGACTATTTTATACAAGGTTATGACTGTTTTTCAGAAGGTTATGACTGTTTTTTATTTACAAGGTTATGACTGTTTTTTACAAGATTATGTCTGTTTTTCACAAGGTTATGACTTTTTCACAAGGTTATGACTGTTTTTTTAAAAGATCATGAAGTTTTTTACATGATTATGTTTGTTTTTCACAAGGTTATGACTGTTTTTTTTACAAGATTATACAGTTTTTCACAAGGTTATGAGTGTTTTTTACAAGATTATGTTTATTTTTACTAGATTATGTCTGTTTTTTACAAGATTATGTTTGTTTTTCACAAGGTTATGATTATTTTTCACAATTTTTTGTTGTTTTTCACAAGATTATGTGTGCTTTTCACAAGATTATGATTGTTTTTCACAAGATTATGTCTGTTTTTTACAAGATTATGTTTGTTTTTTACAAGTCTGTTTTTCACAAGATTATGTTTGTTTTTCACAAGGTTATGACTGTTTTTCACAAGATTATGTCTGTTTTTTTTACAACATTATGAAGTTTTTTACAAGATTATGTTTGTTTTTCACAAGATTGTCTGTTTTTCACAAGGTTATGATTGTTTTTCACAAGATTATGTCTGTTTTTCAAAGATTATGTTTGTTTTTCACAAGATTATGTTTGTTTTTCACAAGGTTATGACTGTTTTTGACAAGGTTATGACTGTTTTTTACAATAAAAATCATATAAAATCATTACAATTTCACTTAAAATCATGTAAAATCTTTAAAATTTCACTGAAAATCATTGAAAATTTCACTTAAAATATAAAATCTTTAAAATTTCACTGAAAATCATTGAAAATTTCACTTAAAATCATATAAAATCTTTAATAATAATAATAATAAATAAATATGGCGTTTCGATTCAAATAATATTACATGAAAGTTTCGTTAAAATATTTACTCCTGAAAATGAAGGTTGAAAAGGTTTTGAAATAAACACAGAACATAAGAGGTTTAGAACATAATCGAGTAGTTGGAGTGGTGGTATGATTGAGAGAGTGGCTAAAGTGAGCCAAGAAAGTTTTCAAGTAGGTAGGAATGAAAGAGAGAATGTTGAGAGGAGGAATTATGAATGTGGATGAAATTGCTTGTTTGGATTGGAAATGAGTAGTTGGAGTGGTATGATTGAGAGAGTGGCTAAAGTGAGCCAAGAAACTTTTTAAGTAGGTAGGAATGAAAGAGCATGTTGAGAGGAGGAATTATGAATGTGGATGAAATTGCTTGTTTGGATTGGAAATGAGTAGTTGGAGTGGTATGATTGAGAGAGTGGCTAAAGTGAGCCAAGAAACTTTTTAAGTAGGTAGGAATGAAAGAGAGCATGTTGAGAGGAGGAATTATGAATGTGGATGAAATTGCTTGTTTGGATTGGAAATGAGTAGTTGGAGTGGTATGATTGAGAGAGTGGCTTGCGTGCAGCGAAAGATTCCAAGTAGCATGGTGTGAAAGGAGGTATTATGAATGTGGATAACTTTAAAATATCTCTATATAAATGAGTAGTTGGAGTGGTATGATTGAGAGAGTGGCTTGCTTGTAGCGAAAGTTTCCAAGTAGCAGGCTGTGAGAGGAGGAATTATGAATGTGGATGACTTTAAAATATCTCTATATAAATGAGTAGTTGGAGTGGTATGATTGAGAGAGTAGCTAGAGTGAGCCAAGAAAGTTTCCAAGTAGTAGGAATGAAAGAGAGCATGTTGAGAGGAGGAATTACGAATGTGGATGACTTTAAAATATCTTTATATAAATGAATAGTTGGAGTGGTATGATTGAGAGAGTGGCTTGCGTGCAGTAAAAGTTTAAATGTTTACAGTGAAATTTATTGTAAAATTACCATAATTATCATTGTAAATTTACAGTGTAGATTTTTTTAGGTCGAGAAAATTTGTATAATTACATAAAATAAGTATTCATAAAAATTGTAAAATTCAAATAATATTGTAATATTTACAGATTTTAGTAAATTTACAAAAAAAAAATAAAAATTAGTGAAATTTATTGCAAAATTACCATGATTATCATTGTAAATTTACAGTGTAGATTTTTTTAGGTCGAAAATATTTGTATAATTACATAAAATAAGTATTCATAAAAATTGTAAAATTCAAATAATATTGTAATATTTACAGATTTTAGTAAATTTACAAAAGAAATAAAAATTATAATTGTAAAATTACCATGATTATCATTGTAAATTTACAGTGTAGATTTGTTTAGGTCGAGAAAATTTGTATAATTACATAAAATAAGTATTCATAAAAATTGTAAAATTCAAATAATATTGTAATATTTACAGATTTTAGTAAATTTACAAAAAAAATGAAAATTATAATTGTAAAATTACCATGATTATCATTGTAAATTTACAGTTGCTGATTTTGTTTTCCATATCTTCCGCCAGGCGGCCGATATTGGCAATGTGGGGACTTGAGTCGCTTACGCTTGCGTCTTGCTCGATCTAGGTAACACCAGGCAACAATTGTTATTATTTATACAAGGTTATGACTGTTTTATACAAGGTTATGACTACAATAATTATTTATGTTGGAAATATAAACAAGGTTTTGATTGTTTCTACAAGGTCATGACTGTTTTATACAAGGTTATGATTGTTTTATACAAGGTTATGACTGTTTTATACAAGGTTAGGACTGTTTTATACAAGGTTATGACTGTTTTATACAAGGTTATGACTATTTTTTACAAGGTTATAACTGTTTTACACAAGATTATGTCTGTTTTTAACAAGATTATGACTGTTTCTTACAAGGTTATGACTGTTTTATATAAGGTTATGACTATTTTTTTACAAGGTTATAACTGTTTTATACAAGGTTAGGTTAGGTTAGGCAACAATTATTATTATTTATGTTGGAAGTATAAGCAGTGTACTGCCATCTAGTAGGAATGATTGGAATTATTTATGTTAGAAATATAATGTTGTAGCAAAAGTTGGTGTTAGTCAATTAAGATGGTTCGGACATGTTGTGCGAATGCGTGTACAAGGTTATGACTATTTCATACAAGGTTATGACTGTTTTATACAAGGTTACGACTGTTTTATACAAGGTTATGACTGTTTTTTACAAGGTTATGACTGTTTTATACAAGGTTATGACTGTTTTATACAAGGTTACGACTGTTTTATACTAGGTTACGACTGTTTTATACAAGGTTATGAGTGTTTTATACAAGGTTACGACTGTTTTATACAAGGTTACGACTGTTTTATACAAGGTTATTACTGTTTTATACAAGGTTATGACTATTTCATACAAGGTTATGACTGTTTTATACAAGGTTACGACTGTTTTATACAAGGTTATGACTGTTTTATAAAAGGTTATGACAATTTCACACAAGGTTAAGACTATTTCATACAAGATTATGACTGTTTTATACGAGGTTATGACTATTTCATACTAGGTTACGACTGTTTTATACAAAATTATGACTGTTTTATACAAGGTTACGACTGCTTTATACAAGGTTATGACTACTTCTTACAAGGTTATGACTGTTTTATACAAGGTTATGATGACTGCTTTATACAAGGTTATGACTATTTCACACAAGGTTAAGACTATTTCATACAAGATTATGACTGTTTTATACAAGGTTATGACTATTTCACACAAGGTTATGACTGTTTCTTACAAGGTTATGACTATTTAATACAAGGTTAGGACTGCTTCTTACAAGGTTATGACTATTTAATACAAGGTTATGACTATTTTAACAATAATTATTATTTATTTTAGAAATATAAGCACTATGCTGCCATCTAGTAGGTATCATTGGAACTGTTAGGAGTTGATATATATATATAATAAGAAGAAGAAATGTTTCTAAGTTATATAATTAATATGTTATGTTATGTTAATTATTTATATTTTATATTTTTTGAGCGAAAGTTTCCAAGTAGTAGGAATAGAAGAGCATTTATGAGAGGAAGAATATTATTATTATTATTATTAACTATTATAAATGCTGCTGTTGTAAGATGATTTGGGTTATGACTGTTTTTTTTACAAGGTTATGATTGTTTCTTACAAGGTTATGACTGTTTTATACAAGGTTATGACTGCTTTATACAAGGTTATGACTGCTTTATACAAGGTTATGACTGTTTTTGACAATATTATGTCTGTTTTTGACAAGATTATAAAGTTTTTCACAAATTATTTATATTTTTACATTGTCAAATGAGTAAAATATTTACAATACTTTTACTTATAATAATAAAACCACAATAAATTTTTAAAATTTTTTTATTTTTTTTCTCGGAAAGTTGGCAACACTGAATTTTACTAAAATAATATAATTTATGTGGTAACTAAAGGAATCTTTTCTGAAAATTTGAAAATTTGATTTATATTTATATTTATATTTATATTTATATTTATATTTATATTTATATTTATATTTATATTTATATTTATATTTATATTTATATTTATATTTATATTTATATTTATATTTATATTTATATTTATATTTATATTTATATTTATATTTATATTTATATTTATATTTATATTTATATTTATATTTATATTTATATTTATATTTATATTTATATTTATATTTATATTTATATTTATATTTATATTTATATTTATATTTATATTTATATTTATATTTATATTTATATTTATATTTATATTTATATTTATATTTATATTTATATTTATATTTATATTTATATTTATATTTATATTTATATTTATATTTATATTTATATTTATATTTATATTTATATTTATATTTATATTTATATTTATATTTATATTTATATTTATATTTATATTTATATTTATATTTATATTTATATTTATATTTATATTTATATTTATATTTATATTTATATTTATATTTATATTTATATTTATATTTATATTTATATTTATATTTATATTTATATTTATATTTATATTTATATTTATATTTATATTTATATTTATATTTATATTTATATTTATATTTATATTTATATTTATATTTATATTTATATTTATATTTATATTTATATTTATATTTATATTTATATTTATATTTATATTTATATTTATATTTATATTTATATTTATATTTATATTTATATTTATATTTATATTTATATTTATATTTATATTTATATTTATATTTATATTTATATTTATATTTATATTTATATTTATATTTATATTTATATTTATATTTATATTTATATTTATATTTATATTTATATTTATATTTATATTTATATTTATATTTATATTTATATTTATATTTATATTTATATTTATATTTATATTTATATTTATATTTATATTTATATTTATATTTATATTTATATTTATATTTATATTTATATTTATATTTATATTTATATTTATATTTATATTTATATTTATATTTATATTTATATTTATATTTATATTTATATTTATATTTATATTTATATTTATATTTATATTTATATTTATATTTATATTTATATTTATATTTATATTTATATTTATATTTATATTTATATTTATATTTATATTTATATTTATATTTATATTTATATTTATATTTATATTTATATTTATATTTATATTTATATTTATATTTATATTTATATTTATATTTATATTTATATTTATATTTATATTTTCCTATTTCTTACAAGGTTATGACTATTTTGTACAAGGTTATGATTGTTTCTTACAAGGTTATGACTGTTTTATACAAGGTTATGACTATTTTATACAAGGTTATGACTGTTTTATACAAGGTTATAATTGTTTTTTACAAGGTTATGACTGTTTTTAACAAAGTTATGACTGTTTTTTACAAGGTTATGACTGTTTTATACAAGGTTATGACTGTTTTATACAAGGTTATGACTGTTTTATACAAGGTTATAACTGTTTCTTACAAAGTTATGACTATTTCATACAAGGTTATTCTGTGAATTATATAATTTTGGTCATTTCTAAAAAAAATTGACATAATGAAAACGAAAGCGTTTAGTGTTCGTCGAAACGTCGTTCAATAAAAATATTTCACCGAATTTAAACCGAAAACTGTTTTTCCGTTTTCTGTTTTATACAAGGTTATGACTGTTTTATACAAGGTTATAATTGTTTCTTACAAGGTTATGACTGCTTTATACAAGGTTATGACTGTTTTATACAAGGTTACGACTGTTTTATACAAGGTTACGACTGTTTTATACAAGGTTACGACTGTTTTATACAAGGTTACGTCTGTTTCATACAAGGTTACGACTGTTTTATACAAGGTTACGACTGTTTTATACAAGGCTACGACTGTTTTATACAAGGTTACGACTGTTTTATACAAGGTTATGACTATTTTATACAAGGTTATGACTATTTTATACAAGGTTATGACTATTTTATACAAGGTTATGACTATTTTATACAAAGTTATGACTATTTTATACAAGGTTACGACTGTTTTTATACAAGGTTATGATTATTTTATACAAGGTTATGATTATTTTATACAAGGTTATGACTATTTTATACAAGGTTATGATAAATAATAATACTAACCTGACGCGTTAGACTACCACCTAGATTCATAGAGCCTTGCTTATTCGTTTGCAGCCACAACATGGTGATTGATGTTAATTTATAATGTTTTTTATAAGGTTATGACTGTTTTTTTACAAGGTTATGACTGTTTTATACAAGGTTATTACTGTTTTATACGAGGCTATGACTGTTTCTTACAAGATTATAACTGTTTTATACAAGGTTATGATTGTTTCTTACAAGGTTACGACTGTTTTATACAAGGTTATGACTGTTTTATACAAGGTTATGACTGCTATATACAAGGTTACGATTGTTTCTTACAAAGTTATGATTGTTTCTTACAAGGTTATGACTGTTTTATACAAGGTTATGACTGCTATATACAAAGTTATGACTGTTTTATACAAGATTATGACTGTTTTTCACAAGGTTATGAGTATTTTATACAAGGTTATGACTGTTTCTTACAAGATTATGAATATTTTATATAGGGTTATGACTATTTCATACAAGGTTATGAGTGTTTCTTACAATGTTATAACTGTTTTATACAAGGTTATGACTGTTTTATACAAGGTTATGACTGCTATATACAAGGTTATGACTGTTTTATACAAGGTTATGACTGTTTTATACAAGGTTATGACTATTTTATACAAAGTTATGACTATTTTATACAAGGTTACGACTGTTTTATACAAGGTTACGATAAATAATAATACTAACCTGACGTGTTAACAGACGTGGAAACAGACATCAATGAAGAAATAAGTTTATTAAGTTTTTAAGTATTTGAGTTTTAAGTTTTAGTGGTAGTCAGCGAAAATATAGATTACAGACAAAAAGTGCTCTTGCGATGAAAATTAGAGAATTTTATATCCGGCTCGCATACGCGTATAAATATATATGCGTCTTACCAATAGATAAAAAATTCAAATATCTGTCTGTCTGCGTAACGAAACCTAAGTGCAACCTCGAACGAATATTTCTTTTCTTCTATTTTGCAGTTGAAAAATATTTATTTAACAGCTTTAGTTTTTTTCAGATGAAACGTATCTGCTCCGCTTATGAGTTTTATAACCTTTAGAAGCAAAAATACCCTGTTGCTTCAAAACATCTTGAGTCATATCACAGTAGACACAAAGTAAAACGGTTTTATGAAAAATATTTGAAACATAAGTCGGTAAAAGGATTTCTGTTTTGTGTACTTCAAACACTCGGAACTCTCGGCTACGTTTACATTGGACAGGAATTTTTACGATTTATTTTTCTACGGTTTGCTTACAAATTTTCATCAATATTAAAACTGATACATGATACTGTTAAATATTTAGAATTGTTTTTTTTTATTATTATTATTATTTTTTTGTTTATATGTGGATATATATATATATATATATATATATATATATATATATATATATATCATATTTTATTTGATATCCTTCAACACTGCCCATAAGTTATTGATTTAAAAACATGCGACTAATATGAAACAGTTAAAATACGATAAAATTGCGAACCGTAACTCTTCCGTTTCAATAAATATTATTTTAAAGTAATATAAACGAAGTATAAAAAAATTATTCATACTTAAATATTAATTTTTTTGTTTGTAATTATTGTAAAAAGCGAGAAAATATTATATGTTTTATCTCATTTATATATATATATATATATATATATATATATATATATATATATATATATATATATATATATATATATATATATATATATACAGTACAGGCCACTTACATTGATCAGGAATCTGGGGATTTTAATAATAATAAACAATGAATAATAATAATCTGCTGTGGCCACTACAGAATTGAAAGTCATCGTGTTATATAAATTTATGGAATAGAAATATTCGTATAACAACAACTACTGTAGTCATGGAAACTAAAAACTAAACTCTGTTGATATAAATATGCCACCTATTTCTATCATATAAATATCAAAAATTATAAAGAAATTATATAGCAATTTCAAATAAAAGTTGTTAAATTCACAAAATAACATATCTATCTCTTTTATATATATATATATATATATATATATATATATATACCGGGTGTCTACTTTTTTTTTGTTACATAGGGAATACAATGCTAAAATTTTCATTTGGTGATAAATTTTCCCCTAATTATTATAGAACAAAAGTACAAATACAAAAGTTGTTTAGAATTCAAAAATGCATCAAATGATGCCAAATTTATCAATATAGGATGTTCCGATCAAGAATTAGAAGCAAATTAAAATTTCCATTTTTGCGCTCTTTACATCAAAGTGCCATGGAAATTAAACAAATAATTTCATTTCTTCTGGAGTTTGAGTTTGACAGATTATTATTCATTATTATTATTATTATTATTCATTATTTTCAATAATAATGATAATAATACAGAACGTAACAATAAAATAAATACGATCTGTCAAACTCAAACTCCAGAAGAAATGAAATTATTTGTTTAATTTCCATGGCACTTTGATGTAAAGAGCGCAAAAATGGAAATTTTAATTTGCTTCTAATTCTTGATCGGAACATCCTATATTGATAAATTTGGCATCATTTGATGCATTTTTGAATTCTAAACAACTTTTGTATTTGTACTTTTGTTCTATAATAATTAGGGGAAAATTTATCACCAAATGAAAATTTTAGCATTGTATTCCCTATGTAACAAAAAAAAAGTAGACACCCGGTATATATATGTATATATATTTCTTTGTTATTTCCCAAGAATATATTTGATTAATATTTTAATTTTTACCAAATATATCTAATATATAGCATCTAACATATGATTTAAAGTGGTTTGGTAGTTCCAAAATAGACACAGAAAAAAAAAAAAGTTATATATACCAAATGTTTGTTAGCAGAATGTATATAGGCGGAATACATAATAAAATGAAAATATTGCTTGAAAAAGTTATTCGAGTTTAACTTGGACAAACTTCTACTACTAATAATTAAATATAAATATACAGAAAGCTTTCAATGCGATATTAGGTATTGAATTATCTGTAATTATTTTAAAAAAAATCATATTTAAAATAGAGAAGAACGAGGCTCAATGGTTATAGAGGCACAGTAAACATTTATTTATAAATTTTGAAATAAAGACCATAAACATTTGAAACCATAAATTGTAGATTGAATTCATAATTACAAATAACTACAAATATATTGCATGACAACAATATTATAAATTTTACAGTATGACTGTTAACACAAGATGCGGACATAATATTATGGACATAACTTTATAATCTTGGAAAAAAAAGTCATAACCTTGTGAAAAACAGACATAATCTTGTGAAAAACAGACATAATCTTGTGAAAAACAGACATAACCTTGTAAAAAACAGTCATAACCTTGTAGAAACCAGTCATAACCTTGTAAAAAACTTTATAATCTTGTAAAAAAAAACAATCGTAACCTTGTAAAAAGCAGTCATAATCTTGTAAAAAAACAGTCATAACCTTGTAAAAAAACAGTCATAACCTTGTAAAAAATAGTCATAACCTTGTAAAAAACAGTCATAACCTTGTAAAAACCAGTCATAACCTTGTAAAAAACCAGTCATAACCTTGAAAAAAACAGTCATAACCTTGAAAAAAACAATCATAACCTTGTAAAAAGCAGTCATAATCTTGTAAAAAAACAGTCATAACCTTGTAAAAAACAGTCATAACCTTGTAAAAAAACAGTCATAACCTTGTAAAAAACAATCATAACCTTGAAAAAAACAGTCATAACCTTGTAAAAACCAGTCATAACCTTGTGAAAAATAGTCATAACCTTGTGAAAAGTCATAACCTTGTGAAAAGACATAACCTTGTGAAAAGTCATAACCTTGTGAAAAATAATCATAACCTTGTGAAAAGTCATAACCTTGTGAAAAAACCCCAAAAACCTAGTAACTTTCTTAAAAACCTAGTAACTTTCTTAAAATCCTAGTAACCTTCCAAAAAACCCCAAAAACCTAGTAACTTTCTTAAAAACCTAGTAACTTTCTTAAAATCCTAATAACCTTCCAAAAAACCCCAAAAACCTAGTAACTTTCTTAAAAACCTAGTAACTTTCTTAAAATCCTAGTAACCTTCCAAAAAACCCCAAAAACCTAGTAACTTTCTTAAAAACCTAGTAACTTTCTTAAAATCCTAATAACCTTCCAAAAAACCACAAAAACCTAGTAACTTTCTTAAAAACCTAGTAACTTTCTTAAAATCCTAGTAACCTTCCAAAAAACCCCAAAAACCTAGTAACCTTCCAAAAAACCTAGTAACTTTCTTAAAATCCTAGTAACCTAAACCAGAGATAAAATAACATTTGGTTGTCATGACAACAAGAAAGAGAAAGAAAGAGAGAGAGAGAGAGAGATAAAGACAGAAAGAAATAGAAAAAGAGAGAGAGAGATATATGTATTTTACTATTATTGAGTACATTTTATATTGCATGTGTGACTATTTTGTACTTTAGTGCATCTAATGGTAAGGAATAACGTGTTATATAAATAATGTTATTTTATTTATTAGTGAGTTGAAACATCTTTTAGCTAACATAGTAAAAAATCTTTTAGAACTCATTATATTAAAATAAAAAGGTTTTAAGTTTAAGTTCTGTATTAATTTTTTATTAATAATCGACGTTTCGACAAACTTAACATAGGTACATCTTTATCAAGAAAAAAGAATACAAATGACATTTACTGTAAATAACAGAACATAGAAACAAGTTACAGTAAATGTCATTTGTGTTTTTTTTCTCCTGATGAAAACGCACGTTAAGTTCGTCGAAACATATACTATTAACAAATATTAATACAGAACTATAACTTAAAGCCGTTTTATTTTAATCTTTTAACTATTTAATATATCTAAAGTAAATTTTCTTTTATATTTACATTATGAATATAATATCATAATTATTTTGGTTAGACTATGATGTACAGTAAACAAATATTAAATAGATTATAATAAACATGGTGATATAGTATTAATTTTCTTTCCATCACCTGTTTTGATAAGAGAAATAAGTAGAACTTTGTCGTCTCCTAATTTAACATTGATCTAATATCTTATTTGATATCATAATTCTAATTTAAATACTTAAATAAATCTTGTATTTAAAACCATTTAAAACAGTATTTTATATTACTTCATAAATATAGAAATTATTTCGTAATCAATTATTTTTATTACTTTTATTCATCTAATTTTCATATTACTATCAAATATTATTATACTCCTTTTTGATGTTCACTGTATGCTTTTGCGACGGCTACTATACCTCACTGCACTGGTGGGACATAGTGGACAGAAAAACAAAGAAATTTAATTATATTTTTTAAACGAAAGTAGTAGCACCTAAAAATTTATAATAATACCTACAAGTTGCCAAAACATGCCTTTATCTGCAGGTCTAAAAATAATTTCGAAATTATATAACATATTGAAAATATACCAGAAAATATATATAAATATTAATATGTATTACAGTTGATAAGAGCTCGCATTAACGCGTCACCGTGGGCGCCAGTGGTTAACCCAATAGATTCACATCTCAACAACCCGAATTCAATCTCCACCATCTGCAACTTTTTCGAGCAATATTGTTATTCTAGCAACTTTATTAATAAATCCGTCCATCCCTTCACCCTTAATATTACAATGTTCAAAATTATATGATATTACTATACTCTGTTTTTTCTAAGAAGACAGGGTTGTGGAAAATAGGAGCTATTTGGCTTTGTTTGTAATTGGTTAAAATTGTGGGCAAGTTTACTCTGTAGAAAAATAAATTTCTTTCTTTTCTTTTCTTTTTACACTCTTATTATAGTATACACATAATTCTGTATTCAATGTGTACTTTAATGCAATGTGTTTCAGAAATCAGAGTACTTATTTATATACAATGTGTCTAAAACGGACCGCGCTTGTAGCGCCAACTACTGCTTTCTTAAAAAAAATAGAGTATATTTGTATATCGAGAATATTATACATTTTAAATTTTCAATCAATATTTATATAAAAAAAAACATTTTTTTTAAAATATAATAATGTACAAAATTCATCTCAATGTTTAAGATAATAATAAAAATTTATAATAATTTATTTTGTTGCTAAGTTCTTTATGGTTCCGGCTTTTTTCTAGAAGTTGGCTGATCGAAGCTAAACGCGCCTACCTTCCTTGTGTATGGCCAGAAGCAAGGCTAGACGCTATTTCCTTGTCTATGGCTTAACATTGTGCTTCCAGAAATTTCTCATTATATATTTATATAAATATGGTAAGTTTTTATTTCTATGTTCGTGTAACATATTTCTACACATCGATAATATTGATATAACGATCATTATTATGTAATAAAACATATAGGTATCTGATGATTTGTTCATTTGTTGTAATCTGTCAAAACAGGCACACACAATTTTATTAGTACAACCCGGAATAAATCCAGAAACACGCACTTTTTCCGATTATGAGTCTGTAAATGAGTGTATAGAAGGAGTATGCAAAATATATGAAGAACATTTAAACCGAAGAAATCCAAACACACCGACCATAACCTATGATATTTCACAGTTATTTGATTTTGTTGACCAAGTGAGTAATTTATTTTGAAATGATTAGTTTATAAATTGATTTTAATGAGTTTTTATTGTTTCTCTAGCTGACAGATTTGAGTTGCCTTGTATATCAAGAATCAACAAATACCTATGTGCCGTATAATAAAGATTGGATAAAAGAAAAGATAGAAGTTCTGCTTCGGAAAGCGGCTGCTCACTCCGAATAAAAAGATTTTTTACGTTATAATATATTTTAGTATTTAGATTCTTGTGTATTAACTAATTTTTTTTTTAACGATTCAACTATTGCTAATTCTGATGTTATTTATACTATAATGTAAAAAGATCTAAAAATAAATATTTGATTTTGTAATAATTATTAATTATTTTTTTAAGATATAAATTTTAATATTTCAAGCTACCTAGGTTAGGCGTCAAATGCAAAATTTTCTCTATTTTTGTTTAGTTCAAATATTTTTAAATTAATAATCAAAATAAATATTATTTGCATTTAAATAAATTTAAATTTTGCATTTTTGAATAAAATTTAAAAGCGATTTTGAAACAGCTGCTTAAAATATCTAGTTTTTTTAGTACATTTCTGTTTTATATACTCCTATAATTAAGCAAATCATACTAAAATTTGCAATGTTTATGTTACCTACACATATTTTATTTAATTACTGTACAGTAGTTTAACAGTAAAAAATAACAATATTTTGTAATTTTACTTTGATAATTTACGACATTAATATTTTTTTATGCAAAAATTAGATTCACAAAACATGGACAACTACATATATTTTTTAACAGTAAAAAAATAACAATATTTTACTGTGATAATTTAGTTAATATTATGTTTTTTTTTTATGCAAAAATTAGATTTACAAAACATGTAAAATTAACATAAATTACATGACATAACAAATAAGTAACTGGATCATATATACATACTTTTTTTTTAAATAAAATATATGTTGTTAGTTCTGTATCATTCTATAACCACTATAAGTACTATATAATCTTTTATATTATTATTATCTTTTTATTATTATTATTTATTAACTATTATTATATATATTATATTATTATTATATCATGCTATATAATTTTTAATTTATGAAAAACAGGCCAAAAGATTCTGTAATACTTATAGTGGTTATAGAATGATACAGAAATACCAGCAAAAAAAAATATAAATTTCATGATATTAGTTACTTATTTTTGTTACCGTCTAGTAAACTATGTTCTATGTTCCTATTTATTTACTGGTTTAAATGTTATTTGAATCATTTCTTGTTGAAGACGTGTACGTTGAGACTACGTCAATTATTAAATAAATATTAGGTACAGAACTACCAATTTAAAACCGCGTATTATATATTAATATAATAAGTTCTGAAAGATTTTTTTACCATTTAATTATTCTATTAAATTTTTTTGTTTTTGTTTTGTTAATTCCAAATATGTTTTAATTTCAGTTCGGAGTAATTTTGCGATTTTATTTTTTTTATTTAATATTTTCTTGTGCTTACGCCGCTTAAAACTAAATCTTAATTAGACTTTTATCCATGCCCAAATTATGGATTTACTTACAACAATTTTTAATAAATTAACTTGATTAGAATCCTAATTCTTGTAACGAAGTTGGTAAGTTTTAACAACGTTGCTAACAAACATTAGCCAATAAATATTAGGCTGACAACTAAATAAAAAATGAAAATGAAAATTTCTATTGGGTTATAGTTGCTAAAACTTAGCAACTTTGTTTACAGAATTAGGCTGTTTAGATTTAGGCAACCCGCATATACCTTAAGTAGCATTAGTTGCTTACAATTCTATTAATTAATTTTTATTTTATTCTTTTATCATGCAAAATGCAATTTTACAAACTAGAAAGAATAGTTTTGATTTGACCCTTGAACCCCCCTTCTTTCAATCACTTTCCTAAATCGCGGCGTTAGTGCCGCGGCTTGTCGAAACCCGAGGTGGCGACTAGACCGGGCTGACTGGTCGGAGTTCGCTGACACCTCGCTCTTCCACCACCGAGACACTGATATAAACGAAATTGTAGAGAGTTTAAATTCTTGTATCCTGGATGCAGCACACCAGAGCATCCCCTTATATTCATCGAGACCTCTCGGTCGTGTAGTCCCATGGTGGTCCTCTGACATCGCGGATGCGATCCGCGAGAAGAGGAGACTTCTTCGCATATACAGGCGACACTCTACCCTTGATGGATTCATATCCTTTAAATGGGCTCGTGCACGAGTCCGTCGACTCGTGATCCAGGCCAAAAAGGATAGTTGGCAAGAGTATGTATCCTCCATACAGTCTGACACTCTTCCATCTGAGGTATGGAGAAAGGTGCGGACAATGGACGGTCATAGGAAGTTCAATCAGATTTCTATGCTTCAGGTGAATGTCGTTAAATATTTGGACGAAAGGTCGATTGCGAATGTCTTCGCAGGACACTTTGCGTCCGTTAGTAGCACGGACAACTACCCTGAGCAATTCATCGCTCAGAAGGATAGGTTGGAGGCGTAAGTTGCGTAAGTTGCCCGATCGTGCCAAGGAGCGTCTCCTTGACGTCTTTAACACCATGTGGCGGGATGGTGCCTATCCAGACCGATGGCGTGAGGCAGTAGTTGTTCCGTTGCTCAAACCTGGTAAAGACCGTGTGCTCCACATCAGTTACCGGCCAATCTCGTTGACTTGCCATACGGCAAAGTTATATGAGAAGATGGTTTACGCCCGACTATCTTGGTACTTGGAAGCGCACGGTCTTATCGTTCCTTACCAGTGTGGTTCGCGTCGGGCACACTCGACGACCGACCTCTTGGTCTATTTAACCAACGCCATTCAAGTCAGTTTCATGCGCCGCAACCATCTTGTTGCTGTTTTCTTCGACATGGAGAAAGCGTTTGATATGACATGGAAACATGGTATTCTGCACAAGCTTGTTTCTTGGGGCATTCGTGGCCCAATGGTCCTGTTTGTGAAGAACTTCCTAAGTGACCGGTCCTTCTGTGTCCGGGTCGGAGGTGCATGCTCTGCTAGTTATCCACTGGATAATGGGGTCCCCCAAGGCTCCACGATCAGTGTGACTTTGTTCATGATTGCAATCAACGAAATCGCACGTCACGTTCGAAGGTTAGTTAAAATCCACCTATGAATAGTTTTTTAAAATTTAATATAATGCTACGTAACTTGTAATATTTTTAAATTGATATGAAGTTAAACAGAACTCTCAAAATTAATAAACTGTTTAATTGAATTTAAATGCATATTAAACAATTTGAAACATAAATTGAAAACGCTTTTATCTAAACATTTATTACTTATAAAATCAAAGGTAACACTTGCAAAATCAAGACACACTGAGCTGCAATTTAAGATTTAGTCTATTTGCAATGATTATTCATTCAAATAATTGACCGCAGGTTGCCAGGTTGATATAGGGCAATAACATGGAATAACGATAATATGCAGAATACTTCTTTCTGAAATAAAATTCGGAGAAATACTTACAATACTTTTCGATAGGGAATAAAAAGTTCTATAATTTAATTTTAATTTTAATTCGCTAGCATGTGCCGTTTGGGCGCTAGAATTTTTTTTTAAAATAATTTTTCCTGCTAAATCACTATGAGTTAGAGAAAAAATTTACTTACCTATTATGTAGCTAATTTTTTTCTCTATTTTACTGAATTTTTCAGATGTTTGTGAGCAAATTTTTAAAAAAGTTATATTTTAATATATATATATATATATATATATATATATATATATATATATATATATATATTATTTTGACTGATTTAGAAAAATATTTTTTATTTCCCCAAATTAACTATTTGCATTTTTAATAGAATGTCTTACAGTTATTGTGAAATGCTCAAAACATTTACTTATTTTGTATAATTTCTGATTTTAAATTAATTAC
The DNA here is from genome assembly GCA_963966155.1 of Clivina fossor. NCBI lineage: Eukaryota > Metazoa > Arthropoda > Insecta > Coleoptera > Carabidae > Clivina > Clivina fossor. The sequence continues at coordinate 324,629 of OZ014570.1, read as the reverse complement.
AAAATGTAAAAAATTGACTTAGAGCTTTCACATGGGTGTACCACCACACAGATTTAAATAAAAATATTTAGAATTTAATGATTTTCATTTATTTAGTGTAAAACGAGCATAATACTACATCATACTGTTGATGAACTGTCACATTTAATTTTTGAATTATTTTTATTTAAATCTGCTTTACATTGTGGGAAATTATTTATTACGATAATCTTTAAAATTTCAGTATGCACTATAAAAATATGTTTTAAAAAATTTACATGAAACATTCATATTTGGATAATTTCATAAATAGTATATATGTATGTATCATAAGTAATATAATATATACAGGCCATTATTCTGAAATCTAAATGTGTTGCCTTCACTAATAATTTGAATACATGTCTTTCACTTTTTGTGCAAATGGTCAATTGCTTATATTCTGACATAATAAACTAAGAGAGTAAATATGTTCAGTAATAATCATAGTTAAAATAATAAAAAATTGTACTAGATGTAATCCTATCAAGGGTAGATGTAATGCATCAAGGTTTGAAAAATCAATAACGTATTACGAATGACTAAAGTTCTGTATATTAGACGAAGCAAAGCTATTGTTTCTAATGTAACTGTTCAAAATAAACGAAATACAACTGGAAACAAGACAAGCTAAAATGGATTCTATTTCATATTTGACATTCTAAAATATGTGTAGGTTACGCTAGTAATTAGTCGACTTATTAAATTACCCTATCGAAGTGTAAGCAAACACCGAATATATAGTGCGGTAGTGAGTCTCTCTTCGGCTTGAGCCCGTCTCAGATTCCGTCTGCTTCCAATACCAATACAACCCGCCATGAACGTTTCCAGTGATGAATTTTGTTGCTGGCCGCAGCCTGCAAAATGACTCGGTTACAATGAAGGGCTCTGCGCTGCGCTGCGCTGCGCTGGCCTCGTATAACTACAGCCCGGCCCGACTCGGCCCTTCGCTTCGGTTCTATAGCTCCTCTACAGTCCTATGTTACGGGCTCGCGAAGCAGCAACAGCAACACTCAAATAGAATAGCAATGGCTATTTCTCGCGTTCACTGTCTTTATCACCATTCATCTTTGTTACGTTCGCAAACGTATTATTGCAAAAACGCTCGAACACGCCGCTACTATTAACGCCTGGATTCTATTAACGGGGCATGGCTTGACTTGGCTTGGCTTGGCTTGGCTTGGCTTGGCTTGGCTTGGCTTGGCTTGGCTCGCCAGTCGCCATGCCACATCACGTCACGCTTTACCGGAAATACTCGAATTCTGCAGCCTTGACTTACGGTGTCAATGTCCGTTTTTTCTTTCGCCTTGTTGTCGCTTAACAAAATATTTGCTCTGCTAGATTTAAGGTACAGTTATAGTCGAACGTACCGCAGCGTACCGTACCGTACCTAAGTTAAACCTGTACAATCAAATGTGTTTATTCATAGTTTGACGCAGCAAACGTAGTTGACGTAGCTGGCCGTAGTTAAACCGTACCAAAGTTGAAATATTTTAACTTTTTAGGTACGGCAGCTACGGCCAGCCAATTGCAATAGGCAACGTGAATTCGCACATGCGCATTGTCTGTTTTTTGAATGTTTGACATATATTTCTAAAAATTGATTCAAATATTTGCAAAAACATTATATAATTTATTTGTGTGCCTATATATTTTAAAATATATTTTTATAACAAAAATTAATATACGTTACTGAACACAATTATTTTTTTTAAATGACCTACATATTATAACCAACAAATTCATTCTCTTTGTTTGTTTCGTTGTTGCTTGTTGTTGTATTGTTACAAAAATGTTAACAAAAGAACAGTGTTTATTGGGCGCTACGGATCTTTTGGTATGGGTTGCTGCATTACAGTTGTTAATGACGAAGAGATCTCGTCGATATAAAACAAGACCTATTAATAGAAATAGACAAACCTATAAAATATATCGTCGTTGTCAAGTCAAAATCTGCTATGTGGATAATTTAAATGTCCTTTTCAAATAATAAAAATTACATAGTTTTTTGCAGCTCCTGAAAAATTGTTGAAAAACCACATAGCATATTTTAACTTGACAGCGACGATATGTCAAACATTTAGAAAACGTACAATGCGCATGTGCAAACTCAAGTTACCTTGTTGCCTATTGGCTGGCCGTAGCTAGCCGTTGCTAGCTACGGTACTACGGAAAGCAACTGCCTGCTACGTCAAATTATAAATGATTGCATTTGATTATATTGGTTTAATAACTACGACCAGGTACGGTACGGTACGCTACGGTACGCTACGGTACGGAACTGAAAAGTATAAATCTAACTTTAACATTCATTTCGTTACGTACAAACTAATTATAAAGTTCTGTTAAAGAAAATATAGAAGAAAATATGGATTAAAATTATTTATGAAATTATTTACGGTTTTAAATCTTTTGTTATATTTTAAGACCGAAAAAGATCATTTAAGTTTAATTTATTTTGAAAAAATAAAGTTTCTTTACTAGCTATTTAATTAATTAGGCAACAAACTAATATATATATATATATATATATATATATATATATATATATATATATATATACATATACAGGGTGTAACAGAATAACTATTCCTAATTTTAACTGGAGTATCCTGGGCTCAGAATATGAAGATTTAATGCAAATCACTGAGATAAAATGTGGCTCCTTACTGAGCTACAGGGTGTTTTATATAAAAATTTAAAAACGATTTTTGCCCTGTACTTTAAAACTATTTGACGTATCCTTATCATACTTGGAAGGAAATGTAGGTACCGTACACCATACTAAATTATGTTAAATAAAAGTTTCTGGCTACTGCCAGTGGCGTACAACAAGGGCAAGTGAGAGGTTGATCCTTCCTAAATTCTACGCCACTGGCGGAATTGTCATTTTAGCACAATTTTTCAATTCTCCAATACTTGCTGTGTAAAAAACATACTCTTCCTTTGTAACGATAAAGTCACTGTTTTTCGAGATATTTAAAGTTAAACATAAGCTGCACCCTTGGGATTTTTTCAAAATTTGCTCAAAAAAATCTGAAAAAATTCAGTAAAATAGAGAAAAAAATTAGCTACATAATAAATAAGTAACTTTTTTCTCTAACTCATTTTGATTTGGCTGTAAAAATTATTGAAAATAAAAAAAATAAAATGCAAAAAATATTAATTTTCAATAATTTTTCCAGCCAAACCAGAATAAGTTAGAGAAAAAGTTACTTAGATATTATGTAGCTAATTTTTTTCTCTATTTTACTGAATTTTTTCAGTTTTTTTGAGCAAATTTTGAAAAAATCCCAAGGCTGCAGCTTATGTTTAACTTTAAATATCTCGAAAAACAGTGACTTTATCGTTACAAAGGAAGAGTATGTTTTTTACACAGCAAGTATTGGAGAATCGAAAAATTGTGCTAAAATGACAATTCCGCCAGTGGCGTAGAATTTAGGAAGGATCAACCTCTCACTTGCCCCTGTTGTACGCCACTGGCAGTAGCCAGAAACTTTTATTTAACATAATTTAGTATAGTGTACAGTACCTACATTTCCTGCCAAGTATGATAAGGATACGTCAAATAGTTTTAAAGTACTGGGCAAAAATAGTTTTAAAATTTTTATATAAAACACCCTGTAGCTCAGTAAGGAGCCACATTTTATCTCAGTGATTTGCATTAAATCTTCATATTCTAAGCCCAGGATACTCCAGTTAAAATTAGGAATAGTTATTCTGTTACACCCTGTATATATGTACCATTTGTCTAAAGAATTTGATATACATTGTGTTCTTTTTAATTAATAAGTATATAATGCGTTTCAGAAATAAAATATATAGAATGTATTTAAAGAATTTTTTTTGATATATAAATATATAATTTGTTTCAAAAATTATGCACAATGTATCTAGAAAATTTATATACAATATGTTTAAAAAAATAAATACATACATACATACATACATACACAATCACGCTATGTACCCAAAAGGGTGTGGCACAAACTCTTTTCATCATTCCGAAATCAGTCGCCTCCAAACATTCCTATCCAAACAAGCAACTTTCGCTTCATCCACATTCATAATTCTTCTCATACATGCTCTTCTATTCGCTACTACTTGGAAACTTTCGCTCACGCAAGCCACTCTCTCAATCATACCACTCCAACTACTCATCGGACGTCCACGCAAACGTATACCATCAAAATCATTCAAATAAATTTTTTTAACCAGACGTTCATTAGACATTCGCTCAACGAGACTGGACTGCAACCATGACGCGACACAAAACATAAATAAATACTGTTTTTTCTTCAATTTAATTTTAATCACAAAAAACATTACATTATAAATAAGACACAGAATTACATTTCAATAATTAAGGTTAGTATATAAGTTTTTAAAATAATTAACAATAATTAATTTAATTTTTCTATCTCATTCTGACACGTGCTTACAAACATAACCAAAAAATCATGTAAAAAATCTTTTTATATAAAATAAAATAAATGTAAACACAATTGTATTATATATTTCAGGAGGCTTTGATAATGGCTACTAGCCGAAATTAATCGCCAAATATAAAAAATAAAATATAACAATTATACATATATTGGTTTTTCTACTTTCCAAATTTACATTCTAAGAAGAAGAAGTTTTTATCGACCGTATTGACGAATGATCAATGTTCATTATGTTGGCATATACGGAGATTTGTTATTGATTACATTCTGTCTGTTTTGGGTGATATGGTATGATTCAAGCCATAAACGCTTGAAATAATTGTTTTCCACATCCAGAATGTAAGGATTGTCATAATCAGGATGGTGGGATGAACTTCTTGCATGTACCTACTGCCAAAGCACATAACTTGTTGGTCTTATTTTGATTGCTTTTGAATATACATGTTTACTAGTTAAATCAAATGATTATCTATTGTGATTAAGTTTTCAAAACACACTTAATTACCTTATTAATTTAATCATTTGATTAACAACGTGATTAGAATGCCAAAACACACTTCTTTTATTAAACAATAATATTGTAAAAATAATAAACACATTGTTAATACTTAATCATGTAGTTAACTATGTGTTTAAGTTGTCAAAACACAGATTTTAAATAGTTACAAAAAAAAAACAAAATAAAAGTTATTATTCTTGGAGGTTTTCAACTGACTTTTTTCTAAAATTTTCCCGGCAAGCGACGCATAGGTTCCCGTCAAATTTCTCAAGCTCGGCCCGGCGAAATATTTTCATTGTAAATTAATTATCAAAGTTATTAATTTTAATTATTTTTTCACAACAATTTTTTTAGTGAATATTTAATTATAATTAATTTTAAGTGTAAATGTTCACTACACATATACATTGTGTACCTAATTGAGTGCATGTTATAATATTAAAATTATTATAGTTTAAAAATATCTTAATAATAAATTTGGTAAAAATAAGACATGTTATTTTACAAATGTTACAGACAGTTACAGAGCTTACAGAACTAATATATTATAATATAAATTGTTTATAAATATATTTCAATTGTGTGGAAATAATAAATATAAGCAAAAATAATAACAATAATTTTATTGTATTTGTTTATAAATACAGTTTATATTGCGCGTTATTCTACAGATATTACAGAGAGTTATAGAATTTACAGAACTTATATATTTTAATATAAATTATGTATAAATATACACAATTATGTTAAAATTATAAATTTAGTGATAAAAATGAAATATGCAAATTATTTTACAGACGTTACAAACAGTTACAGAGCTGATAGATGTTACATATTTTCATATAATTAACAAGGTAAGTGATTTTTTCTCAATATTTTATAAATTTATTTAAATTTTTTAAAATTAATTTTTAATTTATTATATTTCAAAAATAATATAACTAAAAAAAAACAAAGGTAAGTTAAATAAATAATTTAAAAAAAATAACTGTTAAATTACCCAAAAGGGTGTGGCACAAACTCTTTTCATCTTCTCGAAATCAATCGCCTCCAAACATATTCCTATCCAGCACAAGCAACTTTCGCTTCATCCACATTCATAATTCCACACTCATAGCATGCTCTTTTATTCCTACTACTTGGAAACTTTTGCTCAAGCAAGCCACCCTCTCAATCATACCACTCCAACTACTAATCGGACGTCCACGCAAACGTATACCATCAAAATCATTCAAATAAATCTTTTTAACCAAACGTTTATTAGTCATTCGCTCAACATGTCCGAACCATCTTAACTGACCAACACCAACTTTTGCTACAACAATATATATCAGAATTTTATTAGAATCTTCTAAAAAATTTAAAATAACTTTTAAGAATTTGGTTTGTTATTTATATATCGTAAAGTTTGGCATTTTTAGATGGTTTACGTACCTAGACCATTTTGATAGGTATAAGCGCTATTTGTGTTATTGTTTAGAGTAATTTGAAAAATTCGCCTCGGTCAAAAAAGAAAAATGCAATTGAATCGTGAACATTTTCGTGCTATTATTTTTGTACAACATTAGTCTTGGAGTAACTGAACATTTATATTATTATATTTTTTTATTAGGTTATTATGTTGTTTCAAAATGTTGACTTGATGAGTTTTCCTCCCGCCCTATAGTCCTGATTTAGCAACCAATAATTTCTATTTCTTCTCATACATCAAAAATCAAATGCGAGGTTAATTATTTTCGACAGCTGAAAAAGCGGCGGTTGATACACTTTCAAAATTCATGTTCTCTATGTACTTCAATCGCAAATTGTGGAAAAAGTGCTTCAAATTTGATTCAAACGCATGCGCAAAATTGTATTGATCGTCATGGAGAATATTTTGCCAAAAAAAAAAAAAAAAAAACAATAAAGTCATTTTCGATGATAAATATTTGTTTATTTGTTTTTTATTTTCTAATCCCGAAATATAAAAGGCAACCCTCGTGTATAATCTACTCATATAATATTCGATTAAATATACTCATTAATTCAGTCTCTCGGTTTTATTTTATTTTTACTCATTACCCATTTTGGGTTTATTGTTCTTGCACATTCTACCCCGAAAATTTTTACAATTTGGAAAACTGAGCTTTAAATTAAAAATTGTGTAGCGTCCCATTTTGACATTTCCATCAAACGAACCATCAAATGGCAGGTTATGTAACGGTTTGTGCCAATCAGGTACAATTTTTTGTTACAGAATTTTATATGCAATGTTTTTGTAGAATGATATATGCAATGTGTCCAAAAAAAATTATGTTCCATATGTTTGTAGAATTACATATGCAATGTGTCTAAAGATTATATTTTTATTATTTATATTTAATAATTGCATTTATTGCGTGTTTACACCTAATTATTTTTACGAATAAAACTGCAACATTTGTCAAGTGTTTTTAAAAATATTATTAGTTAATATCGATAAGAAAACTGTTTCAAGTGGTTTTTGTGATAAGTATATATAAATTATAATTAAAATGCAAACACAATACAATTTTATCAAACAAGAATAGAGAAAGATTTTTTTGGACAAAAATTTAATAAACTTTTGTTGATTAAATATGTTGTAAAAAATTATATATATATATATATATATATATATATATATATATATATATATATATATATATTATACTAATTAATAGAAATACATAATATATTACTAATAAATTTATCAATATAAATGAATAAATACAAGATAAAATAAAATTTATGGGAACGAAATAATAATATTTAAAAGTACACAAATAAATTTTAAGTTTATTTTCGAATTATAATTAATTAAGCTAATCTAAAAAAAACTGAGATAATTACGATAAATAGTAATAATATTAAATTAATAATGATTAAATTGTAATTTTTTTTTATGTATATATATATATATATATTTATTATACTGATCAATAGACATACGTAATATATTACTAATAAATTTAATAAATAAATAAAAGATAAAATAAAATTTATGGAAACGCAGTAATAATATTTAAAAGTACACAAATAAATTTTAAGTTTATTTTCGAATTATAATTAATTAAGAAAATCTAAAACAATCTGAGATAATTACGATAAATAGTAATATTATTAAATTAATAATAATTAAATTGTAATTTTTTTTTATGTATATATATATATATATATATATATATATATATATATAGATTCAAATATACAAGGAGTCTAGAGAAACTTATGTACAATGTGTCTAAAGAAACTTATAGACAATGTGTTTATAGAATCATACATTCAATGTGTCTATAAAATTATATATATTAAGGGGGATCGCGCTTTAAAATTTTGAAAAAATCGATTTTTTTTACATAAAATGAAAGCTATTATGTGTCTAGAATGTTTGGGTGAAAGGATATTTTGATCCGGAAAATATTGACGACGCTGCAGTGATTTGAAAATAACATTTTCAAAATAACATTCTTAAAACAAACTGCTAAAATCGGAAAAACTACTAAATTTATCAATTTTATATCCGCCATATTAGATCCGCCATATTGAATTTTTTAAAAACCCCAAAAATCCCAGAAACCTAGATATGTACTACTGGTTGAGCAATTTTGGCCGAATGATTCAAATTATAGAGAAAAAACCATTGCGCAAACTTCAAACGCATTTTTCTCGAAAACACATTTTTCAAAACTGCGAAAACTCTAGCGTTTGAACCGTTCGACCAATTAACTTCGTTCTATGTTTACCAAAAAGGAAATTAATTTCTTCATGGAATATGTTCTGGTAAAATTTTCAATTTTAAAGATTTTTTACAGCGTGCCAAAGTCAAAAAATCGTCACTTTTTTTTCAAAAGTCCGCCATTTTGTCATTTTTTAAGTTTTTTCCGATTTCGTTGGTCGGTTCCAGGTGACATTTTGCGACCTGTAGAATTTTCGCAGTTTTGCAGAGGCGTCTCCGATAAATGGTCATATTGGCCGCCATTTTGATTTTGTATTTTTGACAAAAATTGTGTTTATAGATAAAGAGTTAATAAACATTTTAACAAAAAATCATATCTTTAACTCTCACCAGTTCCGTAAAAAATATCCAAAATATAGGTCGTAGTGTCTACAAAATGTTTATTTTGTCAAAATAAAAAATTAGATTTGTACATTAAAGTAATTCTTTGATTATAATTTAATTTTTGTACAACTATTTAATTACATTATTTTTTTTGTATTTAATATACAATTGTATTTAAATATATAATTAATATATACTAATTAAATATTATAATTAAGATATTTTTAAACTATAATAATTTTAATATTTACACTGAAAATAAATTATAATTAAATATTTACTAAAAAAATTTTGTGAAAAAAAATAATGAAAATTAATAACTTTTATAATTAATATACAATGAAAATATTTTTCCGGGCCGAGTTTGAGAAATTAGACGGGAACCTATGGGTCGCTTGCCGGGAAAATTTCACAAAAAATTCAGTTGAAAACCTCCAAGAACAATAATTTTTATTTATTTTTTTTTTATTTGTAACAATTTAAAATCTGTGTTTTGACAAGTTAAGCACATAGTTAACCACATGATTAAGTATTGACAATGTGTTTATTATTTCTACAATATTATTGATTAATCAAGGAAGTTTGTTTTGACATTCTGATCACGTTGTTACTCAAATGATTAAGTTAATAAGGTAATTAAGTGTGTTTTGAGAACTTAATCACATAGATAATCATGTGATTTAACTAGTAAATATGTATTTTTAAATATTATTTTTATGAAAATTCAATTAATTTTTACGTTTTTTATTGTTTATTTAATGAAGTGTGTTTTGATTATCTAATCACATAATTAATCACATAATAAACTAACAAGGTTTTAAAATATAATCAAGCAGTTATTCTTTTAAAATTATGTATTTAACTAATCTTTGTTTGATAATCGCCTTTATTGCGCGTCTATTACTAATAATTTTTTTACAAATAAAATTGCAACATATATAAAATGTTTTTCTAAGTAAAACTAATTCGAATCTTATCAGTTAATATCGATAAGGAAATTGTCTCAAGTGGTTTTCGTAATAAATATGAAAAAACAAAATTGTTGTCAGAGAATCAGGTGATACACAAAACTTTCCATACTTCAAACACGAAATAATCTTGTGATCACCTTGACCTAATTTCAAGTGCTGAACTTTGTAATAATTTGTCGCCCTCCCCTCTTTCGTTTATATAGCTTATCAATCTAATCTCTACCGCACATTATCCATCTATATAATACGCCAATGTTCAGTTGGCATTTTCAGTTCCTAGTTCAACTTCTACTAGAACAACGCCAAATTCATTTCGAAGCCAGACAGAAGAAGCCAGAAAAATGTCTCTCTCCATTGAAGTATTGAAGCAGTTGAAGTGCAGCCAGTGTGAAGGTTATTTGTCATGTGGTCCCGTTTATATTGCCGAGGATAGAAGTAAGTTTTGCGGCAGATGCACGGTGCCCGAAGAAAAATCAGTTGTAAGAGAAGTTGATTACGAATTACTGGCGGAATCTCATCAATTCCCCTGTAATAATCTAGCAGCTGGTTGTACCAAGCAAATACCATATAACGACAAACATCATCACACAATTTGTGGCTATCGTCAGTTGATATGCCCGATTGGAGTGAACTGCGAATGGATTGGGAGGAAAGATCAACTACTGGCACATTGCCAAACAGAACATCCCAGTCAGATACGGGAAAATGGCTGCACCTTTAAACACAATATTACAAGTTCCTCGCAACAGACGTATCTCTTGGTTATATGTCGTATATTATTTCTTCTTCACACGAAAGTGTGTCTAGAAACGAAAAAGATCTATCATAGTGTACGACATTTGACGGGAACACCTCGTCATGGTGATGTAAAATACGATCTAATTGTTACCAAAGGTGATAATAAATTAATTTTCACAAATACTGTTGCTGATGAAGGTGTTCGTGTCTTGCAGCATGATACGTCTGTTGTGCATAATATTTATTCATTGATAGACGTTTTGGGTGGTTACAATGGCACCCAATTCAAACTGAATGTAATTTGTGATTTTGACGAATGTGTAATGTGTCGAGGTGCAAAAGATGTTGTTATAGAGAAGAAGTATCCGTGTTTTGCTGGTTGGTTGTGTTGTAAATGTGCTACCGAAAAAGTACTATGTACAAAGAGAGATGGTTGTACGGAAGAAGATATTGCTAGTAAAATTATCAAACATAATCAATATTTTTGTCCAACTAGGCTTCATGTTAATTCATCATTCAGTTGTTGGAGTGAATTTGAAATTAGTTTTACCGATACTTGGACGACATGTTTCGATGATGATTGGTATTTCAAATATCGTAAAACTAATTTCCATTATGAATTTACTTTAATCACAAATTGGCATTCAACTCAATTAGATTCCTACATTCCTTTCCTACATTTACGTGTAGCTAATCAAAGTGGCACAAGAACATTACAACCAATCGCATTAATCCGTTCATATGGTGAAGAAGACTTCTATGCTCGTATTGATCAGGATCAGCTGCCTCATCATTCCGATTCAAAATATTTTGCTAAATTAACAGAGACTTGGATATAAATAACGCATATAAATTTAGTGAAAGACTTTCTTATGTTTCATGTCTAGTTTTAGTTTATATATATATATATATATATATATATATATATATATATATATATATATATATATACAGCTTAATTAATTTTAATAGAAATGTAATTGTTTTTCGAAAATGTTGAATATGCAATAAAATTTACTTGATAAAATAAAAACGATATTACATATTGTTTGATAATTATTTAATAACTTAACCATGTGATTAACTATGCGATTAGATTGTCAAAGTACGCTTTAATTAATAATCAATAAAAAACGTGAAAATTAATTGAATTTTCATAAAAATTACATTTCGAAATACATATTTACTAGTTAAATCACATGACTAACTATGTGCTTAAGTTTTCAAAACACACTTATTTATCTCATTAACTTAATCATTTGATTAAAAACGTGATTAGAATGCCAAAACACACTTCTTTTATTAAACAATAATATTGTAAAAATAATAATCACATTGTTAATATATAATCATGTAGTAAACTATGTGTTTAAGTTGTTAAAACACAGATTTTAAATAGTTACAAATAAAAAAAAAAAATTATTATTCTTGGAGGTTTTTAACCGAATTTTTTTGTAAAATTTTCCCGGCAAGCGACGCATAGGTTCCCGTCAAATTTCTCACTCTCGGCCCGGCGAAACATTTTCATTGTAAATTAATTGTAAAAGTTATTAATTTTTATTATTTTTTTCACAACAATATTTTAGTAAATATTTAATTATAATTTATTTTAACTGTAAATGTTCACTACACATATACATTGTGTACCTAATTGAGTGACTTTTATAATATTAAAATTATTATAGTTTATAAATATTTTAATTATAATATTTAATTAATATTTATTAATTATATGTTTAAATACAAAATATAATGATGAATATTCTACAAAAAAAAATGTAATTATTATTAATTTTAATGTACAAATCTCATTTTTTATTTTGACAAAATAAACTTTCTGTGGACTCTAAATATATATGATTTTTTAAACACATTGTATATACGATTCTATAAACACATTGTACATAAGTTTCTCTAGACACCTTGTATATTTGAATCTATATTCACATATATATATATATATATATATATATATATATATATATATATATATATATATATATATATATGATTTTTTTAAACATATTGAATATATAATTCTAACACTTCAACTAAATCTAAAAGTGCTGTCGATAAAAACGAAAACTGTATTTTAATACTAGTTGTGCCATCTATACGGTAACTCTTGAATTATTAACAAATCTAAGAAGAGCTATCGATAAAAAAGAGTATTGTATTTTTATTAATAGTAGTGCTATCTATACTGACAATGTATGAACTATTAATACAAGTACTGGCACTGACAATAAAAACGGTCACTGTAATCTCGAATATACTAGTAATGCCATTTTTAAATAGATTTTGAATGCGAAGAAAATTAATTTTATTTTCGATAAAACAAGATAGGTGTAGTTTTATATTAAATTTAAATAAAATATTAAATTAATTACAGATATGGATATTTCTTTTTACTACTTTGACTGCAAGGAAAAAGTGGTATAGTGTTTGGTACGGTGTTTGTAACATTTTCAAAAACAAAAAAAAATTGTATAGAAATTCTTCATATAGCCTCTAGATGACGAATCTGAACTTAGTTTATAAGTGGGTGTATGGATGTTCGTCACTGGCTCGCTCGGTCGTCAGACAAAATTTTGTAGTCGCAACTCTGCCTAAATGGTTCAACCGATTTTAATGAAATTTTCTGGATAAATTTGTCTAGTGCCCAAGATGGTCATGTGGTTTTGGTATTTGCCAGTGACGCCAAGTTTCCAAGAAAAAAAATACTAAATATTTAAAAAAAATTTGTGGCTACATTGTTTATCCGATTTTGATCAAATTTTCAGGAAAAATTTCCCTAGTGTCCATATAAACTTCGTAATTTTAATAAAATACAGTGTTGCTAACTTTTTGAGAATAAAATTACTAAAATTTTTAAAAATTTATTACGGCCATGTTGTTTAACCGATTTTGTTCAAATTTTTACAAAAGTTTTTTCTGGTATTCATATAAATTAGATAATTTCAACAAAGTGTAGTGTTGCCAGCTTTCTGAGAAAAAAATTACTAAAATTTTTAAAAATTTACTATGACTTACGTTATTTAACCGATTTTAATTAAATTTTTACTAAAGATTCTCATGGTGCCCGCACAAATTATGCAATTTCAACAAAATACAGTGTTGCCAACTTATTTATAAAATTACTAAAATTTAAAAAAATTTATTGTGGCTACATTATTTATCCGATTTTGATCAAATTTGCAGAAAAACTTTTTCTAGTGCCCACATAAATTATAATTTTATTAAAATACGATGTTGCCATTTTTCCAAAAATAAAAATTAATAATTTTCTAAAAAATTTTTATGCTCGCATTATTTATCTGCTTTTAATCAACTTTTCACAGAAGATATCCTTGGCGCCTATAATATTATATACGAGTATTAGCAAAATACAATGATTTCAACTTTCGGTGAAATTTTTTTTATTTTTATTTTTTGTCATTTATGTGATAATGTCAAAGTGGTCTATATATGGGTTTACCCATATACTTCTAATTTTGTATTTATATATATTAGGATGTTTCGAAAAAAATCGAAACAACTGGCTTAGGGCTAAAATTAAAGGTTTTGGTCTGAAATAGAAGGATACGAGCCCATTTGCCATTTAAAATATACATATTTAGACCGGTCCACCGAGCTCTCAAAAATGCCATTTTTAGTCCTTTTTCCAGATAATCGCCCTAAAACTTGTCTTCCAGGCATCGGACCAACTCGTGCTTGTGATATTTTGTGCCCAGATGAATATAATACAAGTTAAACATGCGGATAATGGGTTTGCGTTTGGTCTAGCTCAGTTAGAATTTTTTGAAATCACGTATTTTTTTTAGAATAATATATATATTTTTTTTGAATTTTTTCGTATTTATAATTTTGCCAAAAAAAGTAAAAAAATGTGTTTTGTTTGGAAAAATTTTTTTTTCTCTATTTTCTAAAATACAAAAAAAAATCGAAAAAAAAAAATATTAAAATTTTAAAAAATTTATTATGGCCATGTTATTTAACCGATTTTACTCAAATTTTCACAAAAGATTCTCCTAGTATTCATCTAATTTATGTAATTTTACCAAAATACAGTGTTGCCAACTTTCCGAGAAAAAAAATTACTAAAATTTTAAAAAATTTATTATGACCACTTTATTTAACCGATTTTAATCAAATTTTCACTAAAGATTCTCCTAGTGCTTAAATAAATTATGCTATTTTAACAAAATACAGTGTTGCCAACTTATCAAGAAAAAATTCGATTTTGATCAAATTTTCAGAAAAGTTTTTCCTAGTGTTCACATAAATTATAATGTTATTAAAATACAGTGTTGCCAACTTTCCGAGAAATGTCAAAGTGGTCTATATATGGGTTTACTCATAAACTTCTAATTTTGTTTTTGAATTTTTTCGTATTTATAATTTTGCCAAAAAAAAGTAAAAAAATGTGATTTTTTCTCGGAAAAAAATTTTTTTTTCTCTATTTTCTAAAATACAAAAAAAAAATCGAAAAAATATATATTATTCTACATAGAATATTATATCTCAGGTATTTTTTTGGTACAATACATACATACATACATACACAATCACGCCATGTACCCAAAAGGATGTGGTACAAACTCTTTACATTATTCCGAAATCAGTCGCCTTCAAACATTTTTATCCAGCACAAGCAACTTTCGCTTCATCCACATTCATAATTCTTCTCATACATGCTATTTTATTCTTATACTACTTGAAAAGTTTCGCTCACGCAAAACACTCTCAATCATATCACTCCAACTACTCATCGGACGTCCACTTGCAAACGTATGCCATCAAAATCATTCAAATAAATCTTTTTAACCAGACGTTCATTAGACATTCGCTCAACATTTCCGAACCATCTTAACTGACTAACACCAGCTTTTGCTACAACATTTTTGTTCAATTTCACACTCATCATACACTAGTCTATTTCGTACCCGATCTCTCCCAGTTACACCACGTACCCCACGTAAAAATCTCATTTTGCACAGCAGTCATTTTCCGTTTATGCTTTTGCAACCAAACCCAACATTCACTACCATACATTAACTTAGGCACAATAATAATTGTTTTTGTTGAAAATAGAGCCAATTAAAAAATTTACTATTTTTATTTTATATAAATCAATTAATAATATTAAATTATTTATGGAATTATTAATTCAATATTCATTATGTAATTTTCCGAACAGTCAGTCACAATATAAATATAAGTTGTATTAAACAAATAAATTCAATATTAACTTCAACATGTTTTCTATTTGAGCTACGTGTCTGAATATAGCAATTAGAACCGTGTGAACGTTAACCTAACCTAACCTAATTTACTTTAAACCTAACCTGACCGTGTGACACCCAACCTAAGCTATGTCACTGCCTGAATGCGCGTTTTTTAAAAAAATTGTATAAAAAGTGAAATTTAAATCCGAACATATAATAATATAATAATCGATATTTTTTTGGTCTACGTAAACATAACCTAGAATAAATATTGACACAGAAAAAAGACCGACTATCGCGTATTTTAATCAAAATTATTACAAATAACGAACAAAAAGACAGAAAAAAAGCCAGTATATTTTTATGTTTTGTTAATTCTATGTTGTTTTATGCTTCAATGCGTTAGTGTGTGTGTGTGTGTGTGTGTGTGTGTGTGTGTGTGTGTGTGTGTGTGTGTGTGTGTGTACTAATGACAAAAACTCATGAGTAAACAAAATTACTATATATATATACAGTGTGTCGCAAAAAAGTGGACAACATATAGAAAATAAAAATTAATGAATGATTTTATAAAATGTTATTATATTGAACGCTAGATATTTAGGAATGAAGCAGAACCGAGGTCAAGCCGAAAGCAAAGCACGACAAGAATAATTTTTTTATTTTTTTCACAAAAAATACTTATTTCAGAATAGATTCTTTTTTCATGGATAATAATTAGAAAATTTAATTTCTTGAATAGCATTGTTAACCCCCCCCCCTTCCCTAAAAATTTTATTAAAGTAAAATAATCTTTCAGAATTAATTATGTTAAAATAAAACCGTTTTAGGTTAAAGTTCTATATAAATATTTATTTATAATCCACGTTTTGACGAAACTCAAAATTTGTTGAAAACATATTATTCATATTAAACTAAAAAGAAAACATAAAATACAAAAAAAAGATTATAATTTATACTTGATTAAACTCAGTAAACTCTCAAGCACAAATAAAAAACGTATATATATATACAGGGTGTAACAGAATAACTATTCCTAATTTTAACTGGAGTATCCTGGGCTCAGAATATGAAGATTTAATGCAAATCACTGAGATAAAATGTGGCTCCTTACTGAGCTACAGGGTGTTTTATATAAAAATTTAAAAACGATTTTTGCCCAGTACTTTAAAACTATTTGACGTATCCTTATCATACTTGGCAGGAAATATAGGTACCGTACACCATACTAAATTATGTTAAATAAAAGTTTCTGGCTACTGCCAGTGGCGTACAACAGGGGCAAGTGAGAGGTTAATCCTTCCTAAATTCTACGCCACTGGCGGAATTGTCATTTTAGCACAATTTTTCGATTCTCCAATACTTGCTGTGTAAAAAACATACTCTTTCTTTGTAACGATAAAGTCACTGTTTTTCGAGATATTTAAAGTTAAACATAAGCTGCAATCTTGGGATTTTTTTCAAAATTTGCTCAAAAAAATCTGAAAAAATTCAGTAAAATAGAGAAAAAAATTAGCTACATAATATCTAAGTAACTTTTTTCTCTAACTCATTCTGATTTGGCTGTAAAAATGATTGAAAATAAAAAAAATAAAATGCAAAAAATATTAATTTTCAATAATTTTTCCAGCCAAACCAGAATGAGTTGGAGAAAAAGTTACTTAGATATTATGTAGCTAATTTTTTTCTCTATTTTACTGAATTTTTTCAGATTTTTTTGAACAAATTTTGAAAAAATTCCAAGGGTGCAGCTTATGTTTAACTTTAAATATCTCGAAAAACAGTGACTTTATCGTTACAAAGGAAGAGTATGTTTTTTACACAGCAAGTATTGGAGAATCGAAAAATTGTGCTAAAATGACAATTCCGCCAGTGGCGTAGAATTTAGGAAGGATTAACCTCTCACTTGCCCCTGTTGTACGCCACTGGCAGTAGCCAGAAACTTTTATTTAACATAATTTAGTATGGTGTACGGTACCTACATTTCCTGCCAAGTATGATAAGGATACGTCAAATAGTTTTAAAGTACTGGGCAAAAATCGTTTTTAAATTTTTAAATAAAACACCCTGTAGCTCAGTAAGGAGCCACATTTTATCTCAGTGATTTGCATTAAATCTTCATATTCTGAGCCCAGGATACTCCAGTTAAAATTAGGAATAGTTATTCTGTTACACCCTGTATATATATATATATATATATATATATATATACATATATATATATATATATATATATATATATATATACATATATATATATATATATATATATATATATATATATATATACATATATATATATAATTTAAAAAATTACAATATTTTCAAAATTCTCAATTTTTAAAAAATTTTACGTAATTAGTTTAAATTATTTAAAAATTATTAAAATCTTGTGACAAGGAACAAAATATTACAAATACGTTAAAAATTGGAAAAAAATTACAAAATTCGCTATAATTCTTTAAAAACTGATAAAAATCTTGTATAAAATATACAAACCTTTAGAAAATGTCAATATTTAATTTTTTTGCAAAATTTATTTAAAATCTATAAAAATTATCAGAACCTTGTAGTAAAATACGAAATCATTCAAAAATTTCAAATTTTTTTCAAATTCTATAAAAATTGTTAAAACATTGTAAAAAAATATATTAAAACCTTCAAAAATATCATATTTTTATTTTTTTTTAGATTTATTCAAAAAAATTTACATGTGTTTAAATTCTTTAAAAATTGCAAAAAAAATACTTAAATTTTTCAAAAAATGTCAATATTTGAAAAAAAATTAGCAGAATTTGTTTGTTTTTTTGAAAGTGATTAAAACCTTGTAAAATAATAACAAATATGATTCTATATTACTCAGATATAGAATGCAATAACTGACCATTTCAATATGTAATGTTTCTATTATTTGCGCATTTATGAGAAATATAAACAGTATTTTATTGTCTGGATAATTTCGGTAATTTTCCAAACATATTGCAAAACTAAATACATCTTTTTCTACTTAACGAGTAACAATATACTTTACCTCCCGTTGAGAAGAAGGTAGAAATACACTCAATTAAGAGTTTTCTCGTTCAAAAGAAAAACGGTATTTTCAGTTGAGCGGCAGTGTTCAGTTACAAAATATAATAAATATTAACATTATATTAAATTTTCAATTCGGAGTATTCTTTTCAAATTTGTATTCTAATGCAGTTTGCTAATGACTTGTTAAATTGGATGGGGCATTAGCTGTCGCGCTAGAGAGGAGCCATAAAATACACATTTGTGCACAAAAGGCTTTTAGCATTGGCCTATCAAGATGTTTTTACGATTAGATTCATTGAAATTTATTTATTTATTTTCTAGTTTATAACAAAAATAGTTTTCTAACAAATCAATTCAAAGCAATTTAAAGCAATTTCAATTAAGTTGCTCGTTACTTATGTCTTATATAATTTTAAAAACGCATTTAAAAATTGTTGCAATCATATAAAAAAATTACAAAATGTTACCAAAGTTACAATATTTCATAAAATTTTTCGAAATTTGTTAAAACTCGTTAAAAACACTTTAAAAACCTTGTAGAAATTGACAAAATCTTGCAGAAATGTTAATAATCAAATATATATAACGTTAAAATCTTTGTTAATAATATTAAAAGTGTATGCGGGCAAACACATATTATTCAAAAATATTTACATTTTATTTGTAATTCTTTCAAGCGTAAATATATATATATTTCTTTCAACTAAAGTGCTGTAAAACAAATTTCAATTAAATTTATATTTACATATAAAATATGGATTTTTTTCGAAATGGAGAAAAACTTCAAATATAGCACAATGAAAATTATAAAATTCATGACAAAACTTACTTGTTTCAAACGACAAAAATGGACAAGGCTAAATACAAAAATATCGATGGTTATTACAATATATTGTGACCTAATATAATTTGAATGAGATTTTGTTTTTGTTTTTTCGCCAAAATATTGAATTGTGTCCAAATGAGATAAAAATGATGAATGAAATATGTCTAATGCAATAATTTTAATGAGGCAAGGATTTTAGTTAGACAATAAATATATATTTTTAATTAAATTTATATGAACGATTTAATCAAATAAGTTCGTAATAATTTCATAAATAAATTTAAAATTAAAATTATTAAAAAAAATAATTAAATATTTAATATTATTATTATTATTATTTATTTAATTTACTATTCAAATTAATTAATAATTATTAATATAATATTAAATTTTGCCATTTTACAAACAATCATCAAATTCAAGCGAAAAAATGAAATAAACACTCATTATATAATTTTTAATATAATGAAAATAAAAATGTTTGGTGCTGCCATTAGTGGTGTTTATTATAATTAATTACAGTGTAATTATATTCATATTATTGTACTAGTTACATAATAATTTTTCTTTATAGTAATGAATTATTAATATTGCAATATTACAATATTATTCATAGTAAAAAATCTTTCAGAACATTTTCTATTAAAATAAAATAGACTTAGGTTATAATTGTGTATTAATATTTTTGTACATACATACATACATACACAGTCACGCCATGTACCCAAAAGGGTGTGGCACAAACTCTTTTTATTATCCCGAAATCAGTCGCCTCCAAACACTCCTATCCAAACAAGCAACTTTCGCTTCATCCACATTCATAATTCCTCTCATACATGCTCTTCTAATCCTACTACTTGGAAACTTTCGCTCACGCAAAACACTCTCGTGTATATTAATAAATGATGTTTCGACGAACTCAACGGCTGTCTTTATTAGGAACAAAAAAATTGATAAAAATGATATTTAAAATAAATAAAGAAAAAAAGACAAAAACACGAAAACAAGTTATTAAACATAACAAAATATAAATAACTAGAACATAATATTCTGTATATATTTTTAATTAATAAATCAGAATTTTATTTAAATCATTGCCTTATACCCTGATTGATGTTATTTTTTCTTCATAAATTTTTTATTTTGTTTAAAAAATCTTGTTATGCCTTTTTTATGTTCTGTTTATTTATTGTAAATGTCACTTGTATCATTTCTTTTTGAAATAGAGGCAGATGCTTTGAGTTTGTTGAAATTTCAATTATTAATAAATACTAATAGAGAACTATTAAACTAAGCGCCGTTTTATTTTAAATAATTATTATATAATCAAACATTATACGTTACATGTATCTAACTAAACTATAGATAATATAGATTGTAACAAAACTACGCTTGACTAGTTGTAAAAGTTATAGAATACTATACAGCATGTCTAAGATAATTGATTAAAACTGTTGAAATCCCTAAAAAAGTCACTATTTTGGGTTAATTATACACAAAAGTTAATTCATAAAAGAAAAATAAACAAAATTAGATAGCTATGGGTAAACTTATATATATATATATATATATATATATATATATATATATATATATATATATATTATACCGGGTGTAGAAATGAAATGTGAACCATAGGGATTTCAATGTTATTTTTTAAATACGGCTGTATCTCTTTCCCTATTGACTTTAGAGCAATTATTTAAATACAAAACTTGTTCAAAATGTGAAAATGCATGGTATAAACTTATTTTTGTTACATAAATATTAATATTTTACGATATACAGAGTTAACCACTAAAAAATGAGCCATAACATTGGGAAACGGGAATGGTATCGAAAAATGAGGAATATTGAGTTCTATAAAATTTTTGGACTAAATTTTGTAAAAAAGTCTTATTCTGAAAAAAATGCCAATGGTCCCCCCTCATCAACTTTTCGGAAAATCAGAAAAACGTGAATAAAAAATTAAAGAAGAACAGGAAAAAAAAAAATGTCAGGTACAAAGAGTAGGATAAAAGAGTAGACAACGAAAGCCAGTGTTAAAATATCCAAAATCTTTTTTTTTTTTTTTTTAAACAAAACACGAAATTTTTCAAAAATCAGTTTTTAATTTTTTTCTCCTAAACGAAGTATCGTAGAACAATGATTTTTACCCCGAATTATAGAACTCATTATTCCGCATTTTTGGATACCATTTCCGTTTCCCAATGTTATAGCTTATTTTTTAGTGGTTAACCCTGTATATCGTAAAATATTAATATTTATGTAAAAAAAATGACTTTATACCATGCATTTTCACATTTTTAACAAGTTTTGTATTTAAATATTTGTTCTAAAGTCAATAGGGAAAGAGATACAGCCGTATTTAAAAAATAACATTGAAATCCCTATGGTTCACATTTCATTTCTACACCCGGTATATATATATATATATATATATATATATATATATATATATATATATATATATATAAACCACACTTTCATATTATAACATTAATACTAGGAAATTGGAATGTAAATTTTATTTTTTTATCAGAATGTCGGATAACATTGTTCAAAATACACATCGTAAAATTTATTATTGAATTCAGGTAAAATATTTGAAGTAAATAAAAAAAAAATAGGAGGAGAATAAATAAATAAAAAAACCACAAGTATTTTTTTTTCTTGAGAAAATTTAGTTACTCGTTTGAGAAAACACTTGAAGCGAAATCAAATAGTATATTGCACTCGAAGCAGAATGTAATTAATTCTTGTGTTTTGTTTGAATTATGTTTAGCCTTTCGGTTGCCACAATTATCTCTAGTAGTTTTTTTATTTCTTCAAATGGTTGGACTTGGTTTAAAAAGTGATGTTTAATTTATCATTTTTCTCGAAGATGCCCAGATTTCCTAAAAAATGCAAAAACATGTCGTAATGACGTCAGTAATGTCATCGCAAAACTTATGTCGACATCTGAATCAGACGCACATGTATTGCCATGGTTACCGATACAAGCTATTGGCCGCTATATAACTCGAGGCAACTTGTGATTTTAGAATCAGTTTTCGTTTTCTTCTCGTACGAAGAAAACGTTCTTTTGGCCTGTTATTGTAGCTAAACGGGACGAGTTTTGTTGTTGTTGTTACCTGTTTTATAATATGTATTTGGTTTTCCGTTTGTTCTTCAATTGAAAGACAAGAAGGTAAGTTCATATTTTTTAATTAATTTTAATATTATATTATCATCCATGTAATTATGGCACTTATTCAAACTAAGCCGAGATTAATATTTTTTTATACAATATCAATATGTATTTTCGTTAATGTTTTATAAAATATTTTCCCAAGAAAGTATAATATTTATCGAATTAAATTACTAAACAATTTAAATTAAAATCAAACAATTTCTTTAATTAACAATCTGTTTTGTATCTGAATTGCTAATGAACATGCGTATATACATTGTTTCTTTATTTTAATTTCATAAACAAATACCTACAAAATATATATTAATAAAAATTGTTCAAAAATGTATATAAAATGTTTTTTTAATTTTTTTTTTTTTCAATATTTTAATAAGATTTAATTGTAATTTGAAATTAAATGTCATTCCATACTACTTTAAAATTAAGTTTTGCTAAATATGTATACACTGCTAAAAATATAATTTAAATAATTTATGTAATTTAACGCAGCTTTTAGCAGTAAAAGTTGTAACATTTTGTAATTGCACTGTGATAATTTATGTAATATTATAAATTTTGTATGGAACTTACAAAATTACATAATTTTTTTACAATATATATAATATATCAAATTTTATCTAAAACAATCGTCTGCTTTGAGTTGAAATTTTTCTTCCATAAATTTTGTTTTAATTTTTAATCAACTAGGTTATATTTTCTAAAACATCAAGAAAATTTCATTAGATATTATATATTTGTATCATGTTAATTGTTAAATTACTTATTAACGTAATTTAACAATTAATTTTAGCAAGGTAATTTTACCATAAATTTACTCGCACAAATATTTGTAAAAAGAAAATAAATATATTTTTTTAAACTTAGCGAATATTTCAAACTTAGGGAAACTTATATTAAAATAATGCTTGTCTTACAAATTAGTGGTAATTTATAGTAGAAATATAAAAAATTACCAATAAATATTAAAAAATATATGTTTTTTTTTTGTCGATTTTGAAATAGTATCAAACGCGAGCCACAATATTCTATTATTCTTTCTATTTTATGTTTATCGTTTATTATTTTCTTTTGCATTATTATTATTGTTTACATTATCATTAAATATTACAAAATTTATTATAGGTAACTTTAATATTTTTGTAGAAATACATGAAAAATTAAATTTTTTCTCAACATTTATAGGTATATCACATAAGATATATTCAATATTTCATAACTTTGATATTATTATTCTGATATTTTTTTGTTTTGTTATTTATTTTTGTTAGATTGATTAACTAAACAATTATTAAAAATCAAATTCAGGTTTCGGGAAAAAAATTGGTAATCGAACTTAATTTATATTTATTGATGAATATTTTAAAAACAAATGATTAAATTTGTGATTTAAACTCTGGTATTTAATAATTTTCAATATACCTGGTGTTCATTCGTTAAGATCGTATTGGCGTTTAACATGCATTTTCGATTATTTGCGATATACTTCTTTCTCGAGTCAAATTCGGAAAAATATTTACAACATTTTTCGATAGAGCATAAAAAGTTCTATAATGTAGTTCTAGTTTTAATTTGCTAGCATGTGCCGTTTGGGCGCTAGAATTTTTTTTTATTTTCTTGTTTTATTTTTTTTTGCACAAAAACTATAAAGTGTATGAAAATAAGCATGATATGGAAAAATGCGAAACAATAAGTACTATAATTGAGTAAAAAAAATATTATTTTAGGCTGCATCGTTTAGTAAAACTAAATTTTTGAAAATTTGTCAGTTTGCTACAACAAAATCTGAAAAAATTCACTAAAATAGAGAAAAAAATAACTACATAATAGCTAAGTAACTTTTTTTTTTAACTCATCTGGTTTAGCAGGAAAAATTATTGACAATTAATATTTTTTGCATTTTTATTTATTTTTTCTATTCTGTCAAACCAGATTGAGTTTGAGAAAAAAGTTACTTAGCTATTATGTAGTTAATTTTTTTTCTCTATTTTACTGAATTTTTTCAAATTTTTTTAAGCAAATTTTAAAAAAAAGTTTTATTTTGAAAAAATTCCAAGGGTACCCCTTCGAGGATTTCAAAAAATTCAGTTTTTAATTTTTTTCTACTAAACGATGCAACCTAGAATAATGTTTTCTTTACTTAATTATTGTACTCAATGTTCCACATTTTTAAATAAAATGCTTATTTTCTTACACCTCATAAATTTTAAGAAAAAAAAAATAAAAACCAAAAAATCAAAAAAAAATTCTAGCGCCCAAACGGCACATGCTAGCAAATTAATACTAAAACCAAATTATACAACTCTTTATGCTCTATCGAAAAGTATTTCTCCGAAGAATTGGACTCGAGAAAGAAGTATATCGCAAATTATCGAAAATGCATTTTAAGCGCCCGTACGAATTTGACGAACGAACACCCGGTATATATATATATATATATATATTAGAGTATTTTATTATTTCTATATCTTTATAAAATTATATAATATATTTTACAAATTATTAAATAAAAAATAATTCATGGATGTGTTTTTTGTTTGTTTTGTTTTTAGAAATCATTCTTCTCGTCTCTCGAGGCAGACAAAACAGACCAGTTTGAGCAAAAACACAGGACCGTACCTCCGATAAATTTTCAGCTTCAGCAATAATAGAGAAGGTAAGCAGCTATTATTTGTGTTATATTTGTTTTTTGTTTTCTATTTGCAAAATTTCAAATTAGGTGCGCGCAATAACTCGAATTACTCAAATCACTCAACTTAAATATATCAGAGGAATTATTTTGTTCAGTTTTTCATCAAAAATGCAAAAGTATAATCTTTAATATCGATTTTTTTACTCCACGTGAGATATATTTCAAAACACGCGGTCTCCGAAAATTTTCTTGTGTAGCCTTACTGGAAATTTTTTAATAAGACCATCTTAATATATATATTACTTGTTTTGTAAGAATTAATATTTGCTTGGTCAAGTAAACATATTTCTGAAAAATTTCACATTATTTTACATATTGCCTATATTATTTTAACTAGACTTTAAGTGGAAATTAATAAATGTAATTGGTCAATTAATTTAATTTAACTTGCTAATATGTAATATTGCACATATCGGAGATATTGAGTATTACTTTTGTTCGTACACTGTATGTATATATATATATATATATATATATATATATATATATATATATATATATATATATATATATATATATATATATACATATATATATATATACAGTGCGATATTTTTTATCTCTGAACATACAAATTTCCTATGTTCAATTTAAAAAAAAAACACGTCAAACGTATGGAGACATCCCTGACAATTATGCAACCAATCTTACGTAATATGATGTTTATTTGAATAAAAAATGAAATATTTAACAGAATATGGTCATTTATTGTAAATTGCTGAACACTTAAATTTATAAATTATAGTTAATAAATAATACTATACATTTTTAACAGATTTCTTGAAATAATGCGAATAGTTTAATGCTTTCTAAATATTTTGTTGGAAGTAATTCATTTTTTTCAAATAACTGTCACATTATGTAAGATTGATTGCATAACTATCAGGGATGTCTCCATGCGTTTGATGTGTTTTTTTTAAAATTGAACATACGAAATTTATATGTAATTCAGTTCATATGTTCAGAGATAAAAATATCGCACTGTATATATATATATTGCTTATATCTTGTATTTTCAGTAATTAATTATAAAAATTCAAGCTGAAATTAGTAATGCAACTAATGTTCATTTAACTTAACTGAAATAGTTTAATCAGATTAAATATTATGTTGGCGTTATAGTTATGTTTAGTGCTGCTGCCATACTCTGTGGTATATATAGTAACTAACTACTAGTATAATAATGTTTACATTATTGTACTAGTGCCCAAAATGACCACTTTCTTTGTACATCCGAAATATGGTGTGGTAATATTAATATTATGTTGCGCTTGAAGGAAAAATATTTAACATAAAATTTCTTATTTTACTTATTTGCATATTCAACCAATATTATCTATAATAATTATACAAAATTGTAGACATAAATGTATAATATTCTTGAATTATATATTACATGATTGGTTTTTTATGTTTTTTAAATTATTGTTAATATTTTTATTTTTTATAAAAAAGTTATCAAACGACTATGTTTTTTTTTAAATTAGGACGTATTTTAATTAGATTTAATTAAATAAAATTTAGTAAATAATCTTGCTAAATGTGCAAGCTATTCGCTGATAACTTGCCAGAATATACTGTTAATATTAACCAAACTTTGTGTCAATATCAAACAAATTTTTTGTTTTTTATTAATTTAAATAGATCACTTTTATATTTATACGTCTTATTATTGTATATAGATTTTTTTCTATTTTTGTTAAACAATTTAAACTATATATACTTTTAAATTTTATAAATTATTATTAGTTTTATTTTTTCTTTAAATATTTTGTATTTTTTTTTTTTGTATTTGATACGTTAAAGTAAAAACTGTATTGGCTAGAAAAAATAATGATAAAAATATAGTGGAAAATTAATCTATTATTATTTTCTCTGTTTTTCTAATCAAAGGTAAATCGCTGAGGAAAAAAGTAACTTCATTCTGAAGCAGCTAAAATGTCTCTCTCCATCGAGGTGTTGACGCAGCTGAAATGCAGCCAGTGCGAGGGCTATTTGTCATGCGGTCCCGTTTACATTGCCGAAGATAGGAGTAAGTTTTGCGGCAGATGCACGGTGCCCGAAGAAAAATCAGTTGTACGAGAAGTAGATTACGAATTACTGGCGGAATCTCATCAATTCCCCTGTAATAATCTAGCAGCTGGTTGTACCCAAGAAATACCATTCAACGACAAACATCATCACTCAGTCTGTGGCTATCGTCAGTTGATATGCCCAATTGGAGTGAAGTGCGAATGGCTGGGAAGGAAACATCAACTACTGGCACATTGCGAAGAAGAACATCCCAGTCAGATACGGGAAAATGGCTGCACCTTTGAACATAATATTACAAGTTCATCGCAACAGACGTATCTCCTGGTTGTATGTCGTATATTATTTCTCCTTCACACGAAGGTGTGTCTAGAAACGAAGAAGATCTATCATAGTGTACGACATTTGACGGGAACACCTCGTCAAGGTGATGTAAATTACGATCTAATTGTTACCAAAGGTGATAAAAAATTAATTTGTACAAATACAATTGCTGATGAAGGTGTTCGTGTCTTGCAGCATGATACGTCTGTTGTGTATGATATAAATTCGTTAATAAGTGTCTTGGGTGGTTACAATGGCACCAAATTTCAACTAAATGTGATTGGTGATTTTGGAAATGTAGATTACGACGAATGTGTAATGTGTCGAGGTGCAAAAGGTGTTGTTATAGAAAAGAAGTATCCTTGTTTAGCTGGGTGGTTGTGTTGTAAATGTGCTACCGAAGAAGTAGTATGTACAGAGTTAGCTAGTTGTATAGGAAAAGATTTTGCTTGTAAAATTATTAAACATAATCAATATCATTGTCCAATTAAGTTTAATGCTAATTTATCATTCAGTAGAAGAAGTGAATTTGAAATTAGTTTTACCGATACTTGGACGACATGTTCCGATACGAGAAAAATTGGTTGGTATTTTAAATATCGTAAAACTAATTTCCATTATGAATTTACTTTTATCACAAATTGGCATTCAATTGATTTAGATTCCCTCATTTATTTACTACATTTACGTGTAGTTAATAAAAGTGGCACAAGAACATTAGAACCAATCGCATTAATCCGCTCATATGGTGAAGAAGACTTCTATGCTCGTATTGATCACGATCAGCTACCTTATCATTCCGATTCGAAATATTTTGCTAATTTAATATGCTCTTGGAAATAAATAATGCATATTAATTTAGTGAAAGACTTTCTTATGTTTCATGTTTTGTTTTAGTTTATATATATATATAATAATTATGTAAATGTATTTTAAATATATGTATGTGTATAATATAAGACAATTGATTGTTTACCATTTATTAATTAATTAACTTTTTATTTTATAATTATATATATATATATATATATATATATATATATATAAAGCAAACGCTTTTACATAAAATTGAAATGAAAATGTCATAAATTTGTGAAAATTATCTAAAAATTGTAATAAAATATTATGACTGTGTTAAATAACAAAATTTCTTGCAGAATGTCAATACATAACCTTGTAAAAATAATTAAATAATTGTAATAATATATATATATATATATATATATATATATATATATATATATATATATATATATATATATATATATATATATTAATATATTAATTTTAATAGAAATGTAATTATTTTTCGATAATATTGAATATTCAATAAAATTTACTTGAAACAATGGAAACAATTTTAATTTTTTTTACTAAAAGCAATAAAAGCAAACGACATATTTAATTTTTAAATTTTGTATAATTATCTAAATAGTTCTTAACAAATTTTGATTTGAAAAGATCGAGCTAGAGTAGTTCAAACATGGCTTTAATATTATTAAATTAATAATATTAAAATTAATAATACTCAAAAATATTGAGATTTTCAATTTTTCCCAATGTCCTAATGTCCAATGTTCAATGTCCTAGTAATATTAAAATTGTCTATATTTGAAAAAAATATTTATTTATTTAACTAATTATGTTTTATATATATATATATTTATCAATAAAAATACGTAGTATATTTCCAATAAATAATCAATATAAGCAGAATAAATTCAAGATAACATAAAAACTACGAGAGGGCATGCATATTTAAAAGTTCATAAATAAACATTAAATTTTTTCGCAATATAATTAATTAAATAAAGCTTAAAAAAATAAGATGATTACGATAATTAAAAAAATAATAAATTTGTGTTGGTTAAATTGTAACTTTTTTTAAAGATGTATATATATATATATATATATATATATATATATACATATACATAATATTGTTTAGACACATTCTACATAATTCTGTTTAAAGACATGGTATATATTTTAGTTTTGCGACATAATGTGTATTAATATATAAAAACATTGTATATATATATATATATATATATATATATATATATATATATATATATATATATATATATATATAGAACTATTGTATTTTAATATAAATTATATATAAATATATTTGTAATAATATAATTGAGTTAAAATAATAATAAATTTGGTAAAAATAATACGTGTCATTTTACAAATGTTACAGACAGTTACAGAGCTTACAGAGCTAATTTATTATAATATAGACTGTTTATAGATATATTTCAATTGTGTTGAAATAATAAATTTAAGCAAAAATAATAACAATAATTTTATTGAATACGTTTTATAAATACAGTATATATTTCGTGTTACTTTACAGACAGTTACAGACAGTTATAGAGCCTACAGAACTAATAAATCGTAATATAAATTGTATGTATATATATATATATATATATATATATATATATATATATATATATATATATATATATATTTATTTATTATAAGTTTGTTAAAAATAAATAATTTGTTTCTGTATAAATTTAATGCGGATTATTTTACAAAAGTTATAGACAGTTATGGAGCTTACAAAAATATATCTTTGTAATAATTTAATTGTGTTAAAAGAATAAATTTAACGAAAATTAAAACAATATTTTTATTGCAATTGTTAATAAATACAGTTTATATTGCGTGTTACTTTACAGATATTAGAGAAAATTATTGAGGTTACAGAACTTACATATTTTAATATAAATTGTGTATAAATATACACAATTATGGTAAAATTATAAATTTAGTGAAAAAAAATGAGCAGATTTACAAATAATTACAGAGCTTATAGAAGTTACATATTTTCATATAATTAACAAGGTAAGTGATTTTTCTCAATATAACTAAAGGAAAACAAAACAAAGATAAGCTAAATAAATAATTTTAAAATATTAACTGCTAGATTATATTTCAGAAACTTTTTAAATCTTTTAAGAATGACAATTATCGAATACGTGGGTTGCTTTTTACCACTTTGACTGCAAGGAAAAAGTGGTATAGCGTTTGGTACGGTATAGAATTGTATAGAAATCTTTCATATAGCCTGTAGATGACGAATCCGAACTTAGTTTATGTGGGTGTATGTGTGTGCGTCGTCAGCTCGCTCACTCGCTCGGTCGTCAGTCAAATTATTGTGATTGCAACTCCTCCTAGACGGTTCAACCGATTTTAATAAAATTTTCTGGATAAATTTATCTAGTACCCAAGATAGGGTCATGTGGTTTTATTTTTTCCCAGTGATGTTAACTTTCCGAGAAAAAAATTACTAAAATTTTTAAAAATTTATATTGGCTACGTTATTTATCCGATTTTGTTTAAATTTTCAGAAAAGATTTTCCTAATGCTCCCATTAATTACATAATTTTATTAATGTTCAGGGTTGCCAACTTTCTAAGAAAAAAATTACTTAATTTTTAAAAAATTTATTATGGCCATGTTATTCAACCGATTTTACTCAAATTTTTACAAAAGATTCTCCTAGTATTCATATAATTTATGTAATTTTAACAAAATACAATGTTGCCAACTTTCCGAGAAAAAAATTAGTAAAATTTTTAAAAAATTATTATGACCATTTTATTTAACCGATTTTAATCAAATTTTCATAAAAGTTTTTCCTAGTGCCTAAATAAATTATGCAATTTTAACAAAATACAGTGTTGCCAACTTATTGAGAAAAAAATCACAAAATTTTTTAAAAATTCATTGTGGCTACATTATTTATTCGATTTTGATCAAATTTTTAGAAAAGTATCTCCTAGTGCCCACATAAATTATAATATTATTAAAATACAGTGTTGCCAACTTTCCAAAAAATGTCAAAGTAGTCTATATATGGGTTTACCCATATACTTCTAATTTTGTTTTTACAATGTTTTAACAATTTTTACAGAATTTGAAAAAAATTTGAAATTTTTGAAAGATTTCGTATTTTAATACAAGGTTTTGATAATTTTTATAGATTTTAAACGAATTTTGCATAAAAATTAAATATTGGCGTTTTCTAAAGGTTTGTTTATTTTATACAAGATTTTAACATTTTTAAAAGAATTATAGCAAATTTTAAAATTTTTTCCAATTTTTAACATTTTTGTAATATTTTGTTCTTTTTCACAAGATTTTAATAATTTTTAAAGAATTTGAACTAATTTTGTAAAATTTTTTAAAAATTTGAGATTTTTGAAAATTTTGTAAATTTTTAGAACGTTTGGCATTTTTTAAAGAATTTGAACAATTTTTGTAAAAAAATATTAAGTATTTTTGAAATTTTTTAACAATTTTAAAAAAAATTTGAAAATATTTCGTAAATTTTTTTATCAAATATTAAGATTTTTGAAAAATATTATTAGTTTTTACAATGTTTTAATAATTTTTTAAAGAATTTTAACAAATTTCGAAAAAAAAATTCTAATATTGACAATTTTTAAGATTCCGTAATTTGGTAACAGATTTTTGACAATTTTAAAAGAATTTAAACAAATTTGCTAAAAAATTTAAATGTTTTTATTTTTAAAAAATTTGGTTATTTTATGCAAGGTTTTTAACAATTTTAAAAGAATTATGAGGAATTTCGTTATATTTTTGTAATACTAAAATTTTTGAAAGATATTGTTATTATCTACAAGGTTTTAACAATATTAAAAAAAAAAAATTAAAAAATTTCGTAAAATTTTATATAATATTAACATTTTTAAAAAGTTTTGTAATTTATTATGTATAATGTTTTAAGAATTTTAAAAAAATAATAATTATATATTAATTGAAATCTTATCAATCAAGTGAACATGATCTATCTATATGAATAGTAAAAAATATATGGGTTAACCCATATATAGACCATCTATATAGACCACCACATATATGTTAAGAAATATATGTTAAGAATAGAATTTTTTTTATTTTTTCACCAAAAGATCGGTGTGGCAGCATTATTCAAAAATTAAATTTCATAATAATTAGTATGCGTGCATAGAAAAAATAAATCTATTCTGAAAATTTGTTTTAAATCGCGTAAACAAATAGTAATGCATAAAATTAATTTTGAATAGATTTTCCAGAAAATTGCCAACATTGTATTATAACAATATAAACAATGTAATTAATTAGTAAAATCAAAATTATATTTTAAAAATTTTAATAATTTTTCTCGGAAAGTTAGCAGTACTTACTGTATTTTGCTAAAATTATGTACGATAATTTATATGGGCACTAGGAGAAACTTTTGTGAAAATTTGATTAAAATCGGGGTTAAATATAAAACAAGACTTTAAACTGTGTTACATATTTTATTACGGTTTTTGTTTTGGTTCAATTACAAAAAAAAATTATCGGTTCGGTTCCGGTAAAACTAATGGATTTTTTTGGTTCTGTTCCAAGTGATTAATTTTTAAATTTTTTCAATGTTTTTATTTGTATTCAAAATGTATTTTCTAACATAATTTAAAACATTTTATGCCCACTACATAAATTGATACAATAATAATTACTAATTAATTGAACGTGTAATAATTAGAAGTATATAATATCTATAATAATAATATAATTTATTATTCGAAACTTATATAATTTGTATGTAGGTTTTAATTATATTATAATAAAATAATAAATAGGTTAATGTAGCAAAATCTTATACATACGATTTTTATTTAATTATAATTAGCAAAAATAAAAATTACCTCTAATCATTTAAATATTTTCCATAGGATTTTTAATTAAACTATTTCAAGATTATTTTAAAAGCAAAGTTATTATCGAACAAATACATCTTCATCAAAGTAACTCCTAGTTTAATTTTCAGTATCAATAACTGGGTATTGATCCACAAAAACAAAAAATTCAAAATGTGTTTCAACATACATTGAACCGAAATAAACTGATATAATAACAGTACTTTTCTGTTCTGTTCTGTGCCAAAAAATAAAGTAGCCATATATTTTTTTTTTTATTTTAGTTTTTTTCCGGAAAGTTGGCAAATTTTTATTTTGCTAAAATTATATAATTTATATGAGCAGTATTGAAATATTTTCTGAAAATTTAATCAAATTCAGATAAATATTGTATTCACATTAAATTTTTTTTCGGAGAGTTGGCATTACTGGAAAAAATAAAACTACATGACCGTCTTGTCCACTAAGTAAATCTATCCTAAATTTTTTATTAAAATTGGGTTGAGCCGTCTAGGAGGAGTTGCGATCACAAAATTTTGACGACGACCAAGCGAGCGAGCTAATGACGCACATACATACACTCACCTAAACTAAGTACGGATTCGTCTGATCTAGAGGCTATTTGAAAGATTTCTACATAAATTTTATTTTTTTTTGAAAATGTTACAGACACCGTACCGCGATCACTATACCACATTTTTTTTTGCAGTCAAAATGTGTTAAAAACAAATAGTATATAGCACTCGGAGCAGAATGCAATTAATTATTGTGTTTCGCTTGAATTGTGCTTAGTTTTTTTTTTTATTATTTGTAAACTTTTAAATATTATTTTCGCATGAATATAGATATCCATCTTATCTTGTATTTATTCAGCTCATATTGATAAATTTCTTGGAAATATATTATGTATTTCTATTGATCAATACAATATTTAATTTATATATATATATATATATATATATATATATATATATATTAATTTAGAATAACTACCGTAAATATAAGTTGAAAAGAAAATTTATTTAAACGGGATAGGGTAATTGATTGCTATTGCTAATAAATTAATGTTTAATAAGTATAATATAAAAAAACTTTTTTTAAAACCACGTTTATATCTAAATGCAATAAAAAGAGGAAAAATTTTTATCTGTTATTTACATTATTCAATAAATTGTTAATTGAGCAAAAGAATAATTCATGTGACAGATGTCATTAGTTGTATTAAAAAAATAAATATAAGCGTGTCATATCTTGTAATCGTTTTTTTTTTTATATATATAATATTGTGTTTTCTCCTGGAAAGAAAGTACATGCAAAATTTCAATGAGATCAAATGATAGGAAGTGGTCTAAAAATTGGTTACAAAATTTGACCGTAACAACAGAGTGAGTTAATATAAGCGTGGTAAAAAATGGTGTAATTTTTCTCTTAACATCCTAATTCCAATGTAAAAATAACATAAAATGAACAAATTAAAAATACACAAATAATTTACAGCAAATTTTACTAAAACTAGTCAATTAATAAAATAATAAATAAAATAAATATAATAAATAACATCTCTGCAGAACCTAAAGCACAGATTAACACAGCATAAGAGACCAATAAGCTATGTGCTTTGGCAATACATGCAA
Source organism: Clivina fossor (assembly GCA_963966155.1). Lineage (NCBI taxonomy): Eukaryota > Metazoa > Arthropoda > Insecta > Coleoptera > Carabidae > Clivina > Clivina fossor. The sequence goes on along the minus strand of OZ014570.1, from coordinate 289,229 downwards.
GAAGTACGTCACACAAACTGGATTATGATAATCCATATATTCTAGATGTGGAAAACAATTATTTCAAGCAATTATATTTTTAAACTATAATAATTTTAATATTATAAGAGGCACTCAATTATGTTCACAATGTATATGTGTTGTGAACATTTACACTTAAAATTAAAATAAATTATAATTAAATATTTACTAAAAAAATTGTTGTGAAAAAATAATGAAAATTAATAACTTTTATAATTAATATACAATGAAAATATTTCGCCGGACTGAGCTTGAAAAATTTGACGGGAACCTATGCGTCGCTTGCCGGGAAAATTTTACAAAGAAGTCGGTTAAAAACCTCCAAGAATAATAATTTTTATTTATTTATTTTTATTTGTAACTATTTAAAATCTGTGTTTTGACAACATAAACACATAGTTAACTACATGATTAAGTATTAACACTGTGTTTATTATTTTTACAATATTATTGATTAATCAAAGAAGTTTGCTTTGGCATTCTAATCACGTTGTTAATAAAATAATTAAGTTAATAAGGTAATTAAGTGTGTTTCGAGAACTTAAGCACATAGTTAACCATGTGATTTTACTAGTAAATATGTATTTTTACCACTTTGACTGCAAGGAAAAAGTGGTATAGCGTTTGGTACGGTGTCTGTAACATTTTCAAAAATAAAAATTTCTGTATAGAAATCCTTCATATAGCCTTTAGACGACGAATCTAAACTAAGTTAATGTGGGTGTATGGATGTGCGTCGTCAGCTCGCTTGCTGGCTCGGTCGTCAGACAAAATTTTGTTATCGCAACTCCTCCTAGATGGTTCAACCGATTTTAATGAAATTTTCAGGATAAATTTGTCTAGTGCTCAAGATGGTCATGTGGATCTGGTTTTTTCCAGTGATTCCAACATTCCGAGAAAAAAATTACTAAAATTTTTAAAACTTTATTTTGGCTAAATTATTTGTCCGCTGTTGATCAAATTTTCAGGAAAGATTTTCCTAGTGCCCACATAAATTTCGTAATTTTAATAAAATACAATGTTTGCAACTTTCCGAAAAAAAAATTACTATAATTTTTAAAAATTTATTACGGCCATGTTGTTTAACCGATTTTGTTCAAAATTTCACAAAAGATTCTTCTGGTATCCATATAAATTAAATAATTTCAACAAAGTGCAGTGTTGCCAACTTTCTAAGAAAAAAATTACCAAGTATTTTAAAAATTTATTATGACCATGTTATTTAACCGATTTTAATCAAATTTTCACTAAAGATTCTCCTAGTGCAAGCATAAGTTGTGCAATTTTAACAAAATAGTCAAAAAAAAACCAAAATTTAAAAAAATTTATTGTGGCTACATTATTTATGCGATTTTGATCAAATTTTCAGAAAAGTTTCTTCTAGTGCTCACATAAATTATAATTTTAATAAAATACGGTGTTGCCAACTTTCCGAAAAAAAAAATTATAATTTTCTAAAAATTTGTTATACCCCCATTATTTATCCGATTTTAATCAAATTTTTACAGAAGATACCCTTAGCCTTAGCGCCTATAATATTATATAATAGCAAAATACAATTTTGCCAACTTTCGGTTAAAATTTTTTTTATTTCTATTTCTTATCATTTATGTGATAATATCAAAGTAGTCTATATATAGGTTTACCCATATACTTCTAATCTTGTTAAATGTAATTTTTATGAAAATTCAATTAATTTTTACGTTTTTTATTCTTTATTTAATAAAGTGTGTTTTGATTATCTAATTACATAATTAATCACATGATAAACTAACAAGGTTTTAAAATTTAATCAACTAATTATTTTTCTAAAATTATTTATTTAATTTATCTCTGTTTGATAATAGCATTTATTGCGCGTCTATCACTAATTCTTTTTTTACAAATAAAATTGCAACATTTGTCAAGTGTTATTCTAAGTCAAAACTAATTGAATATAATCAGTTAATATCGATAATTATCTTAAGAGTTATTTGGTAGAAGTATGAAAAAAAACAAAAATGTTATTAGAGAATCAGGTGATACACAAAACTTTCCACACTTCAAACACGAAATAGTCTTGTGATCAACTTGACTTAATTTCAAGTGCTGAACTTTGTTATAATTTGTCGCCCTCCCCTTCACTCCTTTATAGCTTATCAATCTAATCTTTACGGCACATTGTTCATCTATATAACACGCCAATATTTAGTTGGCATTTTCAGTTCCTAGTTCAAATTCTACTAGAACAACACCAAATTTATTTCGAAGCCAGACAAAAGAAACCAGAAAAATGTCTCTCTCCATTGAAATATTGACTCAGTTGAAGTGCAGCCAGTGTGAGGGCTATTTGTCATGTGGTCCCGTTTATATTGCCGAAGACCGGAGTAAGTTTTGCGGCAGATGCACGGTGCCCGAAGAAAAATCAGTTGTAAGAGAAGTAGATTACGAATTACTGGCGGAATCTCATCAATTTTCCTGTAATAATCTAGCAGCTGGTTGTACCCAAGAAATACCATTCAACGACAAACATCATCACTCAGTCTGTGGCTATCGTCAGTTGATATGCCCGATTGGAGTGAAGTGCGAATGGCTTGGGAGGAAAGATCAACTATTGGAACATTGCAAAGCAGAACATCCCAGTCAGATACGGGAAAATGGCTGCACCTTTAAACACAATATTAAAAGTTCATCGCAACAGACGTATCTCCTGGTTATATGTCGTATATTATTTCTTCTTCACACGAAAGTGTGTCTAGAAACGAAGAAGATCTATCATAGTGTACGACATTTGACGAGAACACCTCGTCAAGGCGATGTAAAATACGATCTATTAATTACCAAAGGTGATAATGAATTAAAATGTACGAATACAGTTGCTGATGAAGGTGTTCGTGTCCTGCAGCATGATACGTCTGTTGTGCATAATATTTATTCATTGATAGATGTCTTGGGTGGTTACAATGGCACCCAATTCAAACTAAATGTGATTGGTGATTTTGTGAATGTAAACAAAGACGACGAATGTGTAATGTGTCGAGGTGCAAAAGGTGACGTTAAGGAGAAAAAGTATCCTTGTTTAGCTGGTTGGTTGTGTTGTAAATGTGCTACCGAAGAAGTAGTATGTACAAAGAGAGCTGGTTGTAAAGTAAAAGCTATTGCTAGTAAAATTATCAAACATAATCAGTATTATTGTCCAACTGAGTTTAATGTTAATTCATCATTCAGTTATAGAAGTGAGTTTGAAATTAGTTTTACTGATACTTGGACAACATGTTCCTATGTGAATTGTTGGTTTTTCAAATATCGTAAAACTAATTTCCATTATGAATTTACTTTAATCACAAATGAGCATTCAACCCAATTAGATTCCTTCATTCCTTCACTAAATTTACGTGTAGCTAATGAAAGTTGCACAAGAACATTAGAACCAATCGCATTAATCCGTTCGTATGGTGAAGAAGACTTCTATGCTCGTATTGATCAGGATCAGCTACCTTATCATTCCGATTCGAAATATTTCGTTCAATTAACATACAAAAGAAAATAAATAATGTGAAATATAAATTTAGTGAAAGATTTTTTTATGTTTTATATTTTGTTTCAGTTTGTTTATATATATATATATATATATATATATATATATATATATATATATATATATATATATATATATATATATATATATATATATATAGTATGTGTGTGTAATTATAATAGAAATGTAATTGTTTTTCGAAAATATTATATAAGCAATAAAATTTACTTCAAAAAATAAAAACAATTTTTTTTTTTAAAATATAAAGTATCAAAACAACCGACATAAAAATATTAAACAAAAGAAATATTATAAAAATCTTATAACCTTGTGAAGAATATTATAAAATTGCAATAAAATATCATAATTTTATCAAATATATTTGTGATATATTGTGATAAATATCATAATCTTGTGAATAATACATAAATTTGTGAAAAATATCAAATAAATGTAAGAATATATATATATATATATATATATATATATATATATATATATATATATATTAACAAAAACTAATGGTATTGCAGCCAGGAGTTGGGATTTAAGCCAAAAACTCAATTTTTATTACGTATCTAATATTTTTTCGATGTAAATTTATCGATTTTAGTCACGACTGGAAAAATTTAAATTTAAATGTAATTGTTTTTCGAAAATGTTGAACGATATTACATATTGTTTGATAATTATTTAATAACTTAACCATGTGATTAACTAAGCGATTAGATTGTCAAAGTACGCTTTAATTAATAAACAATAAAAAACTACTTAAAATTTCATAAAAATAACATTCAAAAGTATATATTTACTATTTAAATCACATGGTTAACTATGTGCTTAAGTTCTCAAAACACACTTAATTATCTTATTAACTTAATCATTTGATTAACGACGTGATTAGAATGCCAAAGCACACTTCTTTGATTAAACAATAATATTGTAAACATTGTAAACACATTGTTAATATTTAATTATGTAGTTAACTATGTGTTTAAGTTGTTAAAACACAGATTTTAAATAGTTACAAATAAAAAAACATAAATTAAAATTAATATTCTTGAAGATTTTTAACCGACTTTTTTGTAAAATTTTCCCGGCAAGCGACGCATAGGTTCCCGTCAAATTTCTCAATCTCGGTCCGGCGATATATTTTCATTGTATACTAATAATTATAAAAGTTATTAATTTTTATTATTTTTTTCACAACAATTTTTTTAGTAAATATTTAATTATAATTTATTTTAAGTGTAAATGTTCACTACACATATACATTGTGTACCTAATGGAGTGACTCTTATAATATTAAAATTATTATAGTTTAAAAATATCTTAATTATAATATTTAATTAGTATTTACTAATTATGTATTTAAATACAAAATATAATAATAAATTTTCTACAAAAAGAAATAATGTAATTAATTAGTTGTACAGAAATTAAATTGTAATTAAAGAATTATTTTAATGTACAAATCTCATTTTTTATTTTGACAAAATAAACTTTCTGTGGACTCTAAATATATATGATTTTTTAAACGCATTGTATACACGATTATATAAACACATTGTACATAAGTTTCTCTAGACACCTTGTATATTTGAATCTATATACACATATATATATATATACTTATACATATACATATTTATATATATATATATATATATGATTTTTTTAAACATATTGAATATATAATTCTAACACTTCAACTAAATCTAAAAGTGCTGTCGATAAAAACGAAAACTGTATTTTAATACTAGTTGTGCCATCTTTACGGTAACTCTCGAATTATTATCTCGTCTAAAAAGCACTGTCGATAAAAAAGAATACTGTATTTTTAATAATAGTAGTGCCATCTATAATGACAATGTATATACTATTAATACAAGTACATACTGCCACTGACAATAAAAAAGGTCACTGTAATCACGAATATACTAGTAATGCCATCTTTAAATATATTTTGAATGCTAGTAAAATTTTAATTTTATTTTCGATAAAACGAGATAGGTGTAGTTTTATATTAAATTTAAATAAAATATTAAATTAATTTCAGATATGGATATTTCTTTTTACCACTTTGACTGCAAGGAAAAAGTGGTATAGCGTTTGGTACGGTGTCTGTAACATTTTCAAAAACAAAAAAAAATTGTATAGAAATTCTTCATATAGCCTCTAGATGACGAATCTGAACTTAGTTTATAAGTGGGTGTATGGATGTGCGTCTCGTCAGCTCGCTCGCTCGGTCGTAAATCAAAATTTTGTGGCCGCAACTCCTCCTAGATGGTTCAAGCGATTTTATTGAAATTTTCAAGATAAATTTGTCTAGTGCCCGAGATGGTCATGTAATTTTATTTTTTTCCAGTGATGCCAACTTTCCGAGAAAAAAATACTAAAGTTTTTAAAAATTTATTGTTATTATTATTATTATCCAAGTTTGATCAAATTTTCAGGAATGATTTCCGTAGTGTCCATATAAATTTCGTAATTTTAATAAAATACAGTGTTGCCAACTTTCCAAGAAAAAAATTTCTAAAATTTTTAAAAATTTATTACGGCCATGTTGTTTAACAGATTTTGTTCAAATTTTTACAAAAGATTCTTCTGGTATCCATATAAATTAAATAATTTCAACAAAATACAATGTTGCCAACTTTCTAAGAAAAAAATTACTAAATTTTAAAAAATTGATTAAGACTACGTTATATAACCAATTTTAATCAAAGTTTCTCTAAAGATTTTCCTGGTGCCCGCATAAATTTTGCAATTTTAACAAAATACAGTGTTGCTAACTTATTTATAAAATTACCAAAATTTAAAAAAAATAATTATTTATCCAATTTTGATCAAATTTTCAGAAAATTTTTTTCTAGTGCCCACATAAATTATAATTTTATTAAAATACGATGTTGCCATTTTTCCAAAAATAAAAATTAATAATTTTTTTAAAATTTGTTATGGCCGCATCATTTATCTAATTTTAATGAAATTTTTACAGAAGATATCCTTAGCGCCTATAATATTATATATTAGCAAAAAATACAATGATGCCAAATTTCGGTGAAAAATTTTTTTATTCCTATTTCTTATCATTTATGTGATAATGACAAAGTAGTCTATATATGGGTTTATCCATATACTTCTAATCTTGTTAAATATATATATATATATATATATATATATATATATATATATATATATATATATATATATATTAAGATGTTTCAAAAAAAATCGAAACAACTGCCTTAGGGCTAAAATTAAAGGTTTTGGTCTGAAATAGAAGGATACGAGCCCATTTGGCATTTAAAATATATTTAGACCGGTCCACCGAGCTCTCAATAATGCAATTTTTAGCCCTTTTTCCAGATAATCGCCCTAAAACTTGTCTTCCAGGCATCGGACCAACTCGTGCTTGTGATATTTTGTGCCCAGATGAATATAATACAAGTTAAACATGCGGATAATGGGTTTGCGTTAGGTCTAGGTAAGTTAGAATTTTTTGAAATTACGTATTTTTTGTAGAATAATATATATTTTTTTTTGAATTTTTTCGTATTTATAATTTTGCCAAAAAAAGTAAAAAAATGTGTTTTTTCTTGGAAAAAATTTTTTTTTCTCTATTTTCTAAAATTCAAAAAAAATCGAAAAAATATATGTTATTCTACATAGGATATTATATCTCAGGATGTGGCACAAACTCTTTACATTATCGCCTCCAAACATTCCTATCTATACAAGCAACTTTCGCTTCATCCACATTCATAATTCTTCTCATACATACTCTTTTATTCCTACTACTTGAAAAGTTTCGCTCACGCAAAACACTCTCAATCATACCACTCCAACTACTCATCGGACATCCACGCAAACGTATACCATCAAAATCATTCAAATAAATCTTTTGAACAGCAAACGTTCATTAGACGCATTCGCTCAACATGTCTCCGAACCATCTTAACTGACTAACACTAACTTTTGCTACAACATTTTTTTCAATTTCATAACTCATCATACACTAATCTATTTCGTACCCCCGATCTCTCCTATATTTACACCCAGCTACCCCACGTAAAAATCGCATTTCGCACAGCAGTCATTTTCCGTTTATGCTTTTGCAACCAAACCCAACATTCACTACCATACGTTAACGTAGGCACAGTAATAATTGTTTTTGTTGAAAATGAAGTCAGTTGAAAAATATACTATTTTTATTTTATATAAATCAATTAATAATATTAAATTAATTATGGAATTATTAATTCAATATTCATTATGTAATTTTCCGAACAGTCAGTTACAATATAAATATTTAGCAAAATTTGTTTATGTTTTTTTGAAAGCGATTAAATCTTTATAAAATAATAACAAATATCATTCCATATTAATCAGATATAGATTGCAATAACTGACCATTTCAATATGGTTTCTATTATTTGCGTATTTATGAGAAATGTAAACGGTATTTTATTGTCTGGATAAATTCGGTGATTTTTCAATCATATTGCAAAACTAAATAAATCTTTTCCTACTTAACGAGTAACGAAATACTTCACCTCCCGTTGAGAAGAAGGTAGAAATATACTCAATTAAGAGTTCTCATGTTCAAAAAAAAAAAAAACGGTATTTTTAGTTGAGCGGCGGTGTTTAACTACAAAATATAATAAATAAAAGCCTTATATTGGATTTTCAATTCGGAGTATTTTTTTCAAAATGGTATTCTAATGGTATTTGCTAATGACTTGTTAAATTAGATGGAGCATTAGCTGTCGTGATAAAGAGGAGCCATAATATACACATTTGTGCACAAAAGGCTTTTAGCATTTGCCTAACAAGATGCTTTTACGATTAGATTCATTGAAATTTATTTATTTATTTTCTAGTTTATAACAAAAATAGTTTTTTAACGTATCAATTCAAATCGCGCTATAAATTTTCGATAGATAGAAAATTATTTCAAAAATATATAAGATTATGTAATTTTTGTAGATATTGAGGAGAATTATTATAGTGAGAATTAGATTAAAATTTGGAAAAATAATGTAGCGATTATAAATTTTTAAAAATTTCACTAATTTGTTTCTCAGAAAGTTGGCATCATTGGAACAACATAGAAAATTTTATTAAAATCACACACACACACATACACTATGATAAACAACGTTCAGATTCGTCCTTATCTAGAAGGCCAATGTTACAGACACCGATGTTACAGAGAACTATTGTATAATATTTATCTTTTAGTCAAAGTGAGTAAAAGCAATTTCAATTATGTTGCTCGTTACGTATGTCTAATATAATTTGAAATACGCATTTAAAAACTGTTACAATCATCTAAAAAATTTACAAAATATTACCAAAATATATATATATATATATATATATATATATATATATATATATATATATATATATATATTCCTTTCTACTAAAATGCTGTAAAACAAATTTTAATTAAATTGCTTGTTATTTATATATATATATATATATATATATATATATATATATATATATATATAATATTTAAAAACGGATATTTTTTCGAAATGTTTGAGAAAAAATTCAAATATAGCACAATAAAAATAATTCAAACGACAAAAACAGTATTTTAATCAAACAAATGATAAAAAAAATAGTGAATGTTTATCCGTAACTCAATTAAAATGCATCTTAATTTAGAAATCAAAGTCAATCGAACTTTGAGCGATGACTAAAAATGCTGACAAACTGACAAAGTTCGATACATCCCGACAATCGTGTCAATTTACTGACTTACGGACAATGCTAAATACAAAAATATCCATGATTATTACAATATATTGTAACCTAATATAATGAGAATAAGGTTTTGTTTTTGTTTTTTCGCCAAAATATTGAATTGTGTCCAAATGAGATAAAAATGATGAACAAAATATGTCTAATACAATAATTTCAATGAGGCAAGGATTTTAGTTAGACAATAAATATATATTTTTAATTAAATTTATATGAACGATTTAATCAAATAAGTTCGTAATTAGTTTCATAAATAAATATAAAATTTAAATTATTAAAAAAATAATTAAATATTTATTATTATTATTATTATTATTTAATTTACTATTTTAATTAATTAATAATTATTAATGTATTATTAAATTTTGCCATTTTGCACACAATCATCAAATTCAAGAGAAAATAAAGTAATAAACACTTATTAAATAATTTTTAATATAATGAAACGGAAATGTTTGGTGCTGCCACCAGTGGTGTTTATTATAATTAATTACTGTATAATTATATTTATATTATTGTACTAGTTACATAATAATCTTTCTATATAGTAATGAATTACTAATATTACGATATTACAATATTAATCATAGTAAAAAATCTTTCAGAACATATTCTATTAAAATAAAATAGACTTACGTTATAATTGTGTATTAATATTTGCGTCTATAGTAATAATTGATGTTTCGACGAACTCTACGTCTGTCTTTATCAAGAAAAAAAACTGATAAAAATGATATTTAAAATAAATAAAGAAAAAAGGATAAAAACACGGAAACAAGTTATTAAACATAACAAAATATAAATAACTAGAACATAATATTCTGTATATATTTTTAGTTAATAAATCAGAATTTTATTTAAATTGTTTTATACACTGATTGATGTTATTTTTTCTTTATAAATTTCTATTTTGTTTAAAAAAATTTTGTTATGCTTTTTTTATTGCAAATATCATTTGTATCATTTCTTTTTGATATAAACGTATATGCATTGAGTTTGTTGAAATGTCGATTATTAATAAATATTAATACAGAACTACCAACCTAAAGCCGTTTCATTTTAAATAATTATTATATAATCAAAGATTATATGTTAATTGTATCTAACTAAACTATAGATAATATAAATTGTAACAAAACCTCGCTTGACTAGTTTTAAAGATTATAGAATACTATACAGTATGTCTAAGAAGAATAATTAAAACTGTTGAAATCCTTAAAAAAGTCACTATTTTGGGTTAATTATACACAAAAGTTAATTAATAAAAAAATTAAACAAATTAGATGGCTATGGGTAATTAGGTTAAATTTAGATAAAATATTTGAAATAAATAAAAAAAAAAAACAAAATTAGAAGTATATGAGTAAACCCATATATAGACCACTTTGACATTTCTCGGAAAGTTGGCAACATAATATCTTTAATAAAATTATAATTTATGTGGGCACTAGAAGAAACTTTCCTAAAAATTTGATAAAAATCGAATAAATAATGTAGCCACAATAAATTTAAAAAAAAAATGTGTTTTTTTTTCGATAAGTTTGCAACATCGTATTTTGTTAAAATTGCATAATTTATTTAGGCATTAGGAGAATTTTTTTTATGAAAATCTAATTAAAATCGATTAAATAGTGGTCATAATGAATTTTCTAAAATTTTGGTAATTTTTTTCTCGGAAAATTGGCAACGTTGGATATTAATAAAATTATATAATTAACGGGAGCATTAGGAAAATCTTTTCTGAAAATTTGATCAAAATCGGAAAAATACTGTAGTCAATATGAATTTTTAAAAACTTTAGTAATTTTTTTCTCGGAAAGTTAACATTCCTAGACAAAAATAAAACCACATGACTATCTGGGAGAGCAGACAAATTTATCTTGAAAATTTTATTAAAATCGGTTGAACCGTCTAAAAGGAGTTGCAACGACAAAATTTTGACTTACGACCGAGCGAGCTAACGACGCACACACATACACCTACATAAACTAAGTTCAGATTCGTCATCTAGGGACTATGTGAAGGATTTCTATACACAATTTTTTTTTTTGAAAATGTTACATACACCGTACTTTTCCTTGCAGTCAAAGTGGTGAAAATGGTAGTAAAATAAATAAATGAAAAAACCGCCAGTGCTTTTTTTGTGAAAATTTAGATACTCGTTTGAGAAAGCACTTTTGAAGCAAAAACAAATAGTATATTGCACTCGAAGCAAAATGTAATTAATTATTGTGTTTTGTTTGAATTATGTTTCGTCATTTTGCTGCCACAATTATCTCGAGTACAATTTAATAAAGATCGCTGTTCACTTCTCGTAATATAATTATAAATAATGTTTTTTTTTTCAATTTAATTTAATTTAATTTAAAGTTGAGTTCCCAACTATTAAAATATATGAAAGTCAAATCTTTATTGCTACGTCACTGGTATTATCATCAATTTGCCATTAAAATGTTGCAATGTAAATTGAGATGTAGTACGCATGCGCGCGTATTGTCTGTGCTGCTATATAACTCGAGGCAGCTTGTGATTTTAGAATCAGTTTTCGTTCGTTTCTCCTACGAAGCAGACGTTCTTTTGGTGTGTTCTTGTACCTAAACGGGACGAGTTTTGTTGTTGTTGTTACCTGTTTTATAATATTTGGTTTTCCGTTTGTTTTTCAATTGAAAGACAAGAAGGTAAGTTCATATTTTTTAATTAATTTTAATATTATATTATCATCTACGTAATTATGGCACTTGTTCAAAGCAAGCCGAGATTAATATTTTTTCATACAATATCAATATGTATTTTCGTTATTGTTTTATAAAATATTTCCCCAGAAAGTATAATATTTATCGAATTAAATTACTAAACAATTTGAATTAAAATGAAACAATTTCTTAAGCTATCAATCTGTTTTGTATCTGAATTGCTAATAAACATGCGTATACATTGTTTATTTATTTTAATTTCATAAACAAATACCTACAAAATATATATTAATAAAAATTGTTCAAAAATTCATATAAAATGTTTTTTTAATTTTTTTTTTTTCAATATTTTAATAAGATTTAATTGTAATTTGAATTTAAATGTCATTCCATACTACTTTAAAATTATTTAGTTTTGAAAGATATGTATGTATACATTGCTAAAAATATAATTTAAATAATTTATGTAATTTAACGCAGCTTTTAGCTGTAAAAGTTGTAACATTTTGTAATTGCACTGTGATAATTTATGTAATATCATAAATTTTTTATAAATCATGCAAAATTACATAATTTTTTTACAATATATATATATATATATATATATATATATATATATATATATATATATATATATCAAATTTTATCTAAAACAATCGTCTGCTTTGAATTGAAATTTTTAATCCGTAAATTTTGTTTTAATTTCTAATCAACTAGGTTATATTATCTAAAACATCAAGAAAATTTAATTAGATATTATATATTTGTATCATGTTAATTGTTAAATTACTTATTAACGTAATTTAACAATTAATTTTAACAAGGTAATTTTACCATAAATTTACTCACACAAATATTTGTAAAAAAAATATAAATATATTTTTTTTAAATATCTGATATTCGAATATTTTAAAGTTAGCGAAACTTATATGAAAATAATGCTTGTCTTACAAATTAGTGGTAATTTATAGTAGAAATATAAAAAAAATTACCAATAAATATAAAAAATATATGTTTTTGTTTTTTTTTTTGTCGATTTTGTAATAGTATCAAACGCGAGCCACAATATTCTATTATTCTTTGTATTTTATGTTTATCGTTTATCATCTTCTTTTGCATTATTATTATTGTTTACATTATCATTAAATTTTACAAAATTTGTTATATCTTTAATATTATTGTAGGAATACATGAAAAATTAAATTTTTTCTTAACATTTATATATCACATAAGATCTATTCAATATTTCATAACTTTGATATTATTATTCTGATATGAATTATTAATTTTTTTGTTTCGTTATTTATTTTTGTTAGATTTATCGTAATCATTATTAATAACCAAATTCAGGTTTTGAGAAAAAAAATTGGTAATCGAAATTAATTTATATTTATTGATGAATATTTTAAAAACAAATGATTAAATTTGTGATTTAAACTCTGGTATTTAATAATTTTTAATATACCTGGTGTTCATTCGTTAAGATCGTATTGGCGTTTAACATGCATTTTCGATTATTTGCGATATACTTCATTCTCGAGTTAAATTCGGAGAAACACTTAGAATACTTTACGATAGGGCATAAAAAAATCTATAATTTGGTTTTAGCTCTAATTTGCTAGCATGTGTCGTTTGGGCGCTAGAATATTTTTTCGATTTTCTGGTTTGTTTTTTTTCTCAAAAGCTATGAGTTGTATGAAAATAAGTATGATATGGCAAAATTCGGAACAATGAGTACGATAATTGAATGAAGAAACTATTATTCTAGAAGGAATCGTTTAGTAAAACTAAATGTTTGAAAATTTGTTAATTTGCTCAAAAAATCTGAAAAAATTCACTAAAATAGAGAAAAAAAATAGCTACATAATAGCTAAGTAACTTTGTTTTTTAACTTATCTGGTTTGGCAGGAAAAATTATTGACAATTAATATTTTTTGCATTTTAAATTATTTTTTCTATCCTGTCAAAAAAGATTGAGTTAGAGAAAAAAGTTACTTAGCTATCATGTAGTTAATTTTTTTCTCTCTATTTTACTGAATTTTTTAAAATTTTTTTCAGCAAATTTTAAAAATAATCTTATTTTGAAAAAATCTTAAGGGAATCCCATTTCCAAAAATTTTTTTTTTTCTCAAAACGATGCAACCTAGAATAATGTTTTTTTTACTCAATTATAGTACTTAATGTTCCGCATTTTTCCATACCATGCTTATTGTCTTTAGTTTAGTTATTGTCTTATTAGTTTTTAAGAAAAAAAAATAATAACCAAAAAATCAAAAAAAAATTCTAGCGCCCAAACGGCACATGCTAGCAAATTAATATTAAAACCAAATTATACAACTCTTTATGCTCTATCGAAAAAGTATTTTAAATGTTTCTCCGAATTGAACTCGAGAAAGAAGTATATCGCAAACTATCGAAAATGCATGTTAAACGCCCATACGAATTTGACGAACAAACACCCGAAATATATATATATATATATATATATATATATATATATATATTAAAGTATTTTAGTATTTCTATATCTTTATAAAATTATATAATATATTTTACAAATTATTAAATAAAAAATTATTCATGGATGTGTTTTTTGTTTGTTTTGTTTTTAGAAATCATTCGTCTCGTCTCTCGAGGCAGACAAATCAGACGAGTTTGAGAAAAAATACAGGACCGTACCCCCGATAAATTTTCAGCTTCAGCAATAATAGAGAAGGTAAGCAGCTATTATTTGTGTTATATTTGGTTTTTTTTTTTCTATTTGCAAAATTTCAAATTAGGCGCTCAATCACTCAACCTAAATATATTAGAGGAATTATTTTACTCAGTTTTTCATCAAAAATGCAAAAGTATAACCTTTTATATCGATGTTTTTACTCCACGTGAGGTATATGCCGAAACACACGGTCTCCGAAAATTTTACTTGTGTAGCCTTACTGGAAATTTTTTAATAAGACCATTTTAATATATATATATATATATATATATATATATATATATATATATATTACTTGTTTTGTAAGAATTAATATTTGCTTGGTCAAGTATACAATTTCTGAAAAATTTCATATTATTATACATATTGCCTATATTATTTTAACTAGACTTTCAGTGGAAATTAATAAATGTAATTGGTCAATTAATTTAATTTAATTTGCTAATATGTAATATTGCACATATCGGAGATATTGAGTATTACTTTTGTTCGTACACTGTATATATATATATATATATATATATATATATATATATATATATATATATATACAGTGCGATATTTTTATCTCTGAACATATGAACTGAACTACATACAAATTTCCTATGTTCAATTTTAAAAAGCACACGTCAAACGTATGGAGACATCCCTGACAATTATGCAACCAATCTTACGTAATATGATGTTTATTTGAATAAAAAATGAAATATTTCACAGATTATGGTCATTTATTGTAAATTGCTGAACACTTAAATTTATAAATTATAGTTAATAAATAATACTATACATTTTTAAACAGATTTCTTGAAATAATGCGAATAGTTTAATGCTTTCTAAATATTTTGTTGAAAGTAATTCATTTTTTTCAAATAACTGTCACATTATTTAAGATTGGTTGCATAACTATCAGGGATGTCTCCATGCGTTTGATGTGTTTTTTTTTTTAAATTGAACATGCGAAATTTATATGTAATTCAGTTCATATGTTCAGAGATAAAAATATCGCACTGTATATATATATATATATATATATATATATATATATATTGCTTATATCTTGTATTTTCAGTAATTAATTATAAAAATTTAAGCTGAAATTAGTAATGCAACTAATGTTCATTTAACTTAACTGAAATAGTTTAATCAGATTAAATATTATGTTGGCGTTATAGTTATGTTTAGTGCTGCTGCCATACTCTGTGGTATATATAGTAACTAACTACTAGTATAATAATGTTTACATTATTGTACTAGTGCCCAAAATGACCACTTTCTTCGTACATCCGAAATATGGTGTGGTAATATCAATATTATGCTACGGTTGATGGAAAAATATTTAATAGAGAAATTTCTTATTCTACTCATTTGCATTTACAACCAATATTATCTATAATCATACGAAATTGCAGACATAAATTTATAATATTCTTGAATTATAGATTACTTGATTGGTTTGTTATGTTTTTCTAATTACTGTTATAATTTTTATTTTTTATAAAAAAGTTATAAAACGTCTATGTTTTTTTAATTAGGCCGTATTTTAATTAGATTTAATTAAATAAAATTTAGTAAATAATTTTGCTAAATGTGCAAGGTAATCGCTGATAATTTGCCAAAATATACTGTTAATATTAACCAAACTTTGTGTCAATATCAAAAAAATTAATTTTTTTTATTGATTTAAATAAATCACTTTTATATTTATACGTTTTAATGTATATAAATTTTTGTCTAGTTTTTGTTAAACAATTTAAATTATATATACTTTTAAATTTCATAAATTATTAATGTTTTTGTTTTTTTTTTCATGTTTTTTTTGTATTTCATAAATTAAAGTAAAAACTGTATTGGCTAGAGAAAATAATGATAAAAATATAGTTGAAAATTAATTTATTATTTTCTTTGTTTTTCTAATTAAAGGTAAATCGCTGACAAGAAAACGTAACCTCATTCCGAAGTAGCTAAAATGTCTCTCTCCATCGAGGTATTGACGCAGCTGAAATGCAGCCAGTGCGAGGGATATTTGTCGTGCGGTCCCGTTTACATTGCCGAGGATAGGAGTAAGTTTTGCGGCAGATGCACGGTGCCCGAAGAAAAATCAGTTGTACGAGAAGTAGACTACGAATTGCTGGCGGAATCTCATAAATTCCCCTGTAATTATGATGAAGTTGGTTGCTCAAAAAAAATCGATTTTAACAATATGCATCATCACTCAGTCTGTGGCTATCGTCAGTTGATATGCCCGATTGGAGTAAAGTGCGAATGGCTGGGAAGGAAAGATGAACTACTGGCACATTGCGAAGCAGAACATTCCAGTCAGATACGGGAAAATGGCTGCACCTTTAAACATAATATTACAAGTTCATCGCAACAGACGTATCTCCTGGTTATATGTCGTATATTATTTCTTCTTCACACGAAAGTGTGTCTAGAAACGAAGAAGATCTATCATAGTGTACGACATTTGACGGGAACACCTCGTCAAGGTGATGTAAAATACGATCTATTAATTACCAAAGATGATAATGAATTAAAATTTACGAATACAATTGCTGATGAAGGTGTTCGTGTCCTGCAGCATGATACGTCTGTTGTGCATGATATAAATTCGTTGATAAGTGTCTTGGGTGGATATAATGGCACCCAATTTCAACTAAATGTGATTGGTGATTTTGTGAATGTAGATAAACACGATGAATGTGTAATGTGTCGAGGTTCAAAAGGTGTTGTTATACAGAAGAAGTATCCGTGTTTTGCTGGTTGGTTGTGTTGTAAATGTGCTACCGAAGAAGTAGTATGTACAAAGAAAGCTGATTGTACAGAAAAAGATATTGCTAGTAAAATTATCAAACATAATCAGTATCATTGTCCAACTAGGCTTAATGTTAATTTATCATTCAGTCTTGAAAGTGAATTTGAAATTAGTTTTACCGATACTTGGACGACATGTTCCTATGGGATTTGGTATTTCAAATATCGTAAAACTAATTTCCATTATGAATTTACTTTAATCACATTTCGGCATTCAACTGAATTAGATTCCATCATTGTTTCACTACATTTACGTGCAGTTAATCAAAGTGGCACAAGAACATTAGAACCAATCGCATTAATCCGTTCATATGGTGAAGAAGACTTCTATGCTCGTATTGATCAGGATCAGCTACCTTATCATTCCGATTCGAAATATTTCGTTGAATTAACATTGACTGATAAATGAATAAAGCATATAAATTTAGTGAAAAACTTTCTTATGTTTCATATCTTGTTTTAGTTTATATATATATATATATATATATATATATATTAATAAAAATTATGTAAATGTATTTTATGTATGTATGTGTGTGTATAATATGAGACAATTGATTGTTTACCATTTTTTAATTAATTAACTTTTATTTTATAGTTATATATATAGAGAGCGAACGCTTGAAAATAAAATTGAAATGAAAATGTCATAAATTTGTGAAACTTATCTAAAAATTGTAATAAAATATTATGACTTTGTGTTAAATTACAAAACTTTCAGCAAAATGTCATAACTTTGTGAAAAATATAAAAATGCATTAAAATATGACAATCTTGTGAATAATATTAAAACCTTCTTATATGTATATATCATATTCATAACCTTGTGAAAATAATTAAATAATTGTAATATCATATATATATATATATATATATATATATATATATATATATATATATATATATATATATACAACGTAATTAATTTTAATAGAAATGTAATTGTTTTTCGATAATATTGAATATTTAATAAAATTTACTTAAAACAATGGAAACAATTTTAATTTTTTTAACTAAAGGCAAGTAAAACAAACGACATATTTAATTTTTTATTTTGTATAATTATCTAAATAGATATTAACAAATTTCGATTTGAAAAGTCCGAGCTAAAGTAGTTCAAACATGTCTTTAATATTGTTAAATTAATAATATTAAAATTGTCTATATTTGAAAAATAATATTTATTTTTAAAATAAAACGTGCTATTTTACAAATATTACAGACAGTTACAGAGCTTACAGAACTAATATATAATATAATATAAATTGTTTATAGCTTATATTTCAATTGTGTTGAAATAATAAATTTAAGCAAAAATGACAATAATTTTATTGAATACGTTTTATAAATATGTGTATATTGCGTGTTACTTTACAGACAGTTACAGACAGTTACAGAACTAATAAATTGTAATATAAATTGTGTATAAATATATATTTATTATAATTTTGTTAAAAATAAGTAATTTATTTCCGTATAAATTTAGTGCGGATTATTTTACAAAAGTTATAGACAGTTAATGGTGCTTACAAAAATTATATCTTTGTAATAATTTAATTGCGTTAAAATTATAAATTTAACGAAAATTAAAACAATATTTTTATTGAAATTGTTTATAAATAAAGTTTATATTGCGTGTTACTTTACAGATATTACAGAGAATTATTGAAGTTACAGAACTTATATATTTTAATATAAATTGTGTATAAATATACACAATTATGTTAAAATTATAAATTTAGTGAAAAAAAATGAACCGACTTACAAATAGTTACAGAGCTGATAGAAGTTACATATTTTAATATAATTTACAAAGTAAGTGATTTTTTTCAATATTTTATAATTTTATATAAATTTTTCCAATAAATTTTTAATTTATTACATTTCAAAAATAATATAACTAAAAAAAAAAACGAAGATAAGTTAAATAAATAATTTTCAAATAATAACAACTAGATTATATTTCAGAACCTTTTTAGAATCTTATAAAAAATTTAAAAAAACAAGATTAGAAGTATATGGGTAAACCCATATATGGACCACTTTGACATTTCTCGGAAAGTTGGCAACACTGTATTTTTAATAATATTATAATTTATGTGAGCACTAGGAGAAACTGTTCTGAAAATTTAATCAAAATCGAATAAATAATGTAGCCACAATAAATTAAAAAAAAAATTGTAATATTTTTTCTCGATAATTTAGCAACACTGTATTTTGTTAAAATTGCATAATTTATTTAGGCACTAGGAGAATCTTTTATGAAAATTTTATTAAAATCGGTTAAATAAAGAGATCATAAGAAATTTTTATAAATTTTAGTAAATTATTTTCTCGGGAAGTTGGCAACATTGTATTTTGTTAAAATTTCATAAATTATATGATTACTAGGAAAATTTTTTGTCAAAATTTGAGTAAAATCTGTTAAATAACATAGCCATAATATATTTTTAAAATTTTTGTAATTTTTTTTTCGGAAAGTTGGCAACACTGGATATTAATAAAATTATATAATTAATGAGAAATCTTTTCTGAAAATTTGATCAAAATCAAATAAATAACGTAGCCAATGTAAATTTTTAAAAAATTTTGTAATTTTTTTCTCGGAAAGTTGGCATTACTGGAAAAAAATAAAACCACATGACCATCTTGGGTACTAGGCAAATTTATCTTGAAAATTTCATTAAAATTGGTTGAACCGTCTAGAAGGAGTTGCGGCCACAAAATTTTGAATTACGACCGAGCGAGCGAGGGAGCGAGCTGACGACGCACACACGTACACCCAAAATTTTGTGATCGCAACTCCTCCTAGACGGTTCAACCAATTTTAATGAAAATTTCAGGATAAATTATTTTAGTACCCAAGATGGTCCTGTGGATTTGGTTTTTTCCAGTGATGCCAACTTTCCGAGAAAAACATTACTAAAGTTTTTAAAAATTCATATTGGCTACATTATTTATCCGATTTTGATCAAATTTTCAGAAAAGATATCCCTAATGCTCCCATTAATTATATAGTTTTATTAATAATATCCAGGGTTGCCAACTTTCCGAGAAAAAATTTACTAAAATTTTTAAAAATTTATTCTGGCCATGTTATTTAACCGATTTTACTTAAATTTTCACAAAAGATTCTCCTAGTATTCATATAATTTATGTAATTTTAACAAAATACAATGTTGCCAGCTTTCCGAGAAAAAAATTATTAAAATTTTTAAAAATTTATTATGACCACTTTATTTAACCGATTTTAATCAAATTTTTTAAAAATTCTCTTAGTGCCTAAATACATTTTTTAATTTCAACAAAATACAGTGTTGCCAACTTATCGAGAAAAAAATCACAAATTTTTTTAAAAATTCATTGTGGCTACATTATTTATTCGATTTTGATGAAATTTTCCTCAAAGTTTTTCCTAGTGCCCACATAAATTATAATTTTAATAAAAATATTGAGTTACCAACTTTCCGAGAAATGTCAAAGTGGTCTATATATGGGTTTACCCATATCTACTTCTAATCTTGTTATATGTCAGGATAGGGTAATCGTAGTATTGCCATCTGTCAACTGACGTCTCAATCGTTAAGTTTGGCATTTTCGAACGGTATACGTATTCAGAATGTTTTGACATACGAGCGCTATCTGTATTGATCACTGCAATTAAATTGTAAACATTTTTGTGCAATTATTTTTGTACAACTTTTGTCGTGGATTAACTCAATAGTTATATTATTATATTTTTCACAAGATTATTGTGTTTTCCACATTTTGTATTGTTTCAAAACGTCGATTTGATGGGTCATTCGCCCCGTATAATCCTGATTTGGCACCCAATGTCTTCAGTTCCATTCCAAACACATCAAAAGTCATATTGCGAGGTCAACGTGCAATGTGTTTAAAGACTTTAATTTTTTTTTCCAAATTATATTTATTGCGTGTCTATTTTGTCAACATTTATCAAGTGTTATTTTAAGTAAAAACTAATTCGAATATTATCAGTTAATATCGATAAGGAAATTGTCGCAAGAGGTTTTTGTGATAAGTATGAAAAAGTCTATAAGTATATGGGTAAACCCATATATAGGCCACTTTGACATTATCACAATAAATACTAAGAAATGAGAATAAAATTTTTATATTTTGCACCAAAATTTCTCGTGGGGCAGCATTATTCACGATTAAATTTTGTAATTATTATGAATAGAAAACAGATCTATTCTGAAATTTTTTCAAAATCGTATAAACAACATAGAAAAATTAGCAACATTGTATAATGTAAACAATGTTGTAAATCATATAAATAATAAAGCAAAATCAAATTAAAATAATAAATTTTTATATTTTTCTTTCTCGGAAAGTTTTGCTAAAATTATATAATTTATATGAACACTAAGAGAATCTTTTGTGAAAATTTGATTAAAATCGGTTAACATTAGTTTACACAACTCGGTTAACATTAGTTTAATACAACTTATTTATTGTAACTGACTGTTCGGAAAATTACATAATAAATGTTGAATTAATAATTCAATAATAAATTTAATATTATTAATTGATTTATAGAAAACAAATAATAGTATATTTTTTAACTGGCTCTATTTTCGACAAAAACGATCACTATTGTACCGAAAAAATACCTGAAATATACTATCTTATGTAGAATAATATATATTTTTTTGCATTTATAATTTGGCAAGAAAAAAAATTAAAAATGTGTTTTTTTTTGGAAAAAAAATTTTTTTTTTTCTATTTTTCATAATAAGAAAAAATAAAATATATATATATATATATATATTATTCTACATAGGGTACCTTTACGATTGTTTTTGTAGAGAGTAAATAGAGTAAATAGAGCCAGTTAAAAAATACTCTATTTTTTATTTTAGATAAATCAATTAATGATATTAAATTTATTATTGAATTATTAATTCAACATTCATTATGTAATTTTCCAAACAATCAATTACAATAAATAAATTTAATATTAACTTCAACGTGTTTTGCATTTGTGCTACGTGTCTGAACATAGCAATTAGAACCGTGTAAACTAACGTTAAATTATGTAGTCATAATAAATTTTTAAAAATTTCGTATTTTTCTCTCGAAAAGTTGACATTACTGAAATGAAAAACTACTTGACAATCTTGGGCACTAAGTGAACCTATTTTGAAAATTTCAATTAAATCGTTTTAACCATTGCGATCACAAAATTTTGACTGAACACCGAGCGAACGAGTGAGCTGGCGATGCACACACAAATAAACTAAGTTCGGAGTCGTCATCTAGGGGCTATATAAAGGATTTTTATACAAAAATTATTTTGTTACAGACACCATACCAAACACTATACCACTTTCTCCTTGCAGTTAAAGTGGGGTAAAAACACGTTTTACTAATTTGTTACAAGATTTTTAACAATTGACAAAAGATTTAAACAAATTTAGTAACAGGCTTTAACAATTTTTTTAATTTTTTTAACAAATTATATGTTTTATTTAAATATTTATTTATACAATGTGTCTCAAAAAGTTATATACAAATGAAGAAAAAGTTTATTTTACAATTCACTAAAAAAAAATAATATTGTTGATAAAAAGCTCTGCATGACTTGTAGATCCATAATTAGGTAGAAAATTTTGAAAACATTGACTGGAAATAGAAAGCAAAATGTTGATTGAAATTGTTATCAAGTATTGGCCACTTGTAGATTTGTAATTTTTCACAGATAAAAATTACAGAATATTATTAATTCGACTATTTATTGAATAAAAAACATGTTGTGCAAAAAAGATGAGTAACACAAAATCAGGCGCTGATTATGAACGGGATATTATGATTAATCTAACAATTATTGCTGACGTGTTTATTCAAAAATCCATTTTTTAATTTTTATCTACAACTGGGCATAATGTTTTGCTATTTAATAACAATTTCAATGAACATTTTGCTCTCCAATACAGTTTGAACGTAATTTTAGCTCAAAATATGATTTTGCATTTCTCTTTATTTCCACCCATTGTTTTAAAAATTTTCTAATTAATTATAGATCTACAAGTCATGCAGAGCTTTTTATCAAGTATATTTTTTTTTGTGAAATGTAAGATAAACTTTTTCTCCATTTGTATAAAACTTTTTGGGACACACTGTATAATTATATATTGTATTGATCAATGGAAATTCGTAATATATTTCCAATAAATTTATCAATATGCACTGAATAAATACAAGATAAGATAAAAATTACGAGAGGACATGTCCATATTCACGCGATAATAATAGTAGAAGTTTACAAATAAATATCAAATTTATTTTATAATATTAATTAAGTAAATTTGAAAAAGCTTAGATAATTACGACAAATAAAAAAGGGAAATATATAATGGCACTCTTGAATTAAAATAGACTGCACATAGTTAGTTTGGATACTTTCCACTGACAATAAGATACTTTGCACTTGGTACAACAACTTTTATTTGAAAAATTTGCACTATAAATTTGAATAGTTTGCACTATAAACGCTACGAAACCCTATCATCTGCGCCACTGTTGGCTTAGTGTAAGTTAGATTAGGTTTAGGTTGTTTAGTTATGTTATTATTCAATATAAACGTTTATCTCATCGGCGCAAATGATAGGAATCGACTGGCGTAAATGATTGACAGCCCACAAAGTGGAAAGTATCCGTTTTTATAGTGGAAAGTATCTGTTTTATAGTGATAATATTATTTTTTTGTGCATTATGTTTTTCAAAGTTAAAATATTTTTTTTAGTTGAATAAATTTAATTATAGTGGAATTATTTTTTTGTATTTCGTGCAATACATTTGTTTATATCAAAGTGAATATAATCTAAATTAAAGTGAATATATTTTAAATTAGAGTGCAGTTAATTCCAACCCATTAATATATTATTGACATATATATATATATATATATATATATATATATATATATATATATACCATTTGTCTAAAGAATTTGATATACATTGTGTTCTTTTTAATTAATAAGTATATAATGCGTTTCAGAAATAAAATATATACAATGTATATAAAGAATTTTTTTTTGTTATATGAATATATAATTTGTTTCAAAAATTATGCACAATGTATCTAGAAAATTTATATACAATTTGTTTAAAGAAATAAATTTATATATAAAAAAATATATAAATAAAAATATATAAATACACATTATGTCGCAGAAATAAAATATATACCATGTCTTTAAACAGAATTATGTAGAATGTGTCTAAATATACATGTACATTTTTTTAAAAAATTGCAAGTTAAACAATATTAATTTTTAATCTTTTTAATTATCGTAATTATCTTAGACAAATTTTAGATTTAATTAATTAATTATAATGCGAAAAAAATTTAAAGTTTATTTTTGAACTTTTAAATATTGTTATCGCTTGAATACAGACATGCCCTCTCGTAGTTTTTATGTTATCTTGAATTTATTCTGCTCATATTGATTATTTATTGGAAATATATTACGTATTTCTATTGATCAATACAATATTTAATATATATATATATATATATATATATATATATATATATATATATATATATATATATATTTTTGTTCAAAAAATATTTCTTAACTTTTGTTTGATAAAGTTGTAATTTGTTTGCATTTTTACAATTACAACTTTTATAAAAATTAATTAATTAATTAGTTAATTAATAATTAATTAGTATTTAGTAAATCTAAACCTCATTATATAGTTGAGTAATAAAACATTAAACAATGTTACAAGTGCACTATATATATATATATATAAAAATATAAAATTTTGACCGTAAGATTATATTTAGAAAAAAGGAGATATTGGGATATCGGTCATCATTGTTCGGGCTAAATAATTCAAACCACTATTTGAATTTAATTCCGAGCTTTCGGCCTTATTTTAGGCCATCTTCAGGGAAAAGTTCGAAGAGATTAATGTTAATGGTTGAAGCTCGTGAAAACAAACACATAATTATCTTTGTTTAGAATTCATGAAATTGGAATTAGGTGTTTGAGATTAAAATTAAAATTATTTTGATTGATACAGTTTAAAATGAAATAAGTTGATGTATAAAACTTGTATTTTGTATTTTTCACAAAAATATGATATGTACATCTAAGTAGGTTTTAATATTTTTGACAGAGTTATGACATTTTGCAGAAAGTTTTGATATTTAACACGAATTCATAATATTTCATTACAATTTTTAAATAATTTTCACAAATTTATGACATTTTCATTTCAATTTTATTTTCAAGAGTTTGCTCTTTATATATATATATATATATATATATATATATATATATAAAATAAAAAGTTAATTAATTAATAAATGGTAAACAATCAATTGTCTCATATTATACAGACACACATACATAAAAGACATTTACATAATTATTATAGAATATATATATAAACTAAAATAAAACATGATACAAAAGAAAGTCTTTTATTAAATTTATATGCATTATTTATTTGCATTATTTATATACATTATTCATCCAACGATGTTAATTTAGCAAAATATTTCGAATCGGAATGATAAGGTAACTGATCCTGATCAATACGAGCATAGACGTCTTCTTCACCATATGATCGGATTAATGCGATTGGTTGTAATGTTCTTGTGCCACTTTTATTAGCTACACGTAAATGTAGTGAAAGAATGAAGGAATCTAATTGAGTTGAATGCCGCCATGTGATTAAAGTAAATTCATAATGGAAATTAGTTTTACGATATTTGAAATACCAATAATCACTATAAGAACATGTCGTCCAAGTATCGGTAAAACTAATTTCGAATTCTCTTCCAAGACTGAATGATAAATTAACATTAAGCCTAGTTGGACAATGATACTGATTATGTTTGATAATTTTACTAGCAATATCTTTTCTTGAACAACCACCTCCCTTTGTACATACTACTTCTTCGGTAGCACATTTACAACACAACCAACCAGCTAAACAAGGATACTTCTTTTCTATAACAACACCTTTTGCACCTCGACACATTACACATTCGTCGTTATCTACATTTACAAAATCACCAATCACATTTAGTTTGAATTGGGTGCCATTGTAACCACCCAAGACAGTTATCAACGAATTGATATCATGCGCAACAGACGTATCATGCTGCAGGACACGAACACCTTCATCAGCAACTATATTTGAAAAAATTAATTTATTATCACCTTTGGTAACAATTAGATCGTATTTTACATCGCCTTGACGAGGTGTTCCCGTCAAATGTCGTACATTATGATAGATCTTCTTCGTTTCCAGACACACTTTCGTGTGAAGAAGAAATAATATACGACATATAACCAGGAGATACGTCTGTTGCGAGGAACTTGTAATATTGTGTTTAAAGGTGCAGCCATTTTCCCGTATCTGACTGGGATGTTCTGCTTTGCAATGTGTCAGTAGTTCATCTTTCCTCCCAAGCCATTCGCACTTCACTCCAATCGGGCATATCAACTGACGATAGCCACAAATTGTGTGGTGATGTTTGTCGTTAAATAGTATTTCTTGGGTACAACCAGCTGCCAGATTATTACAGGGGAATTGATGAGATTCCGCCAGCAATTCGTAATCTACTTCTCTTACAACAGATTTTTCTTCAGACACCGTGCATCTGCCGCAAAACTTACTTCTATCCTCGGCAATATAAACGGGACCGCATGACAAATAGCCCTCGCACTGGCTGCATTTCAACTGCGTTAATACTTGGTTGGAAAGAGACATTTTTCTGGCTTCTTCTGTCTGGCTTCGAAATGAATTTGGTGTTGTTCTAGTTAAAGTTGAACTAGGAACTGAAAATGCCAACTGAACATTGGCTTATTATATAGATGGACAATGTGCCCTAGAGATTAGATTGATAAGCTATAAAGGAGAGAGGGGAGGGCGACAAATTATTACAAAGTTTAGCACTTTTAATTAAGTCAAGGTGATCATAAGACTATTTCGTGTTTAAAGTATGGAAAGTTTTGTGTATCACCTGATTCTCTGATAACAATTTTGTTTTTTCATATTTATTACGAAAACCACTTGAGACAATTTCCTTATCGATATTAACTGATAAGATTCAAATTAGTTTTACTTAGAAAAACATTTTATATATGTTGCAATTTTATTTGTAAAACAATTATTAGTAATAGACGCGCAATAAATGCGAATATCAAACAAAGATAAGTTAAATATATTATTTTAAAAGAATAATTGCCTGATATAATTTCAAAATCTTGTTAGTTAATATAAAACATAAAAAATTAATTAAATTTTCATAAAAATAATATTTAAAAATACCTATTTACTAGTTAAATCACATGATTATCTATGTGCTTAAGTTTTCAAAACACACTTACTTACCTTATTAACTTAATCATTTGATAGACAAAGTCGATTAGAATGTCAAAACAAACTTCCTTGATTAATCAATAATATTGTAGAAATAATAATCACATTGTTAATACTTAATCATGTAGTTAACTATGTGTTTAAGTTGTCAAAACACAGATTTTAAATAGTTACAAATAAAAAAAAAATAATATTTTTGAAGATTTTTGACCGACGTTTTTGTAAAATTTTCCCGACAAGCGACGCATAGGTTCTCGTCAAATTTCTAAAGCTCGGCCCGGCAAAATATTTTCATTGTAAATTAATTATAAAAGTTAATTTTAATTATTTTTTTCACAACAATATTTTTAGTAAATATTTAATTATAATTTATTTTAATTGTAAATGTTCACTACACATACATTGTGTACCTAATTGAGTGTATGTTATAATATTAAAATTATTATAGTTTAAAAATATATATATATATATATATATATATATATATATATATATATATATATATATATATATATATATATATATATATATATATATATTTTTATTAATCCTTAATGACCGTAGTTTCATGGCTTTTGGTCAGCATATAAACTTTTTCACTTTTTTCAAAGTGTATTTCAACGAATTTTGACAACCCAAAGATCCATGCCCCAAGCGGGATTCGAATCCGGGCCCGCACAGGTACGAGCAGTTTCGGAAACAAGTAGTTTCAAAATATCTTAATTATAATATTTAATTAGTATATATTAATTATATATTTAAATATAATTATATATTAAGTACAAAAAAAATAATGTAATTAATTAGTTGTACAGAAATTAAATTATAATTAAAGAATTATTTTAATGTACAAATCTCCTTTTTTATTTTGACAAAATAAACATTCTGTAGACACTTAATATATACAATTTTATAGACACATTGTATGTAATATCCTATAAACACATTGTCTATAAGTTTCACTAGACTCTTTGTATATTTGAATATATATATATATATATATATATATATATATATATATATAAATTTAAAAAAAAATACAATTTAATCATTATTAATTTAATATTTACTATTTATCGTAATTATCTCAGATTTTTTAGATTTGCTTAATTAATTATAATTCGAAAATAAACTAAATATTTATTTGTGTACTTTTAAATATTATTATTGCGTTCCCACAATTTTTATTTTATCTTGTATTTATTCATTTATATTGATAAATTTATTAGTAATATATTACGTATTTCTATTGATCAGTATAATTAATATATATACCTATATATATATATATATATATATATTTAATAGATTGAATAATTGTACATCGAATTTAATTAGAAAATTAAATTAAATATATATATATATATATATATATATATATATATATAAATATATAAATTTTTACAACATACTTAATTAACTTTTTGTCCAAAAAAATCTTTCTCTATTCTTGTTTGATAAAATTGTATTTTGTTTGCATTTTAATTATAATTTATATATACTTATCACAAAAACCACTTGAAATAATTTTCTTATCGATATTAATTGACAATATTGTTACTTAGATTAACACTTGATAAAAGTTGAAGTTTTATTCGTTAAAATAATTAGAAATAAACACGCAATAAATGCAATTATCAAACATAAATAAAAAAATTATAGTTTTTAGACACATTGCATATGTAATTCTACAAACATATGAAACATATTTTTTTTTTTTGACACATTGCATATATCATTCTACAAAAACATGGCATATAAAATTCTGTAACAAAAAATTGTACCTGATTGGCACAAACTGTTACATAACCTGCCATTTGATGGTTCGTTCAATGGAAATGTCAAAAAGGGACGCTACACAATTTTTAATTTAAAGCTCAGTTTTCAAAATTTTAAAAATTTTTGGGGTAGAATGTGCAGGAACAATAAACCCAAAATGGGTAATGAGTAAAAATGAAATAAAACCGAGAGACTAAATTAATTAGTATATTTAATCGAATATTATATGAGTAGATTATACACGAGGGTTGCCTTTTATATTTCGGGATTAGAAAATAAAAAACAAATAAACAAATATTTATCATCGAAAATGACTTTATTGTTTTTTTTTTTTTTTTTGCAAAATATTCTCCATGACGATCAATACAATTTTGCGCATGCGTATGAATTGAATTCGAAGCACTTTTTCCACAATTTGCGATTGAAGTACATAGAGAACATGAATTTTGCAAGCGTACCAACCGCCGCTTTTTCAGCTGTCGAAAATAATTGACCTCGCATTTGATTTTTGATGTATGAGAAGAAGTAGAAATTATTGTATTATGTAAAAATCAATAAAGATCCGACAGAATGCATTCAAACCAAATCAAATGCCTTAGTCAAAATGTTGCATGATGATGGGATTATTGACAATGGAACTGCAAAAAGATTAAAAACTTACAATAGCACTTGTCCTAAAATATACGGACTAGTTAAAGATCATAAAAATGATAATCCTTTAAGACCAGTTGTTTCATGTATCAATGCTCCCACATATAATATATCTAAGTGGTTTATTAATGTGATTAATAATGTAAATAATCTAAGTACATATGACGTAAAAAACTCCATGGAATTAGTTGAACAAATACAGAATATACCTCCTTTAGAGGAACATGACATTTTAATATCATTAGACGTAGTGTCCTTGTTCACAAACATTCCTCGTGAATTTGTTACTGACATTGTTATTGCTAAATGGAACACTTTTAAGAATTATACAAATATGACCCAGGATAAATTTTTATTAATTCTGAACTTTATTTTCAACAATAGTTATTTTACATATAATGGAGTTTTTTACAAACAAATCTTTGGCGTAAGCATGGGCAATCCTGTAAGTTCATCGCTGGCCAATTTAGTTTTAAACCATATATTAGACGGATGCATTCCTAATTTACCGTACAACGTTAAATTTATTAGAAAATACGTTGACGACCTCATATTGATTGTCCCTAAGATGTTCACCAATGACACGCTTAACATTTTCAATAACTACAATCAATCTATCCAATTTACAATGGAAGTTGAACAGAATAAAGGTCTCTCTTATTTAGATGTAACCTTAGAAAGATCGGAGAATGGAATTTTGAGTAAATGGTACAAAAAACCTGCAACCTCTGACAGATGTCTCAATTTTAGGTCACAACATTTAAAACAACAGAAAATGAATACTGCGTATAATTTAAAAGATCGTGCACTAAAATTAAGCAGTCCGGTTTACCACAGTGAAGTGAAAGAAAAAATTTGTGATATATTAATGAAAAATAATTACCCGAAACTGCTTGTAAATTTTATTATGAACAACAACAGATTAAGTAACAGTAACAAGATTAACAAAAATGAAAATGTTAATTACTGTTCTTTAACATATGTAAAAGGGTTATCAGAACCATTACGGAAAATATTAACCCGTGACAACACACAAATCTGTTTTAAATACAACAAGACAGTTGAGGGTATATTATCAACAACCAAACATCCGACACCTATACTTTCACAAAGCCATTTAATATATGAACTGCAGTGCAAAAATTGCCAAGCTACATATACCGGCCAGACTATGCAATATATTAAAAAACGCATCCAGCAACATAAGAATGATGTTAAAAAGAACGCAGACAAACCAATAGCGAGACATTGCATCGATTTCATTCATCAATTCGATTTTGATAATATCAAAATTCTTGATAAAGAAAACGTACTAAACAAAAGGTTAACAAAAGAGATGGTTTATATAAAAATTAATAAAAATAATATTAACATACAACAGGACGTGGAGAATTTAAGCGCGTCATATGGTAACATCTTAGAATTTATAAAAAATCAAAAAACCTGAAACATCCAGTTTGTTTTCAATTATGTTTCAGTCTGTTATATACAACGGTTGTGTACACATCAATTTTGTTTTTAAATTCTTGACATTTTTGTATTTATATTTATTTTACTTTTAATTTATTTATATTTTATTCCTGACTTGTGATTGTATTATTATTTTACACTGTGACAAATTGAATAATTTTAATTTAATAATTTTATATATTGTACCGAGCTGCGATTGAAACCATATAAATGTTTAATTTTTGTTCAAACATATTAGCGTAAGTAACTTTTTATTGTAAAAAATATTTTTGTACTTATTCTGTTGTTGGTTAATTACTAATAAGTTACTTGTCATAATATTGTAGATTTGCTTGAGGAAGGTATGCTGAATATACCGAAACTAGTCGCATGCTAACAAACTAGAGCATTTTTATTTGACCTTTTTCCTGTCATCTTATATACTAAAATAGAAATTATTGGTTGCTAAATCAGGACTATAGGGCGGGAGGAAAACTCATCAAGTCAACATTTTGAAACAACATAATAACCTAATAAAAAAATGTAATAATATAAATGTTCAGTTACTCCACGACAAAAGTTGTACAAAAATAATCGCACGAAAATGTTCACGATTCAATTGCATTTTTCTTTTTTGACTGAAGCGAATTTTTCAAATTACTCTAAACAATAACACAAATAGCGCTTATACCAATCAAAACGGTCTAGCTACGTAAACCATCCAAAAATGCCAAACTTTACGATATATAAATAACAAACCAAATTCTTAAAAGTTATTTTAAATTTTTTAGAAGATTCTAAAAAAATTCTGATATATAATGTTGTAGCAAAAGTTGGTGTTGGTCAGTTAAGATGGTTCGGACATGTTGAGCGAATGACTAATAAACGTTTGGTTAAAAATATTTATTTGAATGATTTTGATGGTATACGTTTGCGTGGACGTCCGATTAGTAGTTGGAGTGGTATGATTGAGAGGGTGGCTTGCGTGAGCGAAAGTTTCCAAGTAGTAGGAATAAATGAGCATGCTATGAGTGTGGAATTATGAATGTGGATGAAGCGAAAGTTGCTTGTGCTGGATAGGAATATGTTTGGAGGCGATTGATTTCGAGAAGATGAAAAGAGTTTGTGCCACACCCTTTTGGGTAATTTAACAGTTATTTTTTTTAAATTATTTATTTAACTTACCTTTGTTTTTTTTTAGTTATATTATTTTTGAAATATAATAAATTAAAAATTAATTTTAAAAAATTTAAATACATTTATAAAATATTGAGAAAAAATCACTTACCTTGTTACTTATTTGAAAATATGTAACTTCTATCAGCTCTGTAACTGTTTGTAACGTCTGTAAAATAATTTGCATATTTCATTTTTATCACTAAATTTATAATTTTAACATAATTGTGTATATTTATACACAATTTATATTAAAATACGTAAGTTCTGTAAATTCTATAACTCTCTGTAATATCTGTAGAATAACGCGCAATATAAACTGTATTTATAAACAAATACAATAAAATTATTGTTATTATTTTTGCTTAAATTTATTATTTGAACACAATTGAAATATATTTATAAACAATTTATATTATAATATTTTAGTTCTGTAAGCTCTGTAACTGTCTGTAACATTTGTAAAATAACATGTCTTATTTTTACCAAATTTATTATTAAGATATTTTTAAACTATAATAATTTTAATATTATAACATGCACTCATTTAGGTACAAAATGTATATGTGTAGTGAACATTTACACTTAAAATTAAAATAAATTATAATTAAATATTTACTAAAAAAATTGTTGTGAAAAAATAATTAAAATTAATAACTTTGATAATTAATTTACAATGATAATATTTCGTCGGGCCGAGCTTGTAAAATTTGACGGGAACCAATGCGTTGCTTGCCGGGAAAATTTTACAAAAAAGTCGGTTAAAAACCTCCAAGAATAATAATTTTTATTTATTTTTTTATTTATAACTATTTAAAATTTGTGTTTTGACAACTTAAACACATAGTTAACTACATAATTAAGTATTAACAATGTGTTTATAATATTTACAATATTATTGTTTAATCAAAAAAGTGTGCTTTGGCATTCTAATCACGTTGTTAATTAAACGAATGAGTTAATAAGATAATTAACTGTGTTTTGACAACTTAAACGCATAGTTAACCATGTGATTTAAATTTATTATTTTTACAATATTACTGTTTAATAAAAGAAGTGTGGTTTGGGATTCGAATAACGTTGTTAATCAAATGATTAAATTAATAAGATAATTAAATGTGTTTTGAGAACTTAAACGCATAACGCATAGTTAACCATGTGATTTAAATAATAAATATGTATTTTGGAATGTTATTTTTCTGAAATTTTAATTAATTTTTTAAATTTTTCATTGTTTTTTAATTAAAGCGTACTTTGACAATCTAATTGCATAGTTAATCACATGGTTAAGATAATAAATATTTATCGAACAATATGTAATATCGTTTTCATTTTATCAAGTAAATTTTATTGCATATTCAACATTTTCGAAAAACAATTACATTTCTATTAAAATTAATCAAGCTGCATATAAAATTTATATATTTTTTGCTTATTTTTAGAAAAGTAACAGGTCCCTCTTTACACAAGTGAGATATTCGAAAAATGCGTGTTAATACATTATATCGTTTATACCGTGTACGTATTAACGCGCGCTTTCCGAAAATTTTATTTTTCTAGAAAGGAATCTGTTACTTTCGTAAAACCATCAGCAAAAAATATTATATCTAATGTTTTTCTGATGTAAATTTATCGATTTTAGCCACGACTAAAAAAAAATTTTTTTTAACGTACATTAACATACATATACATAACCTAACCTAACCTAACCTAACCTAACCAACAAAACCCGAAGGAAAAACAAAATTGTACAATATTAATAAAAAATTGACAAAAAATAAACTTTAATTGAACAGATATTATTAAACAAATACAAAATAATCAGTATATATTTTTTCTTACATTTATTTTATATTTTTCACAAATTTATGTATTAAGATTATGATATTTATCACAAGGTTTTAATATATTTGATAACATTATAATATTTTATTGCAATATTATAATATTTTTTACAAGGTTATAAGATTTCTATAATATTTCTTTTATTTAATATTTTTATGTCGGTTGTTTTGATACTTTTTATTTTCAAAAAAAAAATCGTTTTTATTTTTTCAAATAAATTTTATTGCATATACAATATTTTCGAAAAACAATTACATTTTTATTATAATTACACACACACACACACACACACACGTGATAAACAATTAATTGTCTCTTATTATACAAATGGACAAATATACACACGCAAATGCGCACACAAATAGATACATTTACATAAATTTAATATAATTAAATATATTGAAATAAAATATGAAATATAATTAAATCTTTCACTAAATTTATTGGCATTATTTATTTGCATTATTTATATACATTATTCATCCTAATCTGTTAATTTAGCGAAATATTTGGAATCGGAATGATAAGGTAGCTGATCCTGATCAATACGAGCATAGTAGTGTTCTTCACCATATGATCGGATTAATGCGATTGGTTCTAATGTTCTTGTGCAACTTTCATTAGCTACACGTAAATGTAGTGAAGGAATGGTAGAATCTATATGAGGTGAATGCATAGATGTGATTAAAGTAAATTCATAATGGAAATTAGTTTTACGATATTTAAAATACCAAATCCAATAGGAACATGTCGTCCAAGTATCGGTAAAACTAATTTCAAATTCATTTCCATAATCGAATGATGAATTAACCTTAAGCCTAGTTGGACAATGATACTGATTATGTTTGATAATTTTACTAGCAATATCTTTTCTTGTACAACCAGCTTTCTTTGTACATGCTACTTCTTCGGTAGCACATTTACAACACAACCAACCAGCTAAACAAGGATACTTCTTTTCTATAACAACACCTTTTGCACCTCGACACATTACACATTCGTCGTAATCTACATTTCCAAAATCACCAATTACATTTAGTTTAAATTGAGTGCCATTGTAACCACCCAAGACGTCTATCAATGAATAAATATTATGCACAACAGACGTATCATGCTGCAGGACACGAACACCTTCATCAGCAACAGTATTTGGGAAAATTAATTTATTATCACCTTTGGTAATTAATAGATCGTATTTTACATCGCCTTGACGAAATGTTCCCGTCAAATGTCGTACACTATGATAGATCTTCTTCGTTTCTAGACACACTTTCGTGTGAAGAAGAAATAATATACGACATATAACCAAGAGATACGTCTGTTGCGATGAACTTGTAATATTATGTTTAAAGGTGCAGCCATTTTCTCGTATCTGACTGGGATGTTCTGCTTCGCAATGTGCCAGTAGTTGATTTTTCATCCCAAGCCATTCGCAGTTCACTCCAATCGGGCATATTAACTGACGATAGCCACAGACTGAGTGATGATGTTTATCGTTGAATGGTATTTGTTTGTTACAACCAGCTGCCAGATTATTACAGGGGAATTGATGAGATTCCGCCAGTAATTCGTAATCTACTTCTCGTACAACTGGTTTTTCTTCGGGCACCGTGCATCTGCCGCAAAACTTGCTCCTATCTTCGGCAATGTAAACGGGACCGCATGACAAATATCCCTCGCACTGGCTGCATTTCAACTGCGTCAATACCTCGATGGAGAGAGACATTTTAGCTACTTCGGAATGAGGTTACGTTTTTTTGTCAGCGATTTACCTTTAATTAGAAAAACAAAGAAAATAATAAATTAATTTTCAACTATATTTTTATAATTATTTTCTCTAGCCAATACAGTTTTTACTTTAATTTATGAAATACAAAAAAAAAACATGAAAAAAAAAACAAAAACATTAATAATTTATGAAATTTAAAAGTATATATAATTTAAATTGTTTAACAAAAAATATAAAAAAATC
Organism: Clivina fossor; assembly: GCA_963966155.1. Lineage (NCBI taxonomy): Eukaryota > Metazoa > Arthropoda > Insecta > Coleoptera > Carabidae > Clivina > Clivina fossor. The sequence continues at coordinate 252,445 of OZ014570.1, read as the reverse complement.
TATATACAATAATAAGACGTATGAATATAAAAGTGATTTATTTAAATCAATAAAAAAAAATTAATTTTTTTGATATTGACACAAAGTTTGGTTAATATTAACGGTATATTTTGGCAATTTATCAGCGAATAGCTTGCACATTTAGCAAAATTATTTACTAAGTTTTATTTAATTAAATCTAATTAAAATACGACCTAATTAAAAAGAAACACTGATAACTTTTTTATAATATATGCTATTCTTTTATTTGACAAATAAAGAAAACTCTGTTCGACCAAACGAAATACTCAATATCGCCGATATGTGCAATGTTACATATTAGCAAGTTAAATTAAGTTAATTGACCAATTTCATTTATTAATTTCCACTTAAAGTCTAATTAAAGTAATATAGGCAATATGTATAATAACGTAAAATTTTTCAGAAATTGTATACTTAACCAACCAAATATTAATTCTTATAAAACAATATATATATATATATATATATATATATATATATATATATATATATATATATTAAAATAGCGTAATTAAAAAATTTCCAGTAAGGCTACACATGTAAAATTTTCGGAGAACATGTGTTTTGGCATATATCTCACGTGGAGTAAAAAAAGCGATATAAAAGTTTATACTTCTGCATTTTTGATAAAAAATTGAGCAAAATAATTCCTCTAATATATTTAAGTTTAGTGATTGAAATTCTTCGAATATTTGCGCGCGCCTAATTTGAAATTTTGCAAATAAAAAAAAAAACAAATATAACACAAAAAATAGCTGCTTACCTTCTCTATTATTGCTAAAGCTGAAAATTTATCGGGGCTACGGTCCTGTGTTTTTGCTCAAACTGGTCTGATTTGTCTGCCTCGAGAGACGAGACGAATGATTTCTAAAAACAAAACCAACAAAAAACACATCCATGAATAATTTTTTATTTAATAATTTGTAAAATATATTATATAATTTTATAAAGATATAGAAATACTAAATTACTTTAATGTATATATATATTTATCGGGTGTTCGTTCGTCAAATTCGTATGGGCGTTTAACATGCATTTTCGATAGTTTGCAATATACTTCTTTCTCGAGTTCAATTCGGAGAAACACTTAAAATACTTTTAGATAGAGCATAAAGAGTTGTATAATTTGGTTTTAATATTAATTTGCTAGCATGTGCCGTTTGGGCGCTAAAATTTTTTTTTGATTTTTTGGTTTTTATTTTTTTTTTCTTAAAAACTATGTGGTGTAGGACAATAAGCATGATATGGAAAAATGCGGAACATTAAGTACTATAATTGAGTAAAAAAAACATTATTCTAGGTTGCATCGTTTTGAGAAAAAAAAATTTTTGGAAATGGAATTTCCTTGAGATTTTTTCAAAATAAATTTTTTTTTAAAATTTGCTGAAAAAATTAAAAAAAATTTAGTAAAATAGAGAGAAAAAATTAACTACATGATAGCTAAGTAACTTTTTTCTCTAATTCAATCTTTTTTGATAGGATAGAAAAAATAAATTAAAATGCAAAAAATATTAATTGTCAATAATTTTTCCTGCCAAACCAGATAAGTTAAAAAAACAAAATTACTTAGCTATTATGTAGCTATTTTTTTTCTTTATTTTAGTGAATTGACAAATTGACAAATTTTCAAAAGTTTAGTTTTACTAAACGATTCATCCTAGAATAATGGTTTCTTCAATCAATTATCGTACTCATTGTTACGCATTTTGCCATATCATGCTTATTTTCATACAGCTCATAGTTTTTGAGAAAAAAACAATAAAAACCAGAAAATCGAGAAAATATTCTAGCGCCCAAACGGCACATGCTGGCAAATTAAAGCTAAAACCAAATTATAGAACTTTTTATGTCCTATCGAAGTGTTTCTCCGAATTTAACGCGAGAATAAAGTATATCGCAAATAATCGAAAATGCATGTTAAACGCCTATACGATCTTAACGAATGAACACCGTGTATATTAAAAATTATTAAATACCAGAGTTTAAATCACAAATTTAATCATTTGTTTTTAAAATATTCATCAATAAATATAAATTAATTTCGATTACCAACTTTTTTCTCGAAACCTGAATTTGGTTTTTAATAATTGTTCAGTTAATATATTACGATTAATCTGACAAAATAAATAACGAAACAAAAAAACTAATAATTCATATCAGAATAATATTATCAAAGTTATGAAATATTGAATATATCTATGTGATATATAAATGTTGAGAAAAAATATAATTTTTCATGTATACTTACAATAATATTAAAGTTGTAATAAATTTTGTAATATTTAATGATAATGTAAACAATAATAATAATGCAAAAGAAGATAATAAACGGTAAACATAAAATAGAAAGAATAATAGAATATTGTGGCTCGCGTTTGATACTATTACAAAATCAAAAAAAAAAAACAAAAACATATATTTTTTTATATTTATTTTTAAATTTTTTTATATTTCTTCTATAAATTACCATTAATTTGTAAGACAAGCATTATTTTAATATAAATTTCGCTAACTTTGAAATATTCGAATATCAGATATTTAAAAAAAATATATTTATTTTCTTTTTACAAATATTTGTGAGAGTAAATTTATGGTAAAATTACCTTGCTAAAATTAATTGTTAAATTACGTTAATAAGTAATTTAACAATTAACATGATACAAATATATAATATTTAATTAAATTTTCTTGATGTTTTAGATAATATAACCTAGTTGATTAAAAATTAAAACAAAATTTACGGATTAAAAATTTCAATTCAAAGCAGACGATTGTTTTAGATAAAATTTGATATATATATATATATATATATATATATATATATATATATATATATATATATATATTGTAAAAAAATTATGTAATTTTGCATGTTTTATAAAAAATTTATAATATTACATAAATTATCACAGTGCAATTACAAAATGTTACTACTTTTACTGCTAAAAGCTGAGCAAAATTACATAAATTATTTAAATTATATTTTTAGCAATGTATACATACGTATCTAACAAAACTTAATAATTTTAAAGTAGTATGGAATGACATTTAATTTCAAATTACAATTAAATCTTATTAAAATATTAAAAAAAAATAAATTAAAAAAACATTTTATATAAATTTTTAAACAATTTTTATTAATATATAGGTATTTTGTAGGTATTTGTTTATGAAATTAAAATAAAGAAACACTGTATGTATATTCGTATGTTCATTAGCAATTCAGATACAAAACAGATTGTTAATTTAAGAAATTGTTTGATTTTAATTAAAATTATTTAGTAATTTAATTTGATAAATATTATACTTTCTGGGAGAAATATTTTATAAAACATTAACGAAAATACATATTGATATTGTATGAAAAGATATTAATCTCGGCTTGCTTTGAACAAGTGCAATAATTATATGGATGATAATATAATATTAAAATTAATTAAAAAATATGAACTTACCTTCTTTTATTTCAATTGAAGAACAAACGAAAAACCAAATATTATAAAACAGGTAACAACAACAACAAAACTCGTCCCGTTTAGGTACAAGAACAGGCCAAAAGAACGTCTGCTTCGTACGAGAAACGAACGAAAACTGATTCTAAAATCACAAGCTGCCTCGAGTTATATAGCAGCACAAACAATACGCGCGCATGCGTACTACATCTCAATTCACATTGCAACATTTTAATGGCAAATTGATCATAATACCAGTGACGTAGCAATAAAGATTTGACTTTCATAAATTTTAATAGTTGGAAACTCAACTTTAAATTAAATTAAATTAAATTGAAAAAAAAAATACATTATTTATATTATATTACGAGAAGTGAACAGCGATCTTTATTAAATTGTACTCGAGATAATTGTGGCAGCAAAATGGCTAAACATAATTCAAACAAAACACAATAATTAATTACATTTTGCTTCGAGTGCAATATACTATATTTAATCGATTTTAATTAGATTTTCATAAAAAAAAATCTCCTAATGCCTAAATAAATTATGCAATTTTAACAAAATACAATGTTGCAAACTTATCGAAAAAAAAAACACATTTTTTTTTTAAATTTATTGTGGCTACATTATTTATTCGATTTTTATCAAATTTTTAGGAAAGTTTCTTCTAGTGCCCACATAAATTATAATTTTATTAAAGATATTATGTTGCCAACTTTCCGAGAAATGTCAAAGTGGTCTATATATGGGTTTACTCATATATTTCTAATTTTGTTTTTTTTTTATTTATTTCAAATATTTTATCTAAATTTAACCTAATTACCTATAGCCATCTAATTTGTTTAATTTTTTTATTAATTAACGTTTGTGTATAATTAACCCAAAATAGTGACTTTTTTAAGGATTTCAACAGTTTTAATTATTCTTCTTAGACATACTGTATAGTATTCTATAATCTTTAAAACTAGTCAAGCGTAGTTTTGTTACAATTTATATTATCTATAGTTTAGTTAGATACAATTAACCTATAATCTTTGATTATATAATAATTATTTAAAATGAAACGGCTTTAGGTTGGTAGTTCTGTATTAATATTTATTAATAATCGACATTTCAACAAACTCAATGCATCTACGTTTATATCAAAAAGAAATGATACAAATGATATTTGCAATAATAAAGGCATAACAAATTTTTTTTAAACAAAATAGAAATTTATAAAGAAAAAATAACATCAATCAGTGTATAAAACAATGATTTAAATAAAATTCTGATTTATTAATTAAAAATATATACAGAATATTATGTTCTAGTTATTTATATTTTGTTATGTTTAATAACTTGTTTCCGTGTTTTTATCTTTTTTTCTTTATTTATTTTAAATATCATTTTTATCAGTTTTTTTTTCTTGATAAAGACAGACGTAGAGTTCGTCGAAACATCAATTATTAATATACACGCAAATATTAATACACAATTATAACGTAAGTCTATTTTATTTTAATAGAATATGTTCTGAAAGATTTTTTACTATGATTAATATTGTAATATCGTAAAATTAATAGTTCATTACTATATAGAAAGATTATTATGTAACTAGTACAATAATATAAATATAATTATACTAAAATTAATTATAATAAACACCACTGGTGGCAGCACCGAACATTTCCGGTATCATTATATTAAAAATTATTAATTAATATATAATGAGTGTTTATTTCGTTTTTTCGCTTGAATTTGATGATTGTTTGTAAAATGGCAAAATTTAATAATATATTAATAATTATTAATTAATTAAAATAGTAAATTAAATAAATAATAATAATAATAATATTAAATATTTAATTTTGTTTTTTAATAATTTTAATTTTATATTTATTTATGAAACTAATTACGAACTTATTTGATTAAATCGTTCATATAAATTTAATTAAAAATATATATTTATTGTCTAACTAAAATCCTTGCCTCATTGAAATTATTGTATTAGACAAATTTTGTTCATGATTTTTATCTCATTTGGATTCAATTCAATATTTTGGCGAAAAAACAAAAACAAAACCTTATTCTCATTATATTAGGTTACAAAATATTGTAATAATCATCGATATTTTTGTATTTAGCATTGTCCATTTTTGTCGTTTAAAACAACTTAGTTTTGTTATGAATTTTATTATTTTCATTGTGTTATATTTGAATTTTTTTTCCATTTCGAATAAAAAAATTTTTTTATATATAAATAACTAGCAATTTAATTGAAATTTATTTTACAGCACTTTCGTTGTAAGAAATATATATATATATATATATATATATATATATATATATATATATTTAGAAAACTATTTTTGTTATATACTAGAAAATAAATAAATAAATTTCAAAGAATCTAATCGTAAAACCATCTTGATAGGCAAATGCTAAAAGCATTTTGTGCACAAATGTGTATATTATGGCTCCTCTTTAGCACGACAGCTAATGCTCCATCTAATTTAACAAGTCATTGGCAAATACCATTAGAATACCATTTTGAAAAGAATACTCCGAATTGAAAATTCAATATAAGGCTTTTATTTATTATATTTTGTAGCTGAACACCGCCGCACAACTGAAAATACCGTTTTAATTTTGAACAAGAGAACATCCAAATTCAATGTATTTCTACCTTCTTCTCAACGGGAGGTGAAGTATTTCGTTACTCGTTAAGTAGGAAAAGATTTATTTAGTTTTGTAATATGTTTGGAAAATCATCGAAATTATCCAGAAAATAAAATACCGTTTATATTTCTCGTAAATACGCAAATAATAGAAACCATATTGAAATGGTCAGTTATTGCAATTTACATCTCAATAATATACAATGATATTTGTTATTATTTTACAAAGTTTTAATTACTTTCAAAAAAACATAAACAAATTCTGCTAATTTTTTTCAAATATTAACATTTCAACTGTTTTAAAAGAATTTTAACAATTTTTTTTTATTTTTAAATATTGACATTTTTGAAAAATTTAAGTATTTTTTTTGCAATTTTTAAAGAATTTAAACATATGTAAATTTTTTTAAAAAAATTCAAAAAATTTGAGAAAAATTTTAAAGATATGAGATTTTTGAAGATTTTAAAATATTTCTTTTACAATGTTTTAACAATTTTTATAGACTCTTGATAGATTTCGTATTTAAATTTAAGATTTTGATAATTTTTATAGAAGTTAAACGAATTTCGCAAAAAACTTAAATAATATTGACATTTTCTAAAGGTTTGTTAATTTTATACATTATTTTATTACTTTTAAAAAAATTATAGCAAATTTTATAAATTTTTTCCAATTTTTAACATATTTGTAATATTTTGATCTTTTCACAAGATTTTAATAATTTTTAAATAATTTAAACTAATTTCGTGAAATTTTTTAAATATTGAAATTTTTGAACATTTTGTAATTTTTTAAAACGTTTGGCAATTTTTAAAGAATTTGAAAAATTTTTGTAAAAAAATATTATTTTGGAAATTTTTTAACAATTTTAAAAAAATGTGAAGTTATTTCGTAAGTTCTTTTATCAAATATTAAGATTTTTGAAAAATACTATTAGTTTTTACAATGTTTTAATAATTTTTAAAAAATTTTAATAAATTTCGAAAAAAAATGTTTAATATTGACATTTTGGAAAATTCTGTAATTTGGTAAAAGATTTTTGACAATTTTAAAAGAATTTAAACAAATTTGGCAAAAATTTAAATGTTTTCAATTTTTGAAAAATTTGGTTATTTTATGCAAGGTTTTTAACAATTTTAAAAGAATAATGACGAATTTCGTAAAATTTTTGGAATATTAAAATTTTTAAAAGATATTGTTATTATTTACAAGGTTTTAATATCAAATAAAAAAAATTAAGAAATTTCGTAAAATTTAATTAAATATTAACATTTTTAAAAAGTTTTGTAATTTAATATGTTCAATGTTTTAAGAATTTTCAAAAAATAATAATTGTATAATAGGTGAATTTTTATCAATCAAGTGAACATGATTTATCTATATAAACAGTAAAAAATATATGGGTAAACTCATATATAGACCACTTTGACATTATCACATATAAGTTAAGAAATAAGAATAGATTTTTTTTTATTTTTTCTCCAAAAGACCGGTGTGGCAGCATTATTCAAAAATTGAATTTTATAATAATTAGTATGCGCGCATAGAAAAAATGAATCTATCTTGAAAATTTGTTTTAAATCGTGTAAACAAATAGTAATGCATAAAATTAATTTTGAATAATTTTTCTAGAAAATTGGCAACTTTGTATTATGTAAACAATATAAACAATTTAATAATTAATTAGTAAAATCAAAAATAAATTTTAAAAATTTTAATAATTTTTTCTTGGAAAGTTAGCAGTACTGCATTTTGCTAAAATTATGTAATTTATATGGGCACTAGGAAAATCTTTTGTGAAAATTTGATTAAAATCGAGGTTATATATAAAACAAGGCTTTAAACTGTGTTACATATTTTATTTCGGTTTTTGTTCCGGTTCAATTACAAAAAAATATATCGGTTCGGTTCCGGCTTTCGTGCCGGTAAAACTAATGGATTTTTTCGGTTCTGTTCCAAGTGATTAATTTTTAAATTTTTTCAATGATTTTATTTGTATTCAAAATGTATTTTCTAACATAATTTAGAACATTTTATGCCCACTACATAAATTTATACAATAATAATCACTAATTAATTGAACGTGTAATAATTAGAATTATATAATATCTATAATAATAATATAATTTCTTATTCGAAACTTATATAATTCGTATGTATGTTTTAATTATATAATAATAAAATAATAAATATGTTAATGTAGCAAATTCTTATACAAACGATTTTTATTTAATAATAATTAGCAAAAATAAAAAGTACCTCTAATTATTCAAATATTTTCCAAAGTATTTTTAATGAAACTATTTCAAGAATATTTTAAAAGCAAAGTTATTATCGAACAAATCATCAAAGTAACTTCTACTTTTATTTTCAGTATCAATAACTGAGTATTGATCCATAAAAACAAAAATTTTAAAAATGTTTCCACGTATATTGAACCGAAATAAACTGATATAATAACGGTTCTTTTCTGTTCTGTTTTGTACCAAAAAATAAAATAGCAATATATTTTTTTTTAATTTTAGTTTTTTTTTTCGGAAAGTTTGCAACTCTGTATTTTGTTAAAATTATATAATTTATATAGATACTAAGAGTATCTTTTGTGAATATTCGACTAGAATCGGATAAATATTATGGCCATAATGAATTTTCAAAAACTTTACTAATTTTTTCTTGGAAATTTCGCAACACTGTATTTTGCTAAAATTATATAATTTATATGAGCAATATTGAAATATTTTCTGAAAATTTAATCAAATTCAGATAAATAATGTATTCACATTAATTTTTTTTTCCGAGAGTTGGCATTACTGGAAAAAATAAAACTACATGACCGTCTTGTCCACTAAGTAAATCTATCCTGAAACTTTTATTAAAATCAAGTTGAGCCGTCTAGGAAGAGTTGTGATCACAAAATTTTGTCGACGAGCAAGCGAGCGAACTAATGACGCACATGCATACACCCACATAAACTAAGTTCGGATTCGTCTGATCTAGAAGCTATATAAAGGATTTCTATATAAATTTTTTTTTTTTTGAAAATGTTACAGACACCGTACCGCGATCACTATACCACATTTTTTTGCAGTCAAAATGTGTTAAAAACAAATAGTATATAGCACTCGTAAGAGAATGCAATCAATTATTGTGTTTCGCTTGAATTGTATATATATATATATATATATATATATATATATATATATATATATATATTAGTTTAGAATAACTACCGTGAATATAAGTTGAAAAGAAAATTTATTTAAACGGGATACGGTAATTGATTGAGTAGGTTATTAAAATGCAAGCGTTTAAATGTCTATCAATTTATTGCAGGTCCAATATTTCTCCACAATTTGTGGCCTTTTCAAGGAAGCATTGAAATTGTTACTATAAATTAACAATTGTATAAAACCAGAAACAATACAAATTACTATAAAATATGTATGTAAACACTTACAAGTATGATGAGAGACTTAATTGCTATTGCTAATAAATTAATGTTTAAAAATGGAGTGATTTTTCTGTTAGCATCCGAATTCCAATGTAAAAATAAAATAAAACGAACAAATTAAAAATACACAAATAATTTACAGCAAATTTGACTAAAGTTAACACTTAAACTAGTCAATTAATAAAATAATAAATAAAACAAAATTAGAAGTATATGGGCAAACTCATATATAGACTACTTTGACATTATCACATAAATGATAAGAAATAGGAATAAAAAAAATTATCACCAAAAGTTGGCAACATTGTAATTTAATAATATATAATATTACAGGCGCTAAAGGTATCTTCTGTATAAATTTGATTAAAATCGGATAAATAATGCGGGCATAACAATTTTTAGAAAATTATTAATGTTTTTTCGGAAAGTTGGCAACACTGTATTTTAATAAAATTATAATTTATGTAAGCACTAGGAGAAACTTTTCTGAAAATTTGATCAAAATCGGATAAATAATGTAGCCAGAATAAATTTTTAAAAATTTTAGTAATTTTTTTCTTGGAAAGTTGGCAACACTGTATTATATTAAAATTACGTAATTTATGGTGGCACTAGGGAAATCTTTCCTGAAAATTTAATCAAAATCGGATAAATAATGTACCCACAATAAATTTTTAAAAACTTTATTAATTTTTTTCTCGGAAAGTTGGCATTACTGGAAAAAAACCAAAACCACACGACCACCTTGGGCACTAGGCAAATTTATCCTGAAAATTTCATTAAAATCGGTTAAACCGTCTAGAAGGAGTTGCGATCACAAAATTTTGTCTGACGACCGAGCGAGCTGACGACGCACATCCATACACCCACATAAACTAAGTTCAGATTCGTCATCTACAGGCTATATGAAGGATTTCTATACAATTATTTTTTTTTTGAAAATGTTACAGACACCGTACCAAACGCTATACCACTTTTTCCTTGTAGTCAAAGTGGTAATAAATAACATCTCTGCAGAACTTAAAACACAGATTGACACAGCATAAGAGTGATCAGAACAAAAGACCAATAAGCTATGTGCTTTGTCAGTACATGCAAGAAGTAAGTCACTCAAACCGGATTATGATAATCCATATATTCTAGATGTGGAAAACAATTATTTTTTTAAACTATAATAATTTTAATATTATAAGAGGCACTCAATTAGGTACACAATGTATATGTGTTGTGAACATTTACACTTAAAATTTAAATAAATTATAATTAAATATTTACGAAAAAAATTGTTGTGAAAAAATAATGAAAATTGTTAACTTTTATAATTAATTTACAATGAAAATATTTCGCCGGGCCGAGCTTGAGAAATTTGACGGGAACCTATGCGTCGCTTGCCGGGAAAATTTTACAAAAAAATCCGGTTAAAAACCTCCAAGAATAATAATTTTTATTTATTTTTTTTTATTTGTAACTATTTAAAATCTGTGTTTTGACAACTTAAACATATAGTTAACTACATGATTAAGTATTAACACTGTGTTTATTATTTTTACAATATTATTGATTAATCAAGGAAGTTTGATTTGGCATTCTAATCACGTTGTTAATCAAATAATTAAGTTAATAAGGTAATTAAGTGTGTTTTGTGAACCTAAGCACATAGTTAACAATGTGATTTATCTAGTAAATATGTATTATTACCACTTTGATTGCAAGGAAAAAGTGGTATAGCGTTTGGTACGGTGACTGTAACATTTTCAAAAAAAAAAATTGTGTATAGAAATCTTTCATATAACCTCTAGATGGCGAATCTGAACTTAGTTAATGTGAGTGTATAGATGTGTGTCGTCAGCTCGCTCGCTCGCACGGTCGTCAGACAAAATTTTGTGATCGCAACTCCTCTTAGATGGTTCAACCGATTTTGATGAAATTTTCAAGATAAATTTATCTAGTGCCCAAGATTGTCTTGTGGTTTTGGTTTTTTCCAGTAATGCTAACTTTCCGAGAAAAAAATTACTAAAATTTTTAAAATTTTATTGTGGCTACATTATTTGTCCGCTTTTAATCAAATTTTCAGGAGAGATTTCTCTAGTGCCCACATAAATTTCGTAATTTTAATAAAATACAATGTTGCCAACTTTCCGAGAAAAAAATTACTAAAATTTTAAAAAATTTATTACGGCCATGTTGTTTAACCGATTTTGTTCCAATTTTCACAAAAGATTTTTCTGATATTTATATAAATTGGATAATTTCGACAAAGTGCAGTGTTGCCAACTTTCTAAGAAAAAATTACTAAATCGTTCGTTTAGAATTACAAGTGCGTAAGCGACATTTTTGAATTATTTTGCATAACTGTTGTAACAAGTTACTTAGTGTATGAGGAACGTGTAAGTATTATTATTAATTTAATTTTGTCAGTATTTCATTATTAAAAATTAGAAATTACAAGGTCGTATGTTTTTAATTTTATATTTGTTGGGTTAACAAAGTCGTATCGGCTTTTATAATGAGACAACCGTATTTCACTATTACAATTTATATCGGTGTGCGCTAAGAATTTATCCACAGCTAGCTGGATTCACTTGAAAGTTCAGCGATATCCTGGTGCTTGCTTGCTGTGGCTGGATTTATATAGTCCAATCACAAACGTTTAATTCTTTCTAGATGTTCTGAGAGAATGTACTAGTCGCTTTGACACGGCAGACGCGGCGGTACTGTACTATGTCTTGCAACAATATTAATATTAATTCCCATTGGCGAACAAGTACTGCATTTTAGCAATTAATAGTGTTAATACGTATATACTAACGTTTTTTAATGGCAAATTCAGTGAAATTGGTACCATATTCTGATTCTGAAAGTGATCCTGAGTACGAAGATAATATTCCACTTGCCAATCTTATGAGAATAAGAACGTAAGTATTGTTTAACTCTGTTACCGATATTTCCATTGAATTGTGTTTTACTTCTAGACATGAGAGTAATAGTAATTCAAATCCATCTCAATTATCAGAAACTATTTGTTTTCGTAAAAGAAAAGTCAATACTCAAAATTGGAAATCTGTAGCTAGAAAAAAGGCCCATGATGCCGGTTTGGAATATATTTCTGTAAGAAATAAAATCGTTCCTTCAAAGAAAATTAAAACGTGCAAAAATTGTTTGAAGTGTGTTTTCAAGTGCCAAATATTAATTAGTATTGTTGAACGAAAAACTATTTTTCAAAATTTTTACACTTTGCAAGAACATGAAAAAAAATTGTTTATAATTTCAACCACGGAAAAAGTGCCAGTAAAAAGGCTTCGACAAGAAAATGAGTTGAGCCGCCGAAAATATACATTCCGTTATTTCATGAACGTTGGAAATGCTAGAATACAAGTCTGCAAATTTTTTTATTTAGGAACACTATCCATTAGTGAAAAGAAAGTATACAATACGCATTTAAAAAAACAAAGTATATCTAACATTCCCTCTAGTTCTTTACAAGGAAAACATCGAAAACGATGTATTTCCGAAGATCAAGTAAAATGCGTGAAAACCCACATTAAGTCATTTCAACCAATCGAGTCACATTATTGCCGATCTACAACTACAAAAATTGTTTTAGATCCTTCTCTGAACATTAAAAAAATGTATAGACTATATGTTGACTTCTGTGAAAAACGTAATCAAGATCCTGTGAAAGAATCATTTTATAGGAACATATTTTGCAATCAGTTTAATTTGTCATTTTATTCACGTCGAAAAGATCGATGTGATTTATGTGAAGAAATTGAAACTTTAAAAAACAAGATTAGAAGTATATGGGTAAACCCATATATAGACTACTTTGACATTTCTCGGAAAGTTGGCAACACTGTATTTTAATAATATTATAATTTATGTGGGCACTAGGAGATACTTTTTTGAAAATTTGATCAAAATTGAATAAATAATGTAGCCACAATGAATTTTTAAAAAATTTTGTGATTTTTTTTCTCGATAAGTTGGCAACACTGTATTTTGTTAAAATTGCATAATTTATTTAGGCACTAGGAAAAACTTTTATGAAAATTTGATTAAAATCGGTTAAATGAAATAGTCAAAATAAATTTTTAAAAATTTTACTAATTTTTTTCTCGGAAAGTTGGCAACACTGTATTTTGTTAAAATTACATAAATTATATGAATACTAGGAGAATCTTTTGTGAAAATTTGAGTAAAATCGGTTGAATAACATGGCCATAATAAAATTATTAAGTTCTGAATTACAAAGTCGTATCCGCCACAAATAAAGTATCACAGTAACAAAGTCGTATGTGTTTTTTGATTTAGTTATTTTTATCGGATAAGACCAGCAAATGGGTGGATTTTTTGATAAACCTAGTTAATGGTTTTCGGTAAGTACTGTAGCAAAATCTCAATTTCATTAAGTGGATCAATTAAAAAATAATGCCCAGACAATTTTTAAACTTAAAAATCTCGCAATAGTAAACAATGTACATACGACATTGTAATTCTAAACGAACGAAGTGTTATTCTAAGTCAAAATTAAATCGAATATTATCAGTTAATAATGATAATTATTTTGTAGAATCACATATACAATGTGTCCAAAAAAAATTATGTTCCATATGTTTGTAGAACTACATATGCAATGTGTCTAGAGATTATATTTTTATTATTTATATTTGATAATTGCATTTATTGCGTGTTTATTTCTAATTAGTTTTACAAATAAAACTGCAACATTTGTCAAGTGTTTGTAAAAATATTATCAGTTAATATCGATAAGAAAATTGTTTCAAGTGGTTTTTGTAATAAGTATATATAAATTATAATTAAAATGCAAACAAAATACAATTTTATCAAACAAGAATAGAGAAAGATATTTTTGGACAAAAATTTAATAAACTTTTGAGAACGCAATAATAATATTTAAAAGTACACAAATAAATTTTAAGTTTATTTTTAAATTATAATTAATTAAGCAAATTTAAAAAATCTGAGATAATTACGATAAATAGTAAATATTAAATTAATAATGATTAAATTGTAATTTTTTTTTATGTATGTATATATATTCAAATATACAAAAAGTCTAGAGAAACCTATATACAATATGTCTATAAAATTATATATATTAAGTGTCTACAGAATATTTATTTTGTCAAAGTATAAAAGGAGATTTGTACATTAAAATAATTCTTTAATTATAATTTAATTTCTGTACAACTATTTAATTACATTATTTTTTGTACTTAATATATAATTGTATTTAAATATATAATTAATATATATTAATTAAATATTATAATTAAGATATTTTTAAACTATAATAATTTTAATATTATATCATGCAGTCAATTAGGTACACAATGTATATATGTAGTGAACATTTACACTTAAAATTAAAACCAATGCGTCGCTTGCCTGGAAAATTTTACAAAGAAGTCGGTTAAAAACCTCCAAGAATAATAATTTTTATTTATTTTTTTTTATTTGTAACTATTTCAATCTGTGTTTTGAAAACTTGAACACATAGTTAACTACATGATTAAGTATTAACAGTGTGTTTATTATTTTAACAATATTATTGATTAATCAAAGAAGTGTGTTTTGGCAATCTAATCATGTTGTTAATAAAATGATTAAGTTAATAAGATAATTAAGTGTGTTTTGAGAATTTAAACGCATAGTTAACCATGTGATTTAAATAGTAAGTATGTATTTTTGAATGTTATTTTTCAGAAATTTTAATTAATTTTTTAAGTTTTTTATTGTTTATCAATTAAAGCGTACTTTGACAATCTAATTGCATAGTTAATCACATGGTTAAGTTAATAATTATCGAACAATATGTAATATATATAAAATTTTATTGCATTACATTTTACATTTCTATTAGAATTAATCAAGCTATATAATATATATATATATATATATATATATATATATATATATATATATATATATATATATATATGCAATAAAATTTACTTTCGTAAAAACATCAGCTAAAAGTATTATATCTAATGTTTTTTCGTTGTAAATTTATCGATTTTAGCCACAATTTTTACGGACAATAATATACATAATATATACATATTTTTACTTACAATTTATTTGGCATTTTACACAAATTTATGAATTATTCACAAGATTATGATATTTTTCACAAGGTTATAAGATTTCTATAATATTTCTTTTATTTAATATTTTTATGTTGGTTGTTTTGATACTTTATATTTTCAAAAAAAAAAATCGTTTTTATTTTTTCAAGTAAATTTTATTGCATATACAATATTTTCGAAAAACATTTACATTTCTATTATAATTACACACACGCACTATATATATATATATATATATATATATATATATATATATATATATATATATATTATAAATTAATTAATAAATGATAAAAAATGAATTGTCTCTTATTATACAAACGGACAAATTCACACACGCACATGCGCACACAAATAGATACATTTACATAAATTTAATATATATATATATATATATATATATAAAAAAAACTAAAACAAAACATGAAACATAAGAAAGTCTTTCAGTAAATTTATATCCACTATTTATTCTACCATTTTATTTTACCATAATATTTCGATTCGGAATGATAAGGTAGCTGATCCTGATCAATACGAGCATAGAAGTCTTCTTCACCATATGAACGGATTAATGCGATTAGTTGTAATGTTTTTGTGCCACTTTGATTAGCTACACGTAAATATAGTGAAGGAATGAAGGAATCTAATTGCGTTGAATGCCAATGTGTGATTAAAGTAAATTCATAATGGAAATTAGTTTTACGATATTTGAAATACCAACTCCCATCGAAACATGTCGTCCAAGTATCGGTAAAACTAATTTCAAATTTACTTCCAAAACTGATTGATAAATTAACATTAAGCCTAGTTGGACAATAATACTGATTATGTTTGATAATTTTACTAGCAACATCTTTTACTTCACAATCAGTTTTCTTTGTACATACTACTTCTTTGGTAGCACATTTACAACACAACCAACCAGCTAAACAAGGATACTTTTTCTCTATAACAACACCTTTTGCACCTCGACACATTACACATTCGTCAAAATCACCAATCACATTTAGTTTGAATTGGGTGCCATTGTAACCACCCAAGACATTTATCAACGAATTTATATCATACACAACAGACGTATCATGCTGCAAGACACAAACACCTTCATCAGCAACTGTATTTGTACTAATTAATTTATTATCACCTTTGGTAACAATTAGATCGTAATTTACATCGCCTTGACGAGGTGTTCCCGTCAAATGTCGTACACTATGATAGATCTTTTTCGTTTCTAGACACACTTTCGTGTGAAGAAGAAATAATATACGACATATAACCAGGAGATACGTCTGTTGCGATGAACTTGTAATATTATGTTCAAATGTGCAGCCATTTTCCCGTATCTGACTCGGATGTTCTGCTTTGCAATGTTCCAGTAGTTGATCTTTCCTTCCCAGCCATTCGCACTTCACTCCAATCGGACATATCAGCTGACGATAGCCACAGACTAAGTGATGATGCATATTATTGAAATCGATTTTTTTTGAGCAACCAGCTTCATCATAATTACAGGGAAATTTGTGAGATTCCGCCAGTAATTCGTAATCAACTTCTCGTACTACTGATTTTTCTTCTGGAACCGTGCATCTGCCGCAAAACTTACTCCGGTCCTCGGCAATATAAACGGGACCACATGACAAGTTACCTTCACACTGGCTGCACTTCAACTGAGTCAATACTTCAATGGAGAGAGACATTTTTCTGGTTTCTTCTGTCTGGCTTCGAAATGAATTTGGCGTTGTTCTAGTAGAAGTTGAACTAGGAACTGAAAATGCCAACTGAACATTGGCGTATTATATAGATGGACAATGTGCCGTAGAGATTAGATTGATAAGCTATAAAGGAGAGAGGGGAGGGCGACAAATTATTACAAAGTTTAGCACTTGTAATTAATTCAAGGTGATCACAAGACTATTTCGTGTTTGAAGTGTGGAAAGTTTTGTGTATCACCTGATTCTCTAATAACATTTTTGTTTTTTTTTCATACTTCTACCAAATAACTCTTAAGACAATTATCGATATTAACTAATAATATTCAATTAGTTTTGACTTAGAATAACACTTGACAAATGTTGCAATTTTATTTGTAAAAAAAGAATTAGTGATAGACGCGCAATAAATGCAATTATCAAACAGAGATAAATTAAATAAATAATTTTAAAAGAATAACTGTTTGATTAAATCTTAAAATTTTGTTAGTTTATCATGTGATTAATTATGTGATTAGATAATCAAAACACACTTTATTGAATAAACAATAAAAAACGTCAAAATTAATTGAATTTTCATAAAAATTACATTTAAAAATACATATTTACTTGTTAAATCACATGGCTAACTATGTGCTTTATTTCTCAAAACACACTTAATTATCTTATTAATTAATTATTTTATTAACAACCTGATTAGAATGCCAAAAAATTATATTTCAGAATTTTTTTAGAATCTTCTAAAAAATTCAAAATAATTTTTAAGAATGTTAATTACGTAGTTAAATACGTAGTTTTCCATTTATATACCGTAAAGTTTGACATTTTTAGATGGTTTACGTAGCTAGACCGTTTTGATAGGTATAAGCGCTGTTTATGTTACTGTTTAGAGTAATTTGAAAAATTCGGCTAGGTCAAAAAAGGAAAATGCAATTGAATCGTAAACATTTTCGTGCGATTATTTTTGTATAACTTTTGTCGTAGAGTAACTGAACATTTATATTATTATATTTTTTTATTAGGTTATTATGTTGTTTCAAAATGTTGACTTGATGAGTTTTCCTCCCGCCCTATAGTCCTGATTTAGCAACCAATAATTTCTATTTCTTCTCATACATCAAAAATCAAATGCAAGGTTAATTATTTTCGACAGCTGAAAAAGCGGCGGTTAATACACTTTCAAAATTCATGTTCTCTATGTACTTCAGTCGCAAATTGTGGAAAAAGTGCTTCAAATTTTATTCAAACGGATGCGCAAAATTGTATTGATCGTCATGGAGAATATTTTGCCAAAATAAAAAAAAAACAACAATAAAGCCATTTTCGATGATAAATATTTGTTTATTTGTTTTTTATTTTCTAATTCCGAAGTATAAAAGGCAACCGTCGTGTATGCCGACTCATATAATATTCGATTAAATATACTCATTAATTCAGTCTCTCGGTTTTATTTTATTTTTACTCATTACCCATTTCGGGTTTATTGTTCTTGCACATCTTAGCTCGAAAATTTTTACAATTTAGAAAAATGAGCTTTAAATTAAAAATTGTGTAACGTCCCATTTTAAAATTTCCATCGAACGAACCATCAAATGGCAGGTTATGTAACGGTTTGTGCCAATCAGGTACAATTTTTGATACAGAATTTTATATGCCATGTTTTAGTAGAATAACATATACAATGTGTCCAAAGAAAATTATGTTCTATATGTTTGTAGAATTACATATGCAATGTGTCTAGAGATTGTATTTTTATTATTTATATTTGATAATTGCATTTATTGCGTGTTTATTTTTAATTATTTTTACGAATAAAACTGCAACATTTGTCAAGTGTTTTTAAAAATATTATCAGTTAATATCGATAAGAAAATAGTTTCAAGTGGTTTTTGTTATAAGTATATATAAATTATAATTAAAATGCAAACAAAATACAATTTTATCAAACAAGAATAGAGAAAGATTTTTTTGGACAAAAATTTAATAAACCTTTGAGGACGCAATAATAATATTTAAAAGTACACAAATAAATTTTAAGTTTATTTTCGAATTATAATTAATTAAGCAAATTTAAAAAATCTGAGATAATTTCGATAAATAGTAAATATTAAATTAATAATGATTAAATTTTATTTTTTGTCATGTATGTATATATATTCAAATATACAAAAAGTCTAGAGAAACTTATATACAATATGTCTATAAAATTATATATATTAAGTGTCTACAGAATATTTATTTTTTCAAAGTAAAAAAGGAGATTTGTACATTAAATTAATTCTTTAATTATAATTTAACTTCTGTACAACTAATTAATTACATTATATTTTTTTGTACTTAATATATAATTGTATTTAAATATATAATTAATATATACTAATTAAATATTATCATTAAGATATTTTTAAACTATAATAATTTTGATATAACATGCACTCAATTAGGTACACAATGTATATGTGTAGTAAACATTTACACTTAAAATTAAAATAAATTATAATTAAATATTTACTAAAAAATTGTTGTAAAAACATAATGAAAATTAATAACTTTTATAATTAATTTACAATGAAAATACTTCGCCGGGCCGAGCTTGAGAAATTAGCCGGGAACCTATGCGTTGCTTTCCGGAAAATTTTTTACAAAAAAGTCGGTTAAAAACCTCCAAGAATAATAATTCGGGAAAATTTTACAAAAAAGTCGGTTAAAAACCTCCAAGAATAACAATTTTTATTTATTTTTTTTTTCATTTGTAACTATTTAAAATCTGTTTTGATAACTTAAACACATAGTTAATCACATGATTAAATATTAACCAATTTTTACGAATTCTACTCGAGAAAGAAGTATATCGCAAATTATCGAAACTGCATGTTAAACGCCCATACGAACTTAACGAACGAACACCCGGTATATGTTTATATAAAATAAATAAATAAATCTATTCAAATATTGACATTTTTAATAAGGTAAATATAAATGTATCCAGACATGGTTGAACTACTACAGCTCTTTTTTTTCTATCCAAATTTGTTAATAATAATTGACATAATTATACAAAATAGAAAAGTTAATATGTCGGTTGTTCCGAATTTTTTTTTATTTAAAAAAAAAATAAAATTGTTTTTATTTTTTCAAGTAAATTTTATTGCATATTCAATATTTTCGAAAAACAATTACATATCTATTATATAATTAATCACTTTGTACAAGTTACATTTTTCACAAAGTTATGACATTTTCCAGAATATTGTGACAATTATTACAAGGTCATCTTTTATTACAATTTTTAGATATTTTTATAATATAATATATATATATATATATATATATATATATATATATATATATATATATATATATATATATATATTGATTTGTAATTAGTTCTAAAATACAAAGTTTAAATTAATTAATAAATAAAAATAATTAATTGTCTCACATTCATACAGATAAAAGCACACAGATACATAAATACATTTATATAATTATTATTTACATAAACTAAAACAAATATAAAACAAAAAAGTTTTTCACCAAAGTTATATGCATTATTTACATATATATCTGGATGTTAATTTAGCGAAATATTTCGTATCGGAATGATAAGGTAGCTGATCCTGATCAATACGAGCATAGAAGTCTTCTTCACCATATGAACGGATTAATGCGATTGGTTCTAATGTTTTTGTGCCACTTTGATTAGCTACACGTAAATGTAGTAAAGGAATGGCGGAATCTAAATACGTTGAATGCACATTTGTGATATAAGTAAATTCATAATGGAAATTAGTTTTACGATATTTGAAATACCAATTCCCACTGGAACATGTCGTCCAAGTATCGGTAAAACTAATTTCAAATTCACTTCCATGATAAATTAACATTAAGCATAGTTGGACAATGATACTGATTATGTTTGATAATTTTACTAGCAATATCTTTTTCTTTACAACCAGCTTTCTTTATACATACTACTTCTTCGGTAGCACATTTACAACACAACCAACCAGCAAAACAAGAATACTTCTTCTCCTTAACGTCACCTTTTGCACCTCGACACATTACACATTCGTCGTAATCTACATTTCCAAAATCACCAATCACATTTAGTTGAAATTGGGTGCCATTATAACCACCCAAGACACTTATCAACGAATTTATATCATGCACAACAGACGTATCATGCTGCAAGACACGAACACCTTCATCAGCAACTGTATTCGTACAAATTTTTTTATTATCACCTTTGGTAACAATTAGATCGTATTTTACATCACCTTGACGAGGTGTTTCCGTCAAATGTCGTACACTATGATAGATCTTCTTCGTTTCTAGACACACTTTCGTGTGAAGAAGAAATAATATACGACATATAACCAAGAGATACGTCTGTTGCGATGAACTTGTAATATTATGTTTAAAGGTGCAGCCATTTTCCCGTATCTGACTGGGATGTTCTGCTTCGCAATGTGCCAGTAGTTGATCTTTCCTTCCCAGCCATTCGCACTTCACTCCAATCGGGCATATCAACTGACGATATCCACAAATTGTGTGGTGATGTTTGTCGTTGAATGGTATTTCTTGGGTACAACCAGCTGCTAGATTATTACAGGGGAACTGATGAGATTCCGCCAGTAATTCGTAATCTACTTCTCGTACAACTGATTTTTCTTCGGGCACCGTGCATCTGCCGCAAAACTTTCTCCTATCCTCGGCAATATAAACGGGACCGCATGACAAATAGCCCTCGCACTGACTGCATTTCAGCTGCGTCAATACCTCGATGGAGAGAGACATTTTAGCTGCTTCGGAATGAGGTTACGTTTTTTGTCAGCGATTTACCTTTAATTAGAAAAACAGAGAAAAAAACAAATTAATTTTCCACTATATTTTTATCATTATTTTATCTAGCCAATACAGTTTTTACTTTAACATATTAAATACAAAAAAAAAAACAAAATATTTAAAGAAAAAAAAAAAACATTAATAATAATTTATGAAATTTAAAAGTATATATAGTTTAAATTGTTTAACAAAAATAGAAAAAAATCTATATACAAAAATAAGACGTATAAATATAAAAGTGATTTATTTAAATTAATAAAAAACAAAAAATTTGTTTGATATTGACACAAAGTTTGGTTAATATTAACAGTATATTTTGGCAAGTTATCAGCGAATAGCTTGCACATTTAGCAAGATTATTTACTAAATTTTATTTAATTAAATCTAATTAAAATACGTCCTAATTAAAAAAAACATAGTCGTTTGATAACTTTTTTATAAAAAATAAAAATATTAACAATAATTTAAAAAACATAAAAAATCAATCATGTAATATATAATTCAAGAATATTATACATTTATGTCTACAATTTTGTATAATTATAGATAATATTGGTATAAGCAAATAAGTAGAATAAAAAGTTTCATGTTAAATATTTTTCTTTCAAGCGCAACATAATATTAATATTACCACACCATATTTCGGATGTACGAAGAAAGTGGTCATTTTGTGCACTAGTATAATAATGTAAACATTATTATACTAGTAGTTAGTTACTATATATACCACAGAGTATGGCAGCAGCACTAAACATAACTATAACGCCAACATAATATTTAATCTGATTAAACTATTTCAGTTAAGTTAAATGAACATTAGTTGCATTACTAACTTTACCTTGAATTTTTATGTTTAATTACTGAAAATGTGTGTTTGTGTGTGTGTGTGTAAATAAATATAAGATATAAGCAAAATATATATATATATATATATATATATATATATATATATATATATATACAGAGCGAGTGTAAAGTTTAAAACTATCGCAATAAATCTTTTATTAAAAGTTTTTGAAAAAATCCTCGAACACGTCAATTTTTATCTTAAATAAGACATATTTTACTGTAATCGTCACTTAAAGATCGTCTTTTGTTTTTGAGTTATGACGTAAGCGATAATTTTTTTAAATGGAAAAGTATATTTTTTATTATTGATTTTGGTAGTACTTTTTATTCCGTTTCCAACCATATAAAATTTTAAATATGTTACATTTGAAAAAAATTGAGAAAAATAATCTTAAAGTTTAAATATTAAAAACTAATTAAATTGGCAAAATGAATCTAGTTATTAGTGTATAAAACAAAAAACAGTAGCTACAACTGTCAGAATTATACAATTTATAAATGTAATTTATAAATGAAATATACAAAAATAAAATAAGTGTTATTATTTTGCTTTTTCTCTGTTTTTCGCTCAATTACACAATTTTTATTAATAAAATAGTTTTTCAAATTTGGAAAAAGCAAAATAATAACACTTATTTTACTGTGACATTTATAAATTGCATAATTCTGACAGTTGTAGCTAATGTTTTTTGTTTTATACACTAATAACTAGATTCATTTTGCCAATTTAATTAGTTTTTAATATTTAAACTTTAAGATTATTTTTCTCAATTTTTTTCAAATGTAACATATTTAAAATTTTATATGGTTGGAAACGGAATAAAAAGTACTACCAAAATCAATAATAAAAATATAGGTTTCCATTTAAAAAAAATTATCGCTTACGTCATAACTCAAAAACAAAAGACGATCTTTAAGTGACGATTACAGTAAAATATGTCTCATTTAAGATAAAAATTGAAAGATTTATCGCGATAGTTCCAAACTTTACACTCGCTCTGTATATATATATATATATATATACAGTGTACGCCAATTTTATATTTGACAAATAAAGAAAACTCTCTGTTAGACCAAACGAAAGACACAATATCTCCGATATGTGCAATATTACATATTATCAAGTTAAATTAAATTAATTGACCAATTGCATTTATTATTTTCCACTGAAAGTCTAGTTAAAATAATATAGGCAATATGTATAATAATGTGAAATTTTTCAAAAAATTTATATTTGACCAACCAATATATATATATATTAAAATGGCCTTATTAAAAAATTTCCAGTAAGGCTACACAAGAAAATTTCCGGAGAACGTGTGTTTTGAAATATATCTCACGTGGAGTAAAAAAATTGATATAAAAGGTTATACTTTTGCATTTTTGATCAAAAACTAAGTAAAATAATTCCTGTAATATATTTAGGTTGAGTGATTAAAATTCTTCGAGTTATTGCGCGCCAACTTTGAAATTTTGCAAATAGAAATAAAAAAACAAATATAACACAAAAAATAGCTGCTTACCTTCTCTATTATTTAATAGTAAAACTGAAAATTTATCGGGGGTGCGGTCCTGTGTTTTTGCTCGAACTGGATTTGTCTGCCTCGAGAGACGAGACGAATGATTTCTAAAAACAAAACAAATAAAAAACACATCCATGAATAATTTTTTATTTAATAATTTGTAAAATATATTATATAATTTTATAAAGATATAGAAATACTAAAATACTCTAATATCTAATATATATATACCGGGTGTTCGTTCGTCAAATTTGTATGGGCGTTTAACATGTATTTTCGATAGTTTGCGATATACTTCTTTCTCGAGTTCAATTCGGAGAAACACTTAAAATACTTTTCGATAGAGCATAAAGAGTTGTATAATTTGGTTTTAATATTAATTTGCTAGCATGTGCCGTTTGGGCGCTAGAATTTTTTTTTGGATTTTTTGGTTTTAATTTTTTTTTTTCTTCAAAACTATGAGGTGTAGGACAATAAGCATGGTATGGAAAAATGCGGAACATTAAGTACTATAATTGAGTTAAAAAAACATTATTCTAGGTTGCATCGTTTTGTAGAAAAAAAAAATTTTGGAAATGGGATTCCCTTGAGATTTTTTCAAAATAAGATTTTTTTTAAAATTTGCTAAAAAAATCTAAAAAAATTCAGTAAAATAGAGAAAAAAAATTAACTACATAATAGCTAAGTAACTTTTTTCTCTAACTCAATCTGGTTTAACAGGATAGAAAAAATAAATTGAAATGAAAAATATTAATTGTCAATAATTTTTCCTGCCAAACTAGATGAGGTAGAGAAAAAAGTTATTTAGCTATTATGTAGCTATTTTTTTTCTCTATTTTAGTGAATTTTTTCAGATTTTTTTGAGCAAATTGACAAATTTTCAAAAAATTAGTTTTACTAAACGATTCCTCCTAGAATAATGGTTTCTTCATTCAATTATCGTATTCATTGTTCCGCATTTTGCCATATCATGCTTATTTTTATACAGCTCATAGTTTTTGAGAAAAAAAAAATAAAAACCAGAAAATCGAGAAAATATTCTAGCGTCCAAACGGCACATGCTGGCAAATTAAAGCTAAAACCAAATTATAGAACTTTTTATGTTCTATCGAAAAGTATTCTAAGTGTTTCTCCGAATTTAACTCGAGAATGAAGTATATCGCAAATAATCGAAAATGCATGTTAAACGCCAATACGATCTTAACGAATGAACACCAGGTATATTAAAAATTATTAAATACCAGAGTTTAAATCACAAATTTAATCATTTGTTTTTAAAATATTCATCAATAAATATAAATTAAGTTCGATTACCAATTTTTTCATCGAAACCTGAATTTGGTTTTTAATAATTGTTTAGTTAATATATTACGATAAATCTAACAAAAATAAATAACGAAACAAAAAATTAATAATTCATATCAGAATAATAATATCAAAGTTATGAAATAATGAATATATCTTATGTGATATAAGTATAAATGTTGAGAAAAAATTTAATTTTTCATGTATACCTACAATAATATTAAAGTTATAATAAATTTTGTGAAATTTAATGATAATGTAAACCATAATAATAATGCAATAGAAGATGATAAACGATAAACATAAAAAAGAATAGTAGAATATTGTGGCTCGCGTTTGATACTATTACAAAATCGACAAAAAAAAAAACAAAAACATATAATTTTTTACATTTATTAATAATCTTTTTTTATATTTCTACTATAAATTACCACTAATTTGTAAGACAAGCATTATTTTAATTTAAGTTTCGCTAACTTTGAAACATTAGAATATCAGATATTTAAAAAAATATATTTATTTTTTTTTACAAATATTTGTGCGAGTAAATTTATGGTAAAATTACCTTGCTAAAGTTAATTGTTAAATTACGTTAATAAGTAATTTAACAATTAACATGATACAAATATATAATATCTAATTAAATTTTCTTGATGTTTTAGATAATATAACCTAGTTGATTAAAAATTAAAACAAAATTTACGGATTAAAAATTTCAATTCAAAGCAGACGATATATATATATATATATATATATATATATATATATATATATATATATATATATATATTGTAAAAAAAATTATGTAATTTTGCATGTATAAAAAATTTATAATATTACATAAATTATCACAGTGCAATTACAAAATGTTACAACTTTTACTGCTAAAAGCTGCGTTAAATTACATAAATTATTTAAATTATATTTTTAGCAGTGTATACATATTTAGCAAAACTAAATAATTTTAAAGTAGTATGGAATGACATTTAAATTCAAATTACAATTAAATCTTATTAAAATATTGAAAAAAAATAATTAAAAAAACATTTTATATGAATTTTTGAACAATTTTTATTAATATACTTTTTGTAGATATTTGTTTATGAAATTAAAATAAAGAAACACTGTATATACGCATGTTTATTAGCAATTCAGATACAAAACAGATTGATAGCTTAAGAAATTGTTTCATTTTAATTAAAATTGTTTAGTAATTTAATTCGATAAATATTAAACTTTCTGTTGGAAATATTTTATAAAACATTAACGAAAATACATATTGATATTGTATGAAAAAATATTAATCTCGGCTTGCTTTGAACAAGTGCCATAATTACGTAGATGATAATATAATATTAAAATTAATTAAAAAATATGAACTTACCTTCTTGTCTTTCAATTGGAGAACAAACGGAAAAACAAATATTATAAAACAGGTAACAACAACAACAAAACTCGTCCCGTTTAGGTACAAGAACAGGCCAAAAGTACGTCTGCTTCGTAGGAGAAACGAACGAATACTGATTCTAAAATCACAAGCAGCCTCGAGTTATATAGCAGCACAAACAATACGCGCGCATGCGTACTACATCTCAATTTACATTAAAACATTGTAATGGCAAATTGATGATAATACCAGTGACGTAGCAATAAAGATTTGACTTTCATAAATTTTAATAGTTGGGAACTTAACTTTAAATTAAATTAAATTAAAAAAAATACAATATTTATATTATATTACAAGAAGCGAACACTGATCTTTATTAAATTGTACTCGAGATAATTGTGGCAGACAAATGGCGAAACATAATTCAAACAAAACACAATAATTAATTACATTCTGCTTCGAGTGCAATATACTATTTATTTTTGCATCATCAGTGTATATGGCAATGATTTAAATAAAATTTTGCTTTATTAACTAAAAATATGTACAGAATATTATGTTCTAGTTATTTATATTTTGTTATGTTTAATAACTTGTTTCCGTGTTTTTATCTTTTTATCTTTATTTATTTTAAATATCATTTTTATCAGTTTTTTTTTCTTGATAAAGACAGACGTAGAGTTCGTCGAAACATCAATTATTAATATAGACGCAAATATTAATACACAATTATAACGTAAGTCTATTTTATTTTAATAGAATATGTTCTGAAAGATTTTTTACTATGATTAATATTGTAATATCGTAATATTAGTAATTCATTACTATATAGAAAGATTATTATGTAACTAGTACAATAATATAAATATAATTATACAGTAATTAATTATAATAAACACCACTGGTGGCAGCACCAAATATTTACGGTATCATTATATTAAAAAATTATATAATAAATGTTTATTTCGTTTTTTCGCTTGAATTTGATGATTGTTTGTAAAATGGCAAAATTTAATAATATATTAATAATTATTAATTACTCAAAATAGTAAATTAAATAAATAATAACAATAATATTAAATATTTAATTACTTTTTTTAATAATTTTAGTTTGATATTTATTTATGAAACTAATTACGAACTTATTTGATCACTTATCTAATCACTGGTCATCTGCTGCTCGAACTTGTACGGCTGAGGTGAATGACATCATTTTAATCAAGATTACCTGTAACTTACTATTCAACAGCGTTGTGTGGTGCTGCTGCAACTTAGGGGTTAATAATTTTTACTTATTTTTTACAATGAGTTTTTGCACGCACTGAAAAAAAGAAATTATTAAACAGAATGAAACTATATCTTGTGATGTGTGTCAAAAATCACTACATATGCGTTGTGTGGAAATGTCTGAAAACGACGTAAAACTAACTAGAGCAAAATTTCGTTCGCTCAAAGTTGTTTGTGATATTTGTAACAACAACTTATCACAATTCAAAGATCTTAAAACAATGTTATCGAATATTCAAGAGGAATTTTCAACCTCATTACAATTATTAAAAACTGATATTGAAACTCAATTAAAAATTATAAATAACAAACCCAAATTTGATTTTGAAGAAATAATACAGGAAGTAATGGATCGACAGTCACGGAAAAATAATTTAATTATATACGGTGTTCCCGAACCAACTGGCACTACCCCCAGTCAACGTAAAGAAGAAGATGAACTAACAGTGTTGGCAATAATTACCACAATTAAACCAAATTTTAAATCTAAACCAAATCATATACTTAGACTTGGGCAGTACAATAGTACTAAAACACGTGCAATTAAAATCAAATTTGAAAATTTATTGCAAGTTCGCGATTTGATAAAAAATGTTAAAAATTTAAGATCAAACAAAAAATTTGATACTATAAATATCTCATATGATAAAACACCCAAGCAAATTGAAAATTACAAACAAGTTAAAAATGAGCTTGAAAATAGAATTGCCGCTGGAGAAAAAGATTTAAAAATAAAATATATCCGTGATATACCTACGATTGTTGAATCTTTAAACTAAATTCGACACCCAATTATGTCTCAAACTTTCAATGTATGTATCAAAATGTGAGGGGTTTGTGTTCTAAATTAGCTAATATTAATAGATCAATTTTGTGTGAATATGATATTTTTAGTCTAAGTGAAACATGGTTACATAGTGATATATCTAGTAGTGAAATATTTAATGAAGATTTCTGTGTATTTCGTAAAGACAGAAACTTTGCAGCTCTTAATTGCAGTAGAGGTGGAGGCGTACTCCTTGCAGTAAGAAACTGTTACAACTCAGTTAATATTAATTTATCAAATCTTCACAATCTCTGTCCAAGTATTGACATTGTTGGTGCTAGGATTTCTGGTAATGATTACAGTTTATTTATGTTTGTAGTATATATACCTCCATGTACATTATTTGAGGAATTTTCGTTATTCCTTGAAAATCTTGGCACTATCAGTGAAACATGCAACGACAATACCATAATAGTAGGTGACTTTAATGTTCCTATGTTTACTAATGAATCTTGTGATCGATTTAGTAATGTTTTAAATGATTTCATAAATTTCAATAATTTCAATCAATTTAATACTGTATGCAACTATCAAAATCGTATATTAGATTTAGTTATTTCTGATGTTAATTGTGTTGTTAATAAAGAGGAATACTTTTTTGTTGATGAAGATAAATATCACCCAACTTTAACAATTGATTTCTGCAAATTACGTAATAGTCCACAATTTTCAACAAACTCAAATTGTCATAGCTATAATTTTAAAAAAGCTAACTTTCCGTTACTTTATGAATTATTATTGAATGCTGATTGGAGTGAAATTATTACAATAAATGATATTAATATTGCTTGTGATAAGTTTTACAAAATAATCTATAAAATCTTTGATATATCTGTGCCAAAAGTAAATGTACATAATTTCAAACGTTTCAATTATCCTCCATGGTACAATGCTGATATCATTTACAATTTAAAGAAAAAGTCTAAATTTTTCAAGAAATATAAGGAAAATAAATCTATCAATAATTATAACATGTTTAAAAAACTAAGATCTAAATGCAACAAATTAATCAATTTAAGTTATAAAGAATATCTAATCGATGTTGAGAATTCACTTACAACCGATCCGAAAAAACTTTGGGTTTATGTTAATAATAAGAAAAAGCAATCACGAATACCGGGTTTAATGAAATATCAAGACAATGATTATACGACATCGGAATCTATCTTAAATGCTTTTGCTAAATATTTTGATAGTGTTTTTTTAATTTCACAAAACAGTTGTATTATCGATCACACAAAAATTATAAATACAGATACAATTACTATACAAACTATCAGTGAGGATGTGATATTTAATTCACTTAAAAAGTCAAAAGACTCATTCACTTCGGGAATTGATCAAATTCCGAGTTTTATTGTCAAGGATTGTGCACTTGCATTCGTAAAACCTTTGCATTATTTATATAATCTATGTTTAACTTCATCTAGCTTTCCTACTATTTGGAAACAAGCTTGTATATGTCCTGTACTTAAAAAAGGTGATTCCGCTGTAATTGAAAATTACAGACAAATTGCAATTTTGTGCAACTTCATAAAAATATTTGAATCAATTTTATATAAAAATATTTATCCAAATGTTAAATCTTTAATATCTGAAACACAACATGGCTTCATGGAAATGAGGTCGACCATCACTAATTTAACAAGCTTTTCGCAATTTACATCTGAAGTATTAGATATTTCTGGTCAAGTTGATGTTGCATACTTAGATTTTCAGAAAGCTTTTGATCAGATTGATCACTTTGTCTTACTTAATAAATTATATAAATATGGATTTTCTGATCCATTAATCAAACTTATAACATCATATTTACATGATAGAAAAAATTTTGTAAGATATAAAAATTTATTGTCAGATGCAATTATTCCCACAAGTGGTGTACCTCAGGGTAGTAATCTGGGACCCCTACTGTTTTTATTATTTATTAATGACATAGTAGACAAAATTTCATGTAATTGTTTACTATTTGCAGACGATATTAAACTTTACTGGTCAATTACAAATCATTCTGATGCAGCGCATTTGCAAAATAATCTTGACAATATTACTAGCTGGTGCAACAAAAACCGCCTATTCTTAAATATTAACAAATGTAAGATTATGACTTTCACTCGCAAATTTCATACTATTCGTTACCAATATACAATAAGTAACCAAATTCTTGAATGTGTAGATACATTTAAAGATTTAGGTGTAACATTTGACTCAAAATTGTTATTTGACAAACATATATATGAAGTAACAGCAAAAGCATTTAAAATATACGGTTTTATTTATAGAAATTGTAAAAACTTTAGCAATATACACACATTGCGTGTTCTCTATTTTGCATTAGTAAGACCTGTACTTGAGTACGGTTCTTTAATCTGGTCACCTCATTGTGCAAGTTATATTTCACATATCGAAAGAGTTCAACGGCGATTTTTAAAATTTTTAGTTTATCGCATTGATGGTACCTATCCAGACCATAATTATAATTATTCAGACTTATTGTTAAGATTTAATTTTATATCACTAGAAATAAGACGTAATATTATCTCGATTAAATTTATTTTTAATATACTTAACAACAAAATTGATTGTATTTGGATTCTAAATAAAGTAAATTTTCTAGCTCCACGTATTCACTCTCGTCAAAATTTAATATTTTACAATAAGTTTAGTAGAACAAACACATTATTAAATTCTCCGGTATTTAGAATGTGTGATAATTTCAATAAGGTTTGTCATGCTTGTGATATTCATTATGATAATTTCCAATTTATTAAGAAATGCGTAATTGCAGAATTTAATTGATTAAACTATATTATGAAATATTCTTCTTTATTAATATAAGTAAATATTATAGGTTACATGTACTTAATTTTTAGTTTTTAGTTTATTTTAGTTAATAATTTTTTTTCTTTTTCATGTGTTGAGCCACTAATTGTATATTTTTTATATTTGTTAGTATTAATTATTTAATGTATTTTTTGTATTTTTCCTGTAATTGGGTGTCTATACCTGTTGGAAAATAAACGTATTATTATTATTATTATTATTATTATTATTAAATCGTTCATATAAATTTAATTAAAAATATATATATTTATTGTCTAACTAAAATCCTTGCCTCATAAAAATTATTGTATTAGACATATTTCGTTCATCATTTTTATCTCATTTGGACACAATTCAATATTTTGGCGAAAAAACAAAAAACAAAATCTTATTCCCATTATATTAGGTTACAATATATTGTAATAATCATCGATATTTTTGTATTTAGCATTGTCCGTAAGTCAGTACATTCACATGATTGTCGAGATGTATCGAACTTTGTCAGTTTGTCAGCATTTTTAGTCATCGCTCAAAGATCGATTGACTTTGATTTCTATATTAGGCTGCATTTTAATTGAATTACTTATAAACATTCACTATTTTTTTATCATTTGTTTTATAAAAATACAGTATTAGTCGTTTGAAATTTTTTTCATGAATTTTATTATTTTTATTGTGCTATATTTGAATTTTTTTTCCAACATTACATAAAAGAAAAACCGTTTTTTAAAAATATAGCAAATAAATAACAAACAATTTAATTGAAATTTGTTTTACAGAATTTTAGTTTAAAGGAATATATATATATATATATATATATATATATATATATATATATATATATATATATATATATACGTATACGCTTGAAAGAATTACAAATTCAATTATTATATAATGTTGTCAACTTTGCCGAAAAAAATATTCCAAATTTATTTTAAGACAATAATCTTTTTTGCACGATTTTAAAAAAAATTCAGAATAAAATAATAATTATGAAATATAAATATTTTTGAATAATATGTGTTTGCCCGCATACATTTTTAATATTATTTACAAAAAGTTTAACAATATCTATATTTAATTATTTTCATTTTTGCAAGATTTTGTCAATTTTTACAAGGTTTTCAAAGTTTTTTAACGAGTTTTAACAAATTTCGTCAAATTGTATCAAATATTGTTATTTTGGTAATTTTTGTAATTTTTTACATGATTGTAACAATATTTAAATGTGTTTTTAAAATGATATAAGACATAAGAAACGAGCATTTTAATTGAAATTGCTTTTACTTCACTTTGACTAAAAGAAAAAAATATTATAGTTCTCGGTAACATCGGTTTCTGTAACATTGTCCAAAAATTAAGACAATATATATATATATATATATATATATATATATATATATATATATAAATACTTTATAAAGCCTTATAGATTAGGACGAATCTGAACGTAGTTTATCAGAGAGTGTATATAATATATGTGTGTGTGAGTGTGTGGGCGCCGTCAGCTCATTTGCTCGCTCGCTCAGTTAAAATTTTTTAATTGCAACTCTTGCTAGGAACGATTGAACGGATTTTAATAAAAAATAATATTATTTTCGGTACTGCCAACTTTCTGAGAAACAAATTAGTAAAATTTTTAAAAATTTATAATCGCTACATTATTTTTCCAAATTTTAATCTAATTCTCACTATAATGATTTTTCTCAATATCTACATAAATTAAATAATCCTATAATATATTTGAAATAATTTTCTATCTTTCAAAAATTTATTGCGCGATTTGAATTGATTTGTTAGAAAACTATTTTTTTTATATACTAGAAAATAAATAAATAAATTTCAAAGAATCTAATCGTAAACACATCTTGATAGTCAAATGCTAAAAGCCTTGTGCCCTCTTTAGCACGACAGCTAATGCTCCATCTAATTTAACAAGTCATTAGCAAATAGCATTAGAATACCATTTTGAAATGAATACTCCGAAATGAAAATTTAATATAATGCTTTTATTTATTATATTTTGTAGCTTATCACCGCCTCTCAACTGAAAATACCGTTTTTTTTTGAACAAGAGAACTCTTAATTGAGTGTATTTCTACCTTCTTCTCAACGGGAGGTGAAGTATTTCGTTACTCGTTCAGTAGGAAAAGATTTATTTAGTTTTGTAATATGTTTGGAAAATCATCGAAATTATCCAGAAAATAAAATACCGTTTATATTTCTCGTAAATACGCAAATAATAGAAACCATATTGAAATATGGTCAGTTATTGCAATCTAGGTATATCTGAATAATATTGAATGATATTTGTTATTATTTTACAAAGTTTTAATCACTTTCAAAAAACATAAACAAATTCTGTTAAATTTTTTCAAATATTGACATTTCTTCAAATATTTTATTCTTTTTCACAATATTTTAATAATTTTTAAATAATTTGAACTATTTTCGTAAAATTTTTTAAATATTGAAATTTTTGAAAATTTCATAATTTTTTAAAACGTTTGGCAATTTTTGGCTAAAATTATATACGATAATTTATATGGGCACTAGGAGAATCTTTTGTGAAAATTTGATTAAAATCGAGGTTAAATATAAAACAAGGCTTTAAACTGTGTTTCATATTTTATTTCGGTTTTGTTCCGGTTTAATTACAAAAACAATATATCGGTTCGGTTTCGGCTTTTGTGACATTAAAACTAATGGATTTTTTCGGTTCTGTTCCAAGTGATTAATTTTTAAATTTTTTCAATGTTTTTATTTGTATTCAAAATGTATTTTCTAACATAATTTAGAACATTTTATGCCCACTACATAAATTGATACAATAATAATTACTAATTAATTGAACGTGTAATAATTAGAAGTATATAATATCTATAATAATAATAATATAATTTATTATTCGAAACTTATATAATTCGTATCTAGGTTTTAATTATATAATAATAAAACAATATTATGTTAATGTAGCAAATTCTTATACACACGATTTTTATTTAATTATAATTAGCAAAAATAAAATTTACATCTAATTATTCAAATATTTTAAATAAGATATTTAATTAAACTATTTGAAGAATATTTTAAAAGCAAATTTATTATCAAATAATACATCTTCATCAAAGTAACTCCTAGTTTTATTTTCAGTATCAATATTCATCCACAATATTCATCCACAAAAACAAAAAATTTAAAAATTTTTTCAACATATATTGAACCGAAATAAACTGATAGAATAACGGTTCTTTTCTGTTCTGTTCTGTGCCAAAAAATAAAGTAGCCATAATTTTTTTTTTAATTTTAGTTTTTTTTTTCGGAAAGTTGGCAACTCTCTATTATGTTAAAATTATATAATTTATATATAACTAAAAGAATCGTTTGTGGATATTCGATTGGAATCGGATAAATATTATGGCCATAATGAATTTTCAAAAACTTTACTAATTTTTTCTTGGAAATTTCGCAACACTGCATTTTGCTAAAATTATATAATTTATATGAGTAATATTGAAATATTTTCTGAAAATTTAATCAAATTCAGATAAATAATGTATTCACATTAAATTTTTCCTGGAAAAGTTGGCATTACTGGAAAAAATAAAACTACATGACCCTCTTGTCCACTAAGTAAATCTATTCTGAAAATTTTATTAAAATTAAGTTGAGCCGTCTAGGAGGAGTTGCGATCACAAAATTTTGACGACGACCAAGCGAGCGAGCTAAATACCCACATAAACTAAGTTCGGATTCGTCTGATCTAGAGGCTATATGAAGGATTTCTATATAAAATTTTTTTTTTTTGAAAATGTTATAGACACCGTACCGCGATCACTATACCACATTTTTTGCAGTCAAAATGTGTTACAAACATATAGTATATATCACTCGGAGCAGAATGCAATCAATTATTGTGTTTCGCTTGAATTGTGCTTAGTTTTTTTTTTAATTATTTGTAAATTTTTAAATATTATTTTCGCTTGAATATAGATATGCATCTTATCTTGTATTTATTCAGCTCATATTGATAAATTTCTTGGAAATATATTATGTATTTCTATTGATCAATACAATAATTAATATATATATACATATATATATATATATATATATATATATATATATATATATATATATATTAGTTTAGAATAACTACCGTGAATATAAGATGAAAAGAAAATTTATTTAAACGGGATATGGTAATTAAAATGCAAGCATTTAAATATCTATCAATTTATTGCAGGTTCAATATTTCGCCACAATTTGTGGCTTTTTTAGGGAAGCACTGAAATTGTTACTATAAATTAACAATTGTATAAAACCAGAAACAATACAAATTACTATAAAATATGTATGTAAACACTTACAAGTACGATGAGAGACTTAATTGCTATTGCTAATAAATTAATGTTTCAAAATGGAGTGATTTTTCTGTTAACATTTTAATTCCAATGTAAAAATAACATAAAACAAACAAATTAAAAATACACAAATAATTTACAGCAAATTTTACTAAAGTTAGCACTTAAGCTAGTCAATTAATAAAATAATAAATAAAATAAATATAATAAATAACATCTCTGCAGAACCTAAAGCACAGATTGACACAGCATAAAAGTGATCAGAACAAAAGACCAATAAGCTATGTGCTTTGTCAGTACATGCAAGAAGTACATCACACAAACCGGATTATGATAATCCATATATTCTAGATGTGGAAAACAATTATTTCAAGCGATCATATTTTTAAACTATAATAATTTTAATATTATAAGAGGCACTCAATTAGGTAAACAATGTATATGTGTTGTGAACATTTTCACTTAAAATTAACATAAATTATAATTAAATATTTACTAATAAAATTGTTGTGAAAAAAATAATAAAAATAAATAGCTTTTATAATTAATATACAATGAAAATATTTCGCCGGGCCGAGCTTGAGAAATTTGACGGGAACCTATGCGTCACTTGCCGGGAAAATTTTACAAAAAAGTCGGTTAAAAACCTCCAAGAATATTAATTTTTATTTATTTTTTTTTATTTGTAACTATTTAAAATTTGTGTTTTGACAACTTAAACATATAGTTAACTACATGATTAAGTATTAACACTGTGTTTATTATTTTTACAATATTATTGATTAATCAAGGAAGTTTGATTTGGCATTCTAATCACGTTGTTAATCAAATAATTAAGTTAATAAGGTAATTAAGTGTGTTTTGTGAACCTAAGCACATAGTTAACCATGTGATTTATCTAGTAAATATGTATTATTACCACTTTGATTGCAAGGAAAAAGTGGTATAGCGTTTGGTACGGTGACTGTAACATTTTCAAAAAAAAAAAATTGTGTATAGAAATCTTTCATATAACCTCTAGATGGCGAATCTGAACTTAGTTAATGTGAGTGTATAGATGTGTGTCGTCAGCTCGCTCGCTCGCACGGTCGTCAGACAAAATTTTGTGATCGCAACTCCTCCTAGATGGTTCAACCGATTTTGATGAAATTTTCAAGATAAATTTATCTAGTGCCCAAGATTGTCTTGTGGTTTTGGTTTTTTCCAGTAATGCTAACTTTCCGAGAAAAAAATTACTAAAATTTTTAAAATTTTATTGTGGCTACATTATTTGTCCGCTTTTGATCAAATTTTCAGGAGAGATTCCTCTAGTGCCCACATAAATTTCGTAATTTTAATAAAATACAATGTTGCCAACTTTCCGAGAAAAAAATTACTAAAATTTTTAAAAATTTATTACGGCCATGTTGTTTAACCGATTTTGTTCCAATTTTTACAAAAGATTTTTCTGATATTTATATAAATTGGATAATTTCAACAAAATGCAGTGTTGCCAACTTTCTGAGAAAAAATTACTAAATGTTTTAAAATATTTTTATGACTACGTTATTTAAAGATTCTCCTAATGCAAGCATAAGTTATGCAATTTTAACAAAATACAGTGTTGCCAACTTATCAAAAAAAAATTACTAAAATTTAATTTTTTTTATTGTGGTTACATTATTTATGCGATTTTGATCAAATTTTCAGAAATTTTTTTCTTAGTGCTCGCATAAATTATAATTTTATTAAAATACGGTGTTGCCAACTTTCCGAAAAAAATTAATAATTTTCTAAAAATGTTACGCCCCCATTATTTATGCGATTTTAATCAAATTTCTACAGTAGATACCCTTAGCGCCTATAATATTATATATTAGCAAAATACAATGATGCCAACTTTCGGTGAAAAATTTTTTTATTTTTATTTTTTATAATTTATGTGATAATGTCAAAGTAGTATAAATATGGATTTACCCATATACTTCTAATCTTGTTAAATGTAATTTTTATAAAAATTTAATTAATTTTTACGTTTTTTATTGTTTATTCAATAAAGTGTGTTTTGATTATCTAATCACATAATTAATCACATGATAAACTAACAAAATTTTAAAATTTAATCAAGCAGTTATTCTCTTAAAATTATTTATTTAATTTATTTCTGTTTGATAATTGCATTTATTGCGCGTCTATCACTAATTATTTTTTTACAAATAAAATTGCAACATTTGTCAAGTGTTATTCTAAGTCAAAATTAAATCGAATATTATCAGTTAATAATGATAATTATTTTGTAGAATGACATATACAATGTGTCCAAAAAAAATTATGTTCCATATGTTTGTAGAACTACATATGCAATGTGTCTAGAGAATATATTTTTATTATTTATATTTGATAATTGCATTTATTGCGTGTTTATTTCTAATTATTTTTACAAATAAAACTGCAACATTTGTCAAGTGTTTGTAAAAATATTATCAGTTAATATCGATAAGAAAATTGTTTCAAGTGGTTTTTGTTATAACTATATATAAATTATAATTAAAATGCAAACAAAATACAATTTTATCAAACAAGAATAGAGAAAGATATTTTTGGACAAAAATTTAATAAAATTCTGTTAATTAAATATGTTATAAAAAATTATATTTATATATATATATATCAATAGAAATACGTAATATATTACTAATAAATTTATCAGTATAATTCAATTAATACAAGATAAAATAAAATTTTTGGGAACGCAATAATAATATTTAAAAGTACACAAATAAATTTTAAGGTTATTTCCGAATTATAATTAATTAAACAAATCTAAAAAATCTGAGATAATTACGATAAATAATAAATATTAAATTAATAATGATTAAATTGTAATTTTTATTTACATATATACCGGGTGATTCATTTAACCTGGAATTTGTTATATTTCGAAAAATACGCATCGGACAGAAAAATTTGCCAAATCCAAACTTTAATATCTCGAATGGGGGCATCCGTTAGTATTAAATTCCTGCCACCCCCTGCCCCCTGTAGGCGGGGCAAGGGGCAACTTTGAAATCTTAAATAGGAACCCCTATTTTTTACCATAGAATCGGATTTTACGATAAAAACTATGTACATTTCGTCCGAAAAAATTTTCGATTCTCGACAGATGGCGCTGTAATCGCAAAAAATAAATTTAACCTGGAATTTGTTATATTTCGAAAAATACGCATCGGACAGAAAAATTTGCTGAATCCAAACTTTATTAACTCAAAGGGGGGCAACCGTTAGTGCTAAATTCCCGCCACCCTTCCACCCCCTGTAGGCGGGACAGAGAACAACTTTAAATTTTTAAATAGGGACCCCTATTTTTTATTACAGATTCGGATTTTACGATAAAAACTACGTACATTTTGTTCGAAAATTTGTTTTCGATTCTCGACAGATGGCGCTGTAATCGCAAGAAATTTTTAAGATTTCAAAGTTGCCCCCCGCCCCGCTTACAAGGGGTGGGGGGTGGCGAGAATTTAGTACTAACGGATGCCCCCCTTTAAGATATTAAAGTCTGGATTCGAATTTTTCGAAATATAACAAATTCCAGGTTAAATCCATTTTTTGCGATTACAGCGCCATCTGTCAAGAATCAAAAAAATTTTTTTGGATAAAATGTACGTAGTTTTTATCGTAGAATCCGAATCTGTAATAAAAAATAAGGGTTCCTATTTAAGATTTTAAAGTTGCCCCTCGCCCCGCCCACAGGGAAAAAGGGGGTGGCGGGAATTTAGTACTAGCGAATGCCCCCCCTTGAGATATTAAAGTTTGGATTCGGCAAATTTTTCTGTCCGATGCGTATTTTTCGAAATATAACAAATTCCAGGTTAAATGAATCACCCGGTATATATATATATATATATATATATATATATATATATATATATATATATTAGGACATTGAACAAATAAATGTTCGTATTGTCATTGTGAAATTTAATATAATAATACTCAAAAATATTGAGATTTTAAATTTTTCCCAAAATTTCAAACTTTCAGCGACTGATCCGAGCACCGTACTGATGAGGTCCTAAAGACCGAAACACGTGTCTACGGTTAAAACTGGCCAGTCATTGATGCATAGCTTAACAGCCGATTCAATGACTGATTATCATGTGAAATTTTGGGAAAAATTTAAAATCTCAATATTTTTGAGTATTATTATTATTATATATATATATATATATATATATATATATATATATATATATATATAGATTCAAATATTCAAGGAGTCTAGAGAAACTTATAGACAATGTGTTTATAAGATCATACATACAATGTGTCTAAAAAATTGTATATATTAAGTGTGTACAGAATGTTTATTTTGTCAAAATAAAAAAGGAAATTTGTACATTAAAATAATTCTTTAATTATAATTTAATTTCTGTACAACTATTTAATTACATTATTTTTTTGTACTTAATATATAATTGTATTTAAATATATAATTAATATATACTAATTAAATATTATATATAAAATATTTTTAAACTATAATAATTTTAGGCACTCAATTACGTACACAATGTATATGTGTTTTACACTTAAAATTAAAATAAATTATAATTAAATATTTACTAAAAAAATTGTTGTGAAAAAATAATTAAAATTGTTAACTTTTATTATATTTCGCCGGGCCGAGCTTGAGAAATTTGACGGAAACCTATGCGTCGCTTGCCGGGAAAATTTTACAAAAAAAGTCGGTTAAAAACCTCCAAGAATAATAATTTTTATTAATTTTTTTTATTTGTAACTATTTAAAATCTGTGTTTTAACAACTTAAACACATAGTTAACTACATGATTAAGTATTAGCAATGTGTTTATAATTTTTACAATATTATTGTTTAATCAAAGAAGTGTGTTTTGGCATTCTAATCACGTCGTTAATCAAATGATTAAGTTAATAAGATAATTAAGGGTGTTTTGAGAACTTAAACGCATAGTTAACCATGTGATTTAAATAGTAAATATGTATTTTTGAATGTTATTTTTATGAAATTTTAATTATTTTTTTTTGTTTATTAATTAAAGCATACTTTGACAATCTATTTGCATAGTTAATCACATGGTTAAGTTAATAATTATCGAACAATATGTAATATATATATAAAATTTTATTGCATTACATTTTACATTTCTATTAGAATTAATTAAGCTGTATATATATATATATATATATATATATATATATATATATATATATATATATATATATATATATATGCAATAAAATTTACTTTCGTAAAAACATCAGCAAAAATTATTATATCTAATGTTGTTTCGATGTAAATTTCTTGGTCCGTATTCTCACCTCACCTTTTCGTGAAAAAGTGCTTTTATCATTAACTTCAAAATAACTTTTTGCTTCTGTTTTTCATCAATTGTAA
Organism: Clivina fossor; assembly: GCA_963966155.1. Lineage (NCBI taxonomy): Eukaryota > Metazoa > Arthropoda > Insecta > Coleoptera > Carabidae > Clivina > Clivina fossor. Next base: position 210,407 of record OZ014570.1, on the reverse strand, counting down.
ATGGTTTTTCTATTTGAGATCATTTTTATTATATTTGGTATTAGAAAATTTATGTAACCTATTATAAATTGCTTAATAAATAATTTTAAGTAAACGTCAAAAGTACTTTTGGCAAAAATCACTTTTATAAATGAAGTGAGAATAAGGGCCATCGATTTTAGCCACGATTTTTACGGAAAATAACATACATATACATATTTTTTCTTACATTTATTTGGATTTTACACAAATTTATGAATTATTCACAAGATTATGATATTTTTCGCAAGGTTAATTAGATTTTTATAATATTTTTTTTTTGTTTTATATTTTTATGTCGGTTGTTTTGATACTTCTTATTTTCCAAAAAAAAATCTTTTTTTTTCATGTAAATTTTATTGCTTATACAATATTTTCGAAAAACAATTACATTTCTATTATAATTACACCCACCCACACACACATACATATATATATACATATATATATATATATATATATATATATATATATATATATATATATAATTGATTAATTATAAATTAATTAATAAATAATAAACAATTAATTGTCTCTTATTATACAAACGGACAAATTCACACCCGCACATGCTCACACAAATAGATACATTTACATGAATTTAATATATATATATATATATATATATATATATATATATATATATATATATAAATATATATATATAAACTAAAACAAAACATGAAACATAAGAAAATCTTTCACTAAATTTATATGCGTTATTTATTTCCAAGTGTGTTTATTAATTTAGCAAAATATTTCGAATCGGAATGATAAGGTAGCTGATCCTGATCAATACGAGCATAGAAGTCTTTTTCACCATATGAACGGATTAATGCGATTGGTTCTAATGTTTTTGTGCCATTTTTATTAGCTACACGTAAATGAAGTAAAGGAATGAAGGAATCTAATTGAGTTGAATGATAATTTGTGATTAAAATAAATTCATAATGGAAATTAGTTTTACGATATTTGATATACGAATACCCATAGGAACATGTCGTCCAAGTATTGGTAAAACTAATTTCAATTTCACTTTTATAACTGAATGATAAATTAACATGATGCTTATTTGGACAATAATACTGATTATGTTTAATAATTTTACTAGCAATATCTTTTACTTTACAACCAGCTTTCTTTGTACATACTACTTCTTCGGTAGCACATTTACAACACAACCAACCAGCAAAATAAGGATACTTCTTTTCTATAACAACACCTTTTGCACCTCGACACATTACACATTCGTCGTCTTTGTTTACATTCACAAAATCACCAATCACATTTAGTTTGAATTGGGTGCCATTGTAACCACCCAAGACACTAATCAACGAAGTTATATCATGCACAACAGACGTATCATGCTGCAGGACACGAACACCTTCATCAGCAACTGTATTTGAACTAATTAATTTATTTTTACCTTTGGTAACAATTAGATCGTATTTTACATCACCTTGACGAGGTGTTCCCGTCAAATGTCGTATACTATGATAGATCTTCTTCGTTTCTAGACACACTTTTGTGTGAAGAAGAAATAATATACGACATATAACCAGGAGATACGTCTGTTGCGAAGAACTTGTAATATTATGCTTAAAGGTGCAGCCATTTTCCCGTATCTGACTTTGATGTTCTGCTTTGCAATGTGCCAGTAATTCATCTTTCCTCCCAATCCATTCGCACTTCACTCCAATCGGGCATATCAACTGACGATAGCCACAGACTGAGTGATGATGTTTGTCATTAAATTGTATTTCTTGGGTACAACCAGCTGCTAGATTATTACAGGGGAATTGATGAGATTCCGCCAGTAATTCGTAATCTTCTTCTCTTACAACTGATTTTTCTTCGGGCACCGTGCATCTGCCGCAAAACTTGCTCCTATCTTCGGCAATATAAACGGGACCACATGACAAGTAACCTTCACACTGGCTGCATTTTAACTGCGTTAATACTTGGTTGGAGAGAGACATTTTTCTGGCTTCTTCTGTTTGGCTTCGAAATGAATTTGGCGTTATTCTAGTAAAAGTTGAACTAGGAACTGAAAATGCCAACTGAACATTGGCGTATTATATAGGTGGACAATGTGTCGTAGCGATTAGATTGATAAGCTATAAACGAAAGAGGGGAGGGCGACAAATGATTACAAAGTTCAGCACTTGAAATTAAGTCAAGGTGATCACAAGACTATTTCGTGTTTAAAGTATGGAAAGTTTTGTGTATCACCAGAATCACTGATAACATTTTTGTTTTTTTCGTACTTCTAACAAATAACTCTTAAGACAATTATCGATATTAACTGATATTATTCGATTTAGTTTGGACTTAGAATAACACTTGACAAATGTTGCAATTTTATTTGTAAAAAAAGAATTAGTAATAGACGCGCAATAAATGCAATTATCAAACAGAGATAAATTAAATAAATAATTTTAAAAAAATAACTGCTTAATTAAATTTTAAAACCTTGTTAGTCTATCATGTGATTAATTATGTTATTAGATAATCAAAACACACTTTATTGAATAAACAATAAAAAACGTAAAAATTAATTAAATTTTTATAAAAATTACATTTAACAAGATTAGAAGTAAATGGGTAAACCCATATATAGACTACTTTGACTTTATCAATTATAAATTAAAAATGATAAGTAATAGAAATAAAAAAAATTTTAACCGAAAATTGGCAACATTGTATTTTGCTAATATATAATATTATAGGCGCTAAAAGTATCTTCTGTAAAAATTTCATTAAAATTGGATAAATAATGAGGGCATAACAAATTTTTAGAAAATTATTAATTTTTTTTCGGAAAATTGGCAACACCGTATTTTAATAAAATTATAAGTTATGCGAGCACTAGTAGAAACTTTTCTGAAAATTTGATCAAAATCGCATAAATAATGTAGCCACAATGAGTTTTTTAAATTTTGTTTTTTTTTTGATAAGTTGGCAACACTGTATTTTGTTAAAATTGCATAACTTATGTTTGCACTAAGAGAATTTTTAGTAAAAAATTGATTAAAATCGGTTAAATAACGTAATAATAATAATTTTTTTTAGAAAGTTGGCAACACTGTACTGAACTATATGGATACCAGAAGAATCTTTTGTGGAAATTTGAACAAAATCGGTTAAACAACATGGCCGTAATAAATTTTTGAAAATTATAGTAATTTTTTTCTCGGAAAATTGGCAACATTGTATTTTATTAAAATTACAAAATTTATGTGGGCGTTATTGGAATCTCACCTAAAAATTTGATCAAAAGCGGACAAATAATGTAGCCACAATAAAGTTTTAAAAACTTTAGTAATTTTTTACTCAAAATGTTGGCATCACTGGAAAAAACCAAAACCACATGATCATTTTAGACACTAGACAAATTTATCCTAAAAACTTCATTAAAATCGGTTGAATCATCTAGGAGGAGTTGCAATCACAAAATTTTGTCTGACGACCGAGCGAGCGAGCGAGCTGACGACGCACATCCATACACCCACATTAACTTAGTTTAGATTCGTCATCTAGAGCAGCGGTTCTTAACCTCCTAAAAATCCTGAAATACTAAATACAATATTTTTATGTGCAGTGTTCAGCAATATCATAGTAACATTTTTGAATAAAGTGTGTCCGCAAACAGTTTTTGAATATTTTGAAATTATCTATGTCTTTAATTGATTGAGGAAGCGAATTAAAAGCCGGCAGAAAATTCATGCGAAATGCAATGAACAGAAAATGCTTTATCAGATTGTCAGTAATAACATATTTCTTGAAAAATAGGTATATGTATTTGCAAATGAAAGTATACTTGCTATACTATAAAAATTGTAAACCTAGACTTTAATTTAACCATGTTTACGAATATTGAGATGTCATTAAATTCATCTGTCACTTACATATGTATCACTTATAAAAACTAGTCACATTTTTTTTTATTTGTAAATATATAAAAACTTGAAAAATTCTAATATATTCGCGGCCCCCCTATATACTGTCAGCGGCCCCCCAGGGGGCCGCGGACCCCCTGTTAAAAATCCCTGATCTAGAGGCCATATGAAGGATATCTATACACAAATTTTTTTTTTAATGTTACAGACACAGTACCAAACGCTATACCACTTTTTCCTTGCAGTCAAACTGGTAAAAATACATATTTACTAGTTAAATCACATGGTTAACTATGTGCTTAAGTTTTCAAAACACACTTAAATACTTTATTAACATAATTATTTGATTAACAACGTGATTAGAATGCCAAAACAAACTTCCTTGATTAATCAATAATATTGTAAAAATAATAAACACAGTGTTAATACTTAATCATGTAGTTAACTATGTGTTTATGTTGTCAAAACACAAATTTTAAATAGTTACAAATAAAAATAAATAAAAATTATTATTCTTGGAGGTTTTTAACCGACTTTTTTGTAAAATTTTCCAAAGCACATAACTTATTGCTCTTGTTCTGATCACTCTTATGCGCTGTGTCAATCTGTGCTTTAGGTGCTGCAGAGATGTTATTTATTATATTTATTTTATCTATCATTTTATTAATTGACTAGTTTAAGTGTTAACTTTAGTAAAATTTGCTGTAAATTATTTGTGTATTTTTAATTTGTTCGATTTATGTTATTTTTACATTGGAATTAGGATGTTAACAGAAAAATCACACCATTTTTATAAACATTAATTTATTAACAATAGCAATTAAGTCTCACATCATACTTGTATGTGTTTACATACATATTTTATAGTAATTTGTATTGTTTCTGGTTTTATACAATTGTTAATATATAGTAACAATTTCTGTGCTTCCCTGAAGAAGCCACAAATTGTGGCAAAATATTGGACCTGCAATAAATTGATAGACATTTAAATGCTTGCATTTTAATAACCTACTCAATCAATTACCGTATCCCGTTTAAATAAATTTTTTTAAATTTATATTCACGGTAGTTATTCTAAAATAATATATATACTTATATATATATATATATATATATATATATATATATATATATATATATAATAATTATTGTATTGATCAATAAAAATACAAAATATATATCCAAGAAATTTATATATATATATATATATATATATATATATATATATATATATAATAATTATTGTATTGATCAATAAAAATACAAAATATATATCCAAGAAATTTATCAATATGAGCTGAATAAATACAAGATAAGATGCATATCTATATTCAAGCGAAAATAATATTTAAAAGTTTACAAATAATTGAAAAAAAAAGCTAAGCACAATTTAAGCGAAACACAATAATTAATTGCATTCTGCTCCGAGTGCTTTATACTATTTGTTTTTAACACATTTTGACTGCAAAAAAAAGTGGTATAGTAATCGCGGTACGAAGTCTGTAACATTTTCAAAAAAATAAAATTTATATAGAAATCCTTCATGTAGGCTCTAGATCAGACGAATCCGAACTTAGTTTATGTGGGTATGTATGTATGGGCGTCATCAGCTCGCTCGCTTGGTCGTCGTCAAAATTTTGTGATCGCAACTCCTCCTAGACGGCTCAACCCGATTTTAATAAAATTTTTAGGATAGATTTACTTAGTGGACAAGACGGTCATGTAGTTTTATTTTTTCCAGTAATGCCAACTCTCCGAAAAAAATTTAAGGTGAATACATTATTTATCTGAATTTGATTAAATTTTTAGAAAAGATTTCAATATTGCTCATATAAATTATATAATTTTAGCAAAATACAGTGTTTTGAAATTTACAAGAAAAAATTAGTAAAGTTTTTAAAAACTTGTTATGGCCATAATATTTATCCGATTCTAATCGAATATTCACAAAAGAATGTTTTAATATCTATATAATTTATATAATTTTATTATAACAAAATAGAGAGTTGCCAACTTTCCGGAAAAAACAAACTAAAATTTTTAAAAAATTTTATGACTACTTTATTTTTTGGCTCCGAACCGGAACAGAACAAAAAAGAACCGTTATTATATCAGTTTCTTTCGGTTCAATATATGTTGAAACATTTTTTTAATCTTTTTGTTTTTGTGGACCAATACCCAGTTATTGATACTGAAATTAAACTAAGAGTTACTTTGATAAAGATGTATTTTTTAATAATAACTTTGCTTTTAAAATATTCTTGAAATAGTTTAATTAAAAATGCTTTGGAAAAAATTTGAATAATTAGAGGTAAATTTTATTTTTGATAATTATAATTAAATAAAAATCGTGTGTATAAGAATTTGCTACATTAACATATATTATTTTATTATTATATAATTAAAACATACATACAAATTATATAAGTTTCGAATAATAAATTATATTATTATTATAGATATTATATACTTCTAATTATTACACGTTCAATTAATTAGTAATTATTATTGTATCAATTTATGTAGTGGGCATAAAATGTTCTAAGTTATGTTAGAAAATACATTTTGAATACAAATAAAAACATTGAAAAATTTAAAAATTAATCACTTGGAACAGAACCGAAAAAATCCATTAGTTTTACCGTCACGAAAGCCGAAACCAAACCGATATATTTATTTTGTAATTGAACCGGAACGAAAACCGAAATAAAATATGTAACACAGTTTCAAGCCTTGTTTTATATTTAACCTCGATTTTAATCAAATTTTTACAAAAGATTCTCCTAGTGCCCATATAAATTATCGTACATAATTTTAGTCAAAAATTGCCAAACGTTTTAAAAAATTACGAAATTTTCAAAAATTTCAATATTTAAAAAATTTTACGAAAATAGTTCAAATTATTTAAAAATTATTAAAATATTGTGAAAAAGAATAAAATATTTGAAGAAATGTCAATATTTGAAAAAATTTAGCAGAATTTGTTTATGTTTTTTGAAAGTGATTAAAATTTTGTAAAATAATAACAAATATCATTCAATATTATTCAGATATACCTAGATTGCAATAACTGACCATTTCAATATGGTTTCTATTATTTGCGTATTTACGAGAAATATAAACGGTATTTTATTTTCTGGATAATTTCGATGATTTTCCAAACATATTACAAAATTAAATTCATCTTTTCCTACTTAACGAGTAACGAAATACTTCACCTCCCGTTGAGAAGAAGGTATAAATACACTAAATTAGAAGTTTCCTTGTTAAAAAAAAAAAACGGTATTTTCAGTTGAGCGGCGGTGTTCAGCCACAAAATATAATAAATAAAAGCATTATATTGAATTTTCAATTCGGAGTATTCTTTTCAAAATGGTATTCTAATGCAATTTGCTAATGACTTCTCAAATTGGATGGGGCATTAGTGCACAAAAGACTTTTAGCATTTGTCTATCAAGATGTTTTTACGATTAGATTCTTTGAAATTTATTTATTTATTTTCTAGTATATAATAAAAATAGTTTTCTAACAAATCCATTCAAATCGCGCAATAAATTTTCGAAAGATTGAAAATTATTTCAAATATATTATAGAATTATTTAATTTATGTAGATACTGAAAAAAATCATTATAGTGAGAATTAGATTAAAACTAGGAAACCCGTGACCCTTAAAGGGTCACGTTTAAAGTCGAAAATAGTAAGAAACAACACAAAGACTCAGTATATAAATATAAAAAATAAAGGGCGCGCGCATGCGCGCGCCCCGTAGAAAGTATTACGTAAATATAAAATAATAGATTAAAAATTTTTGATTTAAGCTCTTCTTTTTTATCCGACGAAAAATTCGAATATTCCGTCTTCATTCTCTTGGCCTTTTTATTGCCGTTTATATTAGATTTTACTCGTTTGGGCATGATACAAAATTTTTATAATACAACAATATCAATGAAATGTACCTTTTACTCTTATTTTAATGAAAAAAATGTAAGTAAATGCACTGATATATGAAAAAAAATGTACTTGCAATATATTGTGACAGCTGTTTATTTATTTATTTCATTCATTTTTTTCATAGCTATCTAAGTTTATTTTTGACATTTGCATTATAAACATAGTTTTTCAAATTTTTTAGAACCAAGATGAAATCGTAGAAAGATGAAACTTGCCTATTCTCAAATAGGGAATGAACCAATTAAAATGACACCACTCCCATCAAAATCGGTTTAGGGGCTTAGGAGGAGATGCAGCAGAAACATACATACATACAAACATACAAACATTTGTCAATTAGAGAGATTGATTTGGAAAAATAATGTAGCGATTATAAATTTTTCAAAATTTTACTAATTCGTTTCTCAGAAAGTTGGCAATACCGAAAATGATATATTTTTATATTAAAATCCGTTCAACCGTTCCTAGCAAGAGTTGCAATTACAAAATTTTGACTGAGCGAGCGAGCAAATGAACTGACGACGCCCAGACACTCACATATATACACTCTCTGATAAACTACGTTCAGATTCGTCCTGATCTAAAAAGCTTTATAATAAAGTATTTCTATATATATCTATATATATATATATATATATATATATATATATATTTATATATATATATATATATATATATATATTTATATATATATATATATATATATATATTTATATATATATATATATATTGTTTTAATTTTTGGACAATGTTACAGACACCGATATTACCGAGAACTATAATAAAAGATTAGAAAATGATCTACTGTTGCGAAATTTAAATAAAAATAATATTATAAAATTAATATTATAATATTATTTTTATGAGAACTATAATATTTTTCTTTTTAGGCAAAGTATGGTAAGAGCAATTTCAATTATGTTGCTCGCTACTTATGTTTTATATCATTTTAAAAACGCTTTTAAAAATTGTTGCAATCATGTAAAAAAATTACAAAATATTACGAAAATAACAATATTTGATAAAATTTTAAGAAATTTGTTGAAATTCGTTAAAAAACTTTGAAAATTTTGTAGAAGTTGACAAAATCTTGCAAAAATGTTAATAATTAAATACATATAACGTTAAAATTTTTGTAAATAATATTAAAAGTATATGCGGGCAAACATATATTATTCAAAACTATTTACATTTCATAATTATTATTTTATTCAGATTTTTTTTAAAAAAATCGTGCAAAAAAGAGTATTTATTGTCTTAAAATAAATTTGAAATATTTTTCTCGGCAAAATTGACAACATTATATAATAATTCAATTTGTAATTCTTTCAAAGGTATATATATATATATACCTGCATACCGCAATAACTTCTTTTGTGATAACAACAGTATTTACGGAATTAATACATGTAGGTGCAACAATTTTTATATTTAAAGAGTTAATAAATCAGTTACAGAACATAACAAATAAAATTAAAATTAAAGAATTAAAATCGCTGTGTCAATTTCAGATCAAATTAAAACAGTATTATGAAACTATAGATAGTTCCTAATCATTATTAATAAACCTAAGATAAGATAGTATTTAAATGTAAACTACATAATATTTAGTAAAAATTTAGAGTAAAAGAATACTTATATTTTATATGTTTAACGTTAATATTTCAAATTTTATATTAAATCTTCTTTATCTAGTTTGCTAAATGTTTATTTTTTTAATATGTATCTATTACATTGCAATAAAGTTACCTTTAGTTACCAAAGTAGTAATAATGACCAAATATATTGTTAGAAATAGTTTTCAGATTTTGTACATGAAATATAGTTTGTAAGTTTGTAAGATTAATGTACCTATTTAGCTAATGCTAATAAATAAACTATATTAAATATATTCCTTTTAACTAAAGTCCTGTAAAACAAATTTCAATTAAATTGCTTGTTATTTATTTGCCATATTTTTAAAAAAGTAATTTTTTTTGTAATGTTGGAGAAAAATTCAAATATAGCACAATAAAAATAATAAAATTCATGACAAAACTTACTTGTTTCAAACGACAAAAATGGTATTTTAAACAAACAAATGATAAAAAAAAATGGTAAATGTCTATCCGTAACTCAATGAAAATGCAGCTTAATATAGAAATCAAAGTCACTCGAACTTTGAGCGATGACTAAAAATGCTGACAAACTGACAAAGTTCGATACATCCCGACAATCGTGACAATTTACTGACTTACGGACAATGCTAAATACAAAAATATCGATGATTATTACAATATATTGTAACCTAAGATAATTTGAATAAGGTTTTGTTTTTGTTTTTTCGCAAAAATATTGAATTGTGTCCAAATGAGATAAGAATAATGAATGAAATATGTCTGATACAATAATTTTAATGAAGCAAGGATTTTAGTTAGATAATAAATATATATTTTTAATTTTTATGTGAACGATTTAATTAAATAAGTACGTAAATATTTTCATAAATAAATATAAAATTAAAATTATTAAAAAAAAATAATTAAATATTAAATATTATTATTATTATTTATTTAATTTACTATTTTAATTAATTAATAATTATTAATATATTATTAAATTTTGAATTTTACACACAATCATCAAATTCAAGTGAGAAAAAGAAATAAACACTAATTATATAATTTTTTAATATAATGATACCGGAAATGTTCGGTGCTGCCACCAGTGGTGTTTATTATAATTAATTTTAGTATAATTATATTTATATTATTGTACTAGTTACATAATAATCTTTCTATATAGTAATGAACTATTAATTTTACGATATTACAATATTAATCATAGTAAAAAATCTTTCAGAACATATTCTATTAAAATAAAATAGACTTAGGTTATAATTGTGTATTAATATTTGCGTGTATGTTAATAATTGATGTTTCGACGAACTCAACGTTTGTCTTTATCAGGAAAAAAAAACTGATAAAAATGATATTTAAAATAAATAAAGAAAAAAAAGTAAAAACACGGAAACAAGTTATTAAACATAACAAAATATAAATAACTAGAACATAATATTCTGTATATATTTTTAATTAATAAATCAGAATTTTATTTAAATCATTGTTTTATACACTGATTGATGTTATTTTTTCTTTATAAATTTCTATTTTGTTTAAAAAAATTTTGTTATGCCTTTATTATTGCAAATATCATTTGTATCATTTCTTTTTGATATAAACGTAGATGAATTGAGTTTGTTGAAATGTCGATTATTAATAAATACTAATAGAGAACTATTAACTTAAAACCGTTTTATTTTAAATAATTATTATATAATCAAAGATTATACGTTAATTGTATCTAACTAAACTGTAAACAATATAGATATTGTAACAAAACCACGCTTGACTAGTTTTAAAGATTATAGAATACTATACAGTATGTCTAAGATAAATGATTAAAACTGTTGAAATCCCTAAAAAAGTCACTATTTTGGGTTAATTATACACGAAAGTTAATTCATAAAAAAATTAACAAAATTAGATAGATATGGGTAAATCCATATATATATATATATATATATAGACCACACTTTGATATTATCACATCAATGCTAGGAAATTGGAATGTAAATTTTATTTTTTTTATCAGAATTTCGAACAACATTGTTCAAAATGCACATTGTAATATTTATTATTGAATTTAGGTATAATATTGTTTTTTTTTTTTTGTGAAAATTTAGTCACTCGATTGAGAAAGCACTTTCTAAGCAAAAACAAAATAGTATATTGAACTCGAAGCAGAATGCAATTAATTCTTGTGTTTTGTTTGAATTATGTTTCGCAATTTGGCTGCCACAATTATCTCGAGTACAATTTAATAAAGATCAGTGTTTGCTTCTCGTAATATAATATGGATATTGTATTTTTTTTTAATTTAATTTAATTTAAAGTTGAGTTCTCAACTATTGAACTTTATGAAAGTCAAATCTTTATTGATACGTCACTGGTATGATCATCAAATTGCCATTACAACGTTGCAATGTGTATTGAGATGTAGTACGCATGCGCGCGTATTGTTTGTGCTGCTATATAACTCGAGACAGCTTGTGATTTTAGAATCAGTTTTCGTTCTTTTGTCGTACGAAGCAGACGTATTTTTGGCCTGTTCTTGTACCTAAACGGGACGAGTTTTTTTTGTTGTTGTTACCTGTTTTATTATTATTGGTTTTCTGTTTGTTCTTCAATTGAAAGACAAGAAGGTAAGTTCATATTTTTTAATTAATTTTAATATTATATTATCATTCACGTAATTATGGAACTTATTCAAACTAAGCCGAGATTAATATCTTTTCATACAATATCAATATGTATTTTTGTTAATGTTTTATAGAATATTTCCCCCAGAAAGTATAATATTTATCGAAATAAATTACTAAACAATTTTAATTAAATCAAACAATTTTTTAAATTAACAATCTGTTTTGGATTTGAATTGCTAATGAACATGCGTATATACAGTGTTTTTTTATTTTAATTTCAAAAACAAATAGTTACAAAATATATATTAATAAAAAATTTTCAAAAATTTATATAAAATGTTTTTTTAATTTTTTTTTTTTCAATATTTTAATAAGATTAATTGTAATTTAAATTTAAATGTCATTCTATGGTATACTACCTAAAAATTATTTAGTTTTGCTAGATATGTATGCATACACTGCTAAAAATATAATTTAAATAATTTATGTAATTTAACGCAGCTTTTAGCAGTAAAAGTAGTAACATTTTATAATTGCACTGTGATAATTTATGTAATATTATAAATTTTTTATAGAACTTACAAAATTACATAATTTTTTTACAATATATATAATATATCAAATTTTATCTAAAACAATCGTCTGCTTTGAGTTGAAATTTTTCTTCCATAAATTTTATTTTAATTTCTAATCAACTAGGTTATATTTTCTAAAACATCAAAAAAATTTAATTAGATATTATATATTTGTATCATGTTAATTGTTAAATTACTTATTAACGTAATTTAACAATTAACTTTAACAGGGTAATTTTACCATAAATTTACTCGCACAAATATTTGTAAAAAGAAAATAAATATATTTTTTTAAATATCTGATATTCGAATATTTCAAACTTAGGGAAACTTATATTAAAATAATGATTGTCTTACAAATTAGTGGTAATTTATAGTAGAAATATAAAAAAATTACCAATAAATATAAAAGAATATATGTTTTTTTTTGTCGATTTTGAAATAGTATCAAACGCGAGCCACAATATTCTATTATTCTTTGTATTTTATGTTTATCGTTTATTATCTTCTTTTGCATTATTATTATTGTTTACATTATCATTAAATATTACAAAATTTATTATAGGTAACTTTAATATTTTTGTAGAAATACATGAAAAATTAATTTTTTTTTCAACATTTATAGGTATATCACATAAGATATATTTAATATTTCATAACTTTGATATTATTATTCTGATATTTTTTTGTTTCGTTATTTATTTTTGTTAGATTTATCGTAATATATTAACTGAACAATTACTAAAAACCAAATTCAGGTTTCGAAAAAAAAATTGGTAATCGAAATTAATTTATATTTATTGATAAATATTTTAAAAACAAATGATTAAATTTGTGATTTAAACTCTGGTATTTAATAATTTTTAATATACCTGGTGTTCATTCGTTAAGATCGTATTGGCGTTTAACATGCATTTTCGATTATTTGCGATATACTTCTTTCTCGAGTCTAATTCGGAAAAATATTTACAATACTTTTCGATAGAGCATAAAAAGTTCTATAATTTAGTTTTAGTTTTAATTTGCTAGCATGTGCCGTTTGGGCGCTAGAATTTTTTTTTATTTTCTTGTTTTATTTTTTTTGCTCAAAAACTATAAAGTGTACGAAAATAAGCATGATATGGAAAAATGCGGAACAATAAGTACTATAATTGAGTGAAAAAATTATTATTTTAGGCTGCATCGTTTAGTAAAACTAAATTTTTGAAAATTTGTCAGTTTGCTCCAACAAAATCTGAAAAAATTCACTAAAATAGAGAAAAAAAATAGCTACATAATAGCTAAGTAACTTTTTTTGCTAACTCATCTGGTTTGGCAAGAAAAATTATTGACAATTAATATTTTTTGCATTTTAATTTATTTTTTCTATCTTGTCAAACCAGATTGAGTTAGAGAAAAAAGTTACTTAGCAATCATGTAGTTAATTTTTTTTTTCTATTTATTGAATTTTTCAGATTTTTTGAGCAAATTTAAAAAAAAAATTTATTTTGAAAAAATCTCAAGGGAATCCCATTTCCAAAAATTCAGTTTTTTTTTTCTACAAAACGATGCAACCTAGAATAATGTTTTCTTTACTCAATTATAGTACTTAATGTTCCGCAATTTTCCATACCATGCTTATTGTCCTACACCTCATAGTTTTTTTAAAAAAAAAAAATAAAAACCAAAAAATCAAAAAAAAAATTCTAGCGCCCAAACGGCACATGCTAGCAAATTAATATTAAAACCAAATTATACAACTCTTTATGCTCTATCGAAAAGAATTTTAAGTATTTCTCCGAATTGAATTCGAGAAAGAAGTATATCGCAAATTATCGAAAATGCATTTTAAACGCCCGTACGAATTTGACGAACGAACACCCGGTATATATATATATATATATATATATATATATATATATATATATATATATATATACAGGGTGTTCGTTCGCTTGGTTCATATAAGGCAATAACATGGGATTTCGATAATATGCAGAATACTACTTTCTGAAGTAAAATTCGGAGAAATACTTAGAATACTTTTCGATAAAGAATAAAAAGTTATATAATTTGGTTTTATTTTTAATTTGCTAGCATGTACCGTTTGGGCGCTAGAATTTTTTTTAAATGTTTTTTAGAATTTTCAATAATTTTTCCTGCTAAATCAATATGAGTTAGAGAAAAAAGTTACTTAACTATTATGTAGCTAATTTTTTTATCAATTTTACTGATTTTTTTCAGATTTTTTTGAGTAAATTTTGAAAAAAGTTGTATTTTGATTTTTTTTCGAAATAAAACTTTCTTCAAAATTTACTCAAAAAAATCTGAAAAAATTCAGTAAAATTGAGAAAAAAATTAGCTACATAATAGCTAAGTAACTTTTTTCTTTAACTCATATTGATTTAGCAGGAAAAATTATTGAAAATTCTAAAAAACATTAAAAAAAATTCTGGCGCCCAAACGGTACATGCTAGCAAATTAAAACTAAAACCAAATTATATAACTTTTTATTCCTTATCGAAAACTATTCTAAGTATTTCTCTGAATTTTACTTCAGAAAGTAGTATTCTGCATATTATCGAAATCCCATGTTATTGCCCTATATCAACCAAGCGAACGAACATCCTGTATATATATATATATATATATATATATTAGAGTATTTTAGTATTTTAAAAATAGCATTTTAGTATTTCTATATCTAATTATATAATATGTACTCCTATATTTTACAAATTATTAAATAAAAAATTATTCATGGATGTGTCTTTTGTTTGTTTTGTTTTTAGAAATCATTCTTCTCGTCTCTTGAGGCAGACAAATCAGACCAGTTTGAGCAAAAACACAGGACCGTACCTCCGATAAATTTTCAGCTTCAGCAATAATAGAGAAGGTAAGCAGCTATTATTTGTGTTATATTTGTTTTTTTTTTCTATTTGCAAAATTTCAAATTAGGTGCGCGCAATAACTCGAATTACTCAAATCACTCAACTTAAATATATCAGAGGAATTATTTTGTTCAGTTTTTCATCAAAAATGCAAAAGTATAACCTTTAATATCGATTTTTTTACTCCACGTGAGATATATTTCAAAACACGCGGTCTCCGAAAATTTTCTTGTGTAGCCTTACTGGAAATTTTTTAATAAGACCATCTTAATATATATATATATATATATATATATATATATATATATACAGTGCGATATTTTTATCTCTGAACATATGAACTGAACTACATACAAATTTCCTATGTTCAATTTAAAAAAAAAAACACGTCAAACGTATGGAGATATCCCTGACAATAATGCAACCAATCTTACGTAACATGATGTTTATTTGAATAAAAAATGAAATATTTAACAGAATATGGTCATTTATTGTAAATTGCTGAACACTTAAATTTATAAATTATAGTTGATAAATAATACTATACATTTTTAAACAGATTTCTTGAAATAATGCGAATAGTTTAATGCTTTCTAAATATTTTGTTGAAAGTAATTCATTTTTTTCAAATAACTGTCACATTATGTAAGATTGGTTGCATAACTATCAGGGATTTCTCCATGCGTTTGATGTTTTTTTTTTAATTAAACATACGAAATTTATATGTAATTCAGTTCATATGTTTAGAAATAAAAATATTGCACTGTATATATATATATATATATATATATATATATATATATATATATATATATATATATATATATATATATATTGCTTATATCTTGTATTTTCAGTAATTAATTATAAAAATTTAAGCTGAAATTAGTAATGCAACTAATGTTCATTTAACTTAACTGAAATAGTTTAATCAGATTAAATATTATGTTGGCGTTATAGTTATGTTTAGTGCTGCTGCCATACTCTGTGGTATATATAGTAACTAACTACTAGTGTAATAATGTTTACATTATTGTACTAGTGCCCAAAATGACCACTTTCTTCGTACATCCGAAATATGGTGGGTAATATTAATATTATGTTGCGCTTGAAGGAAAAATATTTAACATAAAATTTCTTATTCTACTTATTTGCATATTCAACCAATATTATCTATAATTATACAAAATTGTAGACATAAATGTATAATATTCTTGAATTATATATTACATGATTGGTTTTTTATTTTTTTTAAATTAATGTTAATATTTTTATTTTTTATAAAAAAGTTATCAAACGACTACGTTTTTTTTAAATTAGGACGTATTTTAATTAGATTTAATTAAATAAAATTTAGTAAATAATCTTGCTAAATGTGCAAGCTATTCGCTGATAACTTGCCAGAATATACTGTTAATATTAACCAAACTTTGTGTCAATATCAAACAAATTTTTTGTTTTTTATTAATTTAAATAGATCACTTTTATATTTATACGTCTTATTATTGTATATAGATTTTTTTCTATTTTTTGTCAAACAATTTAAATTATATATACTTTTAAATTTCATAAATTATTATTAATATTTTATTTTTTCTTTAAATATTTTGTATTTTTTTTGTGTATTTGATACGTTAAAGTAAAAACTGTATTGGCTAGAGAAAATAATGATAAAAATATACTAGAAAATTATTTTGTTATTTTCTCTGTTTTTCTAATTAAAGGTAAATCGCTGACAAAAAACGTAACCTCATTCCGAAGCAGCTAAAATGTCTCTCTCCATCGAGGTATTGACGCAGCTGAAATGCAGCCAGTGCGAGGGCTATTTGTCATGCGGTCCCGTTTATATTGCCGAGGATAGGAGTAAGTTTTGCGGCAGATGCACGGTGCCCGAAGAAAAATCAGTTGTACGAGAATTAGATTACGAATTACTGGCGGAATCTCATCAGTTCCCCTGTAATAATCTAGCAGCTGGTTGTACCCAAGAAATACCATTCAACGACAAACATCACCACACAATTTGTGGCTATCGTCAGTTGATATGCCCGATTGGAGTGAAGTGCGAATGGCTGGGAAGGAAAGATCAACTACTGGCACATTGCGAAGCAGAACATCCCAGTCAGATACGGGAAAATGGCTGCACCTTTAAACATAATATTACAAGTTCATCGCAACAGACGTATCTCTTGGTTATATGTCGTATATTATTTCTTCTTCACACGAAAGTGTGTCTAGAAACGAAGAAGATCTATCATAGTGTACGACATTTGACGGAAACACCTCGTCAAGGTGATGTAAAATACGATCTAATTGTTACCAAAGGTGATAATAAAAAAATTTGTACGAATACAGTTGCTGATGAAGGTGTTCGTGTCTTGCAGCATGATACGTCTGTTGTGCATGATATAAATTCGTTGATAAGTGTCTTGGGTGGTTATAATGGCACCCAATTTCAACTAAATGTGATTGGTGATTTTGGAAATGTAGATTACGACGAATGTGTAATGTGTCGAGGTGCAAAAGGTGACGTTAAGGAGAAGAAGTATTCTTGTTTTGCTGGTTGGTTGTGTTGTAAATGTGCTACCGAAGAAGTAGTATGTATAAAGAAAGCTGGTTGTAAAGAAAAAGATATTGCTAGTAAAATTATCAAACATAATCAGTATCATTGTCCAACTATGCTTAATGTTAATTTATCATTCTATAATGGAAGTGAATT
Organism: Clivina fossor; assembly: GCA_963966155.1. NCBI lineage: Eukaryota > Metazoa > Arthropoda > Insecta > Coleoptera > Carabidae > Clivina > Clivina fossor. Next base: position 192,134 of record OZ014570.1, on the reverse strand, counting down.
TGAAATTAGTTTTACCGATACTTGGACGACATGTTCCAGTGGGAATTGGTATTTCAAATATCGTAAAACTAATTTCCATTATGAATTTACTTATATCACAAATGTGCATTCAACGTATTTAGATTCCGCCATTCCTTTACTACATTTACGTGTAGCTAATCAAAGTGGCACAAAAACATTAGAACCAATCGCATTAATCCGTTCATATGGTGAAGAAGACTTCTATGCTCGTATTGATCAGGATCAGCTACCTTATCATTCCGATACGAAATATTTCGCTAAATTAACATCCAGATATATATGTAAATAATGCATATAACTTTGGTGAAAAACTTTTTTGTTTTATATTTGTTTTAGTTTATGTAAATAATAATTATATAAATGTATTTATGTATCTGTGTGCTTTTATCTGTATGTAATGTGAGACAATTAATTATTTTTATTTATTAATTAATTTAAACTTTGTATTTTAGAACTAATTACAAATCAATATATATATATATATATTATATTATAAAAATATCTAAAAATTGTAATAAAAGATGACCTTGTAATAATTGTCACAATATTCTGGAAAATGTCATAACTTTGTGAAAAATGTAACTTGTACAAAGTGATTAATTATATAATAGATATGTAATTGTTTTTCGAAAATATTGAATATGCAATAAAATTTACTTGAAAAAATAAAAACAATTTTATTTTTTTTTTAAATAAAAAAAAATTCGGAACAACCGACATATTACTTTTCTATTTTGTATAATTATGTCAATTATTATTAACAAATTCGGATGAAAAAAAAAGAGCTGTAGTAGTTCAACTATGTCTGGATACATTTATATTTACCTTATTAAAAATGTCAATATTTGAATAGATTTATTTATTTATTTTATATAAACATATACCGGGTGTTCGTTCGTTAAGTTTGTATGGGCGTTTAACATGCAGTTTCGATAATTTGCGATATACTTCTTTCTCGAGTAGAATTAGTAAAAATTGGTTAATACTTAATCATGTGATTAACTATGTGTTTAAGTTATCAAAACACAGATTTTAAATAGTTACAAATGAAAAAAAAAATAAATAAAAATTATTATTCTTGGAAGTTTTTAACCGACTTTTTTGTAAAATTTTCCCGGCAAGCAACGCATAGGTTCCCGGCTAATTTCTCAAGCTCGGCCCGGCGAAGTATTTTCATTGTAAATTAATTATAAAAGTTATTAATTTTCATTATGTTTTCACAACAATTGTTTTAGTAAATATTTAATTACAATTTATTTTAATTTGAAGTGTAAATATTCACTAAACATATACATTGTGTACCTAATTGAGAGCATGTTATATTAAAATCATTATAGTTTGAAAATATCTTAATGATAATATTTAATTAGTATATATTAATTATATATTTAAATACAATTATATATTAAGTACAAAAAAAATAATGTCATTAAATAGTTGTACAGAAATTAAATTATAATTAAAGAATTAATTTAATGTACAAATCTCCTTTTTTACTTTGACAAAATAAATATTCTGTAGACACTTAATATATATATAACTTTATAGACATATTGTATATAAGTTTCTCTAGACTTTTTGTATATTTGAATATATATACATACATAAAAAAAAATTACAATTTAATCATTATTAATTTAATATTTACTATTTATCGTAATTATCTCAGAATTTTTAAATTTGCTTAATTAATTATAATTTGAAAATAAACTTAAAATTTATTTGTGTATTTTTAAATATTATTATTGCGTCCTCAAAAGTTTATTAAATTTTTGTCCAAAAAAATCTTTCTCTAATCTTGTCTGATAAAATTGTATTGTGTTTGCATTTTAATTATAATTTATATATACTTATCACAAAAACCACTTGAAACAGTTTTTATATCGATATTAACTGATAATATTTTTACAAACACTTGACAAATGTTGCAATTTTGTTCGTAAAAATAATTAGAAATAAACACGCAATAAATGCAATTATTAAATATAAATAATAAAAATATAATCTCTAGACACATTGCATATGTAATTCTACAATCATATAAAACATAATTTTCTTTGGACACATTGTATATGTCATTCTACAAAAACATGGCATATAAAATTCTGTAACGAAAATTGTACCTGATTGGCACAAACCGTTACATAATCTGCCATTTGATGGTTCGTTCGATGGAAATGTCAAAATGGGACAACACACATTTTTTAATTTAAAGCTTATTTTTCCAAATTGTAATAATTTTCGGGGTAGGTTGTGCAGGAACAATAAACCCAAAATGGGTAATGAGTAAAAATAAAATAAAACCGAGAGATAGAATTAATGAGTATATTTAATCGAATATTATATGGCACGGTATAAACGAGGGTTGCCTTTTATATTTCGGGATTAGAGAAAAAAAAAAACAAATGAACAAATATTTATCATCGAAAATGACTTTATTGTTTTGTTTTTTTTTTTGGCAAAATATTCTCCATGACGATCAATACAATTTTGCGCATGCGTTTGAATCAAATATGAAGCACTTTTTCAACAATTTGCGATTGAAGTACATAGAGAACATGAATTTTGAAAGTGTATCAACCGCCGCTTTTTCAGCTGTCGAAAATAATTAACCTCGCATTTGATTTTTGATGTATGAGAAGAAATAGAAATTATTGGTTGCTAAATCAGGACTATACGGCGGGAGGAAAACTTATCAAGTCAACATTTTGAAACAACATAATAACCTAATAAAAAAATATAATAATATAAATGTTCAGTTACTCCAAGACAAAAGTTGTACACAAATAATCGCACGAAAATGTTCACGATTCAATTAAATTTTTTTTTTGACTGAGGCGAATTTTTCAAATTACTCTAAACAATAAACCAAATAGCGCTTATACTTATCAAAACGGTCTAGGTACGTAAACCATCCAAAAATGTCAAACTTTACGATATATAAATGGCAAACTACGTATTTGGTAATTAACATTCTTAAAAGTTATTTTGAATTTTTTAGCAAATTCTAAAAAAATTCTGAAATATAATTTGGCAGTTATTCTTTTAAAATTATTTATTTAACTTATATTTATTTTGTTTTAGTTATATTTTTTTTTGAAATGTAATAAATTAAAAATTAATTGGAAAAAATTTAAATTAAATTTTAAAATATTGAGAAAAAATCACTTACCTTGTTAATTATATGAAAATATGTAACTTCTATCAGCTCTGTAACTGTTTATAAAGTCTGTAAAGTAAATCGCATATTTCATTTTTATCACTAAATTTATAATTTTAACATAATTGTGTATATTTATACACAATTTATATTAAAATACGTAAGTTCTGTAAATTCTATAACTCTCTGTAATATCTGTAGAATAACGCGCAATATAAACTGTATTTATAAACAAATACAATAAAATTATTCTTATTATTTTTGCTTAAATTTATTATTTGAACACAATTGAAATATATTTATAAACAATTTATATTATAATATAATAGTTCTGTAAGCTCTGTAACTGTCTGTAACATTTGTAAAATAACATGTCTTATTTTTACCAAATTTATTATTAACCTTCGCCGACATAAAATAATTTACAATCTTTGATTCCTAAAAGTGGGTCATTTGTGACCCTGTTTCATTATTTGTTATCCGGCATTGTACAAATAATTACAAATTTTAAGTAAATTAATTTTATTTTACGCTTCTTTTTACATAAAACAAAATTATAATAAACAAGAATTTTTCTTTTAATTTTAATTAAAAAAATTATTTTCACATAGGCATGATGACCTGAAAATATAAAAAATATTCTTAAGGTTTCATTATTTTTAAATTTGTTATTAATTTTTACCTTTAACTTGGTTCCCCATCTTCATCCTTTGAACAATAATGACATAATATTTGCTTAACTTCCAGGAATTTTAGAATGTAATATAATATGTAATATGTTATATGTAATTTGTAATGTAATATTCTCAGTAACACTGATTCCTGAAACCGGGTCATTACAGACCCATACACAAAAATTGCTCATAACTTACAAAAATCAATTCACAATTATAATTTTGATAATGCAAAATATCCTTTGACGTATAATAAAAGAATTCTCAAGAGGAAATTAAATAAAAAAAATTATTCGCATAGTTATTTAGAAAAAACATGATCTTGGGTCAACGGTGACCCTATTTTAGATCGGCGAAGGTTAAGATATTTTTAAACTATACCTATTGACATTTTTAATAAGGTAAATATAAATGTATCCAGACATAGTTGAACTACTACAGCTCTTTTTTTTTCCATCCGAATTTGTTAATAATAATTGACATAATTATACAAAATAGAAAAGTTAATATGTCGGTTGTTCCGAATTTTTTTTTATTTAAAAAAAAAATAAAATTGTTTTTATTTTTTCAAGTAAATTTTATTGCATATTCAATATTTTCGAAAAACAATTACATTTCTATTATATAATTAATCATCACTTTGTACAAGATACATTTTTCACAAAGTTATGACATTTTCCAGAATATTGTGACAATTATTACAAGGTCATCTTTTATTACAATTTTTAGATATTTTCATAATATAATATATATATATATATATATATATATATATATATATATAGATTTGTAATTAATTCTAAAATACAAAGTTTAAATTAATTAATAAATGAAAATAATTAATTGTCTGATATTATACACACATAAACTCGCAAACACACCTAAACACAAATACATAGATACATTTATATAATTATTATTTACATAAACTAAAACAAATATAAAACATAAAAAAGTCTTTCACCAAATTTATATGAATTATTTACTTATATCTGGATGTTAATTTAGCAAAATATTTCGAATCGGAATGATAAGGTAGCTGATCCTGATCAATACGAGCATAGAAGTCTTCTTCACCATATGAACGGATTAATGCGATTGGTTCTAATGTTCTTGTGCCACTTTGATTAGCTACACGTAAATGTAGTGAAAAAGCTATCTAATTCATTTGAATGCAAATTTGTGATTAAAGTAAATTCATAATGGAAATTAGTTTTACGATATTTGATATACCAATTCTCAATGGAACATGTCGTCCAAGTATCGGTAAAACTAATTTCAAATTTACGTCCATATCTGAATGATAAATCAACATGAAACCTAGTTGGACAATGATACTGATTATGTTTGATAATTTTACTAGCAATATCTTTTCTTGTACAACCACCTCCCTTTGTACATACTACTTCTTCGGTAGCACATTTACAACACAACCAACCAGCTAAACAAGAATACTTCTTCTCCTTAACATCACCTTTTGCACCTTGACACATTACACATTCGTCGTCTTTGTTTACATTCACAAAATCACCAATCACATTTAGTTTGAATTCGGTGCCATTGTAACCACCCAAGACACTTATTAACGAATTTATATCATACACAACAGACGTATCATGCTGCAGGACACGAACACCTTCATCAGCAACTGTATTTGAACTAATTAATTTATTTTTACCTTTAGTAACAATTAGATCGTAATTTATATCGCCTTGACGAGGTGTTCCCGTCAAATGTCGTACACTATGATAGATCTTCTTCGTTTCTAGACACACTTTCGTGTGAAGGAGAAATAATATACGACATATAACCAGGAGATACGTCTGTTGCGATGAACTTGTAATATTGTGTTTAAAGGTGCAGCCATTTTCCCGAATCTGACTGGGATGTTCTGCTTCGCAATGTGCAAGTAGTTGATTTTTCATCCCAAGCCATTCGCAGTTCACTCCAATCGGGCATATTAACTGACGATAGCCACAAATTGTGTGATGATGTTTGTCGTTGAATGGTATTTCTTGGGTACAACCAGCTGCTAGATTATTACAAGGGAATTGATGAGATTCCGCCAGTAATTCGTAATCTACTTCTCGTACAACTGATTTTTCTTCGGGCACCGTGCATCTGCCGCAAAACTTGCTCCTATCCTCGGCAATGTAAACGGGACCACATGACAAATAGCCCTCGCACTGGCTGCATTTCAGCTGCGTCAACACCTCGATGGAGAGAGACATTTCAGCTGCTTCGGAATGAGGTTACGTTTTCTTGTCAGCGATTTACCTTTAATTAGAAAAACAAAGAAAATAATAAATTAATTTTCAACTATATTTTTATCATTATTTTCTCTAGCCAATACAGTTTAAAAAAAAAAAAAAAAAAAAAAACATTACTAATTTATGAAATTTAAAAGTATATATAATTTGAATTGTTTAACAAAAACTAGACAAAAAATTAAAAACATTAAAACGTGTAAATATAAAAGTGATTTATTTAAATCAATAAAAAAAAAATAATTATTTTGATATTGACACAAAGTTTGGTTAATATTAACGGTATATTTTGGCAATTTATCAGCGAATAGCTTGCACATTTAGCAAAATTATTTACTAAATTTTATTTAATTAATTCTAATTAAAATACGATCTAATTAAAAAAAAACAATAATAACTTTTTTATAATATATGCTATTCTTTTATTTGACAAATATAGAAAACTCAGTTCGACCAAACGAAATACTCAATATATCCGATATGTGCAATATTACCTACATATTACGAAGTTAAATTAAATTAATTGACCAATTGCATTTATTAATTTCCACTAAATGTCTAGTTAAAATAATATAGGCAATATATATAACAAAGTCAAATTTTTCAAAGATTTTATACCTGACCGACCAAATATTAATTCATACAAAACAAGTAATATATATATATATATATATATATATATATATATATATATATATATATATATATTAAAATGGCCTTAGTAAAAAATTTCCAGTAAGGCTACACAAGAAAATTTCCGGAGAACCTGTGTTTTGGCATATATCTCACGTGAAGTAAAAAAATCGATATAAAAGGTTATACTTTTGCATTTTGATCAAAAACTAAGTAAAATAATTCCTGTAATATATTTAGGTTGAGTGATTGAAATTCTTCGAGTTATTGCGCGAATAATTAGAAATTTTGCAAATAGAAAAACAAACAAATATAACACAAAAAATAGCTGCTTACCTTCTCTATTATTTTATAGTAAAGCTGAAAATTTATCGGGGGTACGGTCCTGTGTTTTTCCTCAAACTGGTCTGATTTGTCTGCCTCGAGAGACGAGACGAATGATTTCTAAAAACAAAACAAACAAAAAACACATCCATGAATAATTTTTTATTTAATAATTTGTAAAATATATTATATAATTTTATAAAGATATAGAAATAACAAAATACTTTAATACACCCGGTATATATATATATATATATATATATATATATATATACCGGGTGTTCGTTCGTCAAATTCGTACGGGCGCTTAAAATGCATTTTCGATAATTTGCGATATACTTCTTTCTCGAGTCCAATTCTTCGGAGAAATACTTTTCGATAGAGCATAAAGAGTTGTATAATTTGGTTTTAGTATTAATTTGCTAGCATGTGCCGTTTGGGCGCTAGAATTTTTTTTTGATTTTTTGGTTTTTATTTTTTTTTTCTTAAAATTTATGAGGTGTAAGAAAATAAGCATTTTATTTAAAAATGTGGAACATTGAGTACAATAATTAAGTAAAGAAAACATTATTCTAGGTTGCATCGTTTAGTAGAAAAAAATTAAAAACTGAATTTTTTGAAATCCTCGAAGGGGTACCCTTGGAATTTTTTCAAAATAAAACTTTTTTTTAAAATTTGCTTAAAAAAATTTGAAAAAATTCAGTAAAATAGAGAAAAAAAATTAACTACATAATAGCTAAGTAACTTTTTTCTCAAACTCAATCTGGTTTGACAGAATAGAAAAAATAAATAAAAATGCAAAAAATATTAATTGTCAATAATTTTTCCTGCTAAACCAGATGAGTTAAAAAAAAAAGTTACTTAGCTATTATGTAGTTATTTTTTTCTCTATTTTAGTGAATTTTTTCAGATTTTGTTGTAGCAAACTGACAAATTTTCAAAAATTTAGTTTTACTAAACGATGCAGCCTAAAATAATATTTTTTTTACTCAATTATAGTACTTATTGTTTCGCATTTTTCCATATCATGCTTATTTTCATACACTTTATAGTTTTTGTGCAAAAAAAATAAAACAAGAAAATAAAAAAAAATTCTAGCGCCCAAACGGCACATGCTAGCAAATTAAAACTAGAACTACATTATAGAACTTTTTATGCTCTATCGAAAAATGTTGTAAATATTTTTCCGAATTTGACTCGAGAAAGAAGTATATCGCAAATAATCGAAAATGCATGTTAAACGCCAATACGATCTTAACGAATGAACACCAGGTATATTGAAAATTATTAAATACCAGAGTTTAAATCACAAATTTAATCATTTGTTTTTAAAATATTCATCAATAAATATAAATTAAGTTCGATTACCAATTTTTTTCCCGAAACCTGAATTTGATTTTTAATAATTGTTTAGTTAATCAATCTAACAAAAATAAATAACAAAACAAAAAAATATCAGAATAATAATATCAAAGTTATGAAATATTGAATATATCTTATGTGATATACCTATAAATGTTGAGAAAAAATTTAATTTTTCATGTATTTCTACAAAAATATTAAAGTTACCTATAATAAATTTTGTAATATTTAATGATAATGTAAACAATAATAATAATGCAAAAGAAAATAATAAACGATAAACATAAAATAGAAAGAATAATAGAATATTGTGGCTCGCGTTTGATACTATTTCAAAATCGACAAAAAAAAAACATATATTTTTTAATATTTATTGGTAATTTTTTATATTTCTACTATAAATTACCACTAATTTGTAAGACAAGCATTATTTTAATATAAGTTTCCCTAAGTTTGAAATATTCGCTAAGTTTAAAAAAATATATTTATTTTCTTTTTACAAATATTTGTGCGAGTAAATTTATGGTAAAATTACCTTGCTAAAATTAATTGTTAAATTACGTTAATAAGTAATTTAACAATTAACATGATACAAATATATAATATCTAATGAAATTTTCTTGATGTTTTAGAAAATATAACCTAGTTGATTAAAAATTAAAACAAAATTTATGGAAGAAAAATTTCAACTCAAAGCAGACGATTGTTTTAGATAAAATTTGATATATTATATATATTGTAAAAAAATTATGTAATTTTGTAAGTTCCATACAAAATTTATAATATTACATAAATTATCACAGTGCAATTACAAAATGTTACAACTTTTACTGCTAAAAGCTGCGTTAAATTACATAAATTATTTAAATTATATTTTTAGCAGTGTATACATATTTAGCAAAACTTAATTTTAAAGTAGTATGGAATGACATTTAATTTCAAATTACAATTAAATCTTATTAAAATATTGAAAAAAAAAAAAATTAAAAAAACATTTTATATACATTTTTGAACAATTTTTATTAATATATATTTTGTAGGTATTTGTTTATGAAATTAAAATAAAGAAACAATGTATATACGCATGTTCATTAGCAATTCAGATACAAAACAGATTGTTAATTAAAGAAATTGTTTGATTTTAATTTAAATTGTTTAGTAATTTAATTCGATAAATATTATACTTTCTTGGGAAAATATTTTATAAAACATTAACGAAAATACATATTGATATTGTATAAAAAAATATTAATCTCGGCTTAGTTTGAATAAGTGCCATAATTACATGGATGATAATATAATATTAAAATTAATTAAAAAATATGAACTTACCTTCTTGTCTTTCAATTGAAGAACAAACGGAAAACCAAATACATATTATAAAACAGGTAACAACAACAACAAAACTCGTCCCGTTTAGCTACAATAACAGGCCAAAAGAACGTTTTCTTCGTACGAGAAGAAAACGAAAACTGATTCTAAAATCACAAGTTGCCTCGAGTTATATAGCGGCCAATAGCTTGTATCGGTAACCATGGCAATACATGTGCGTCTGATTCAGATGTCGACATAAGTTTTGCGATGACATTACTGACGTCATTACGACATGTTTTTGCATTTTTTAGGAAATCTGGGCATCTTCGAGAAAAATGATAAATTAAACATCACTTTTTAAACCAAGTCCAACCATTTGAAGAAATAAAAAAACTACTAGAGATAATTGTGGCAACCGAAAGGCTAAACATAATTCAAACAAAACACAAGAATTAATTACATTCTGCTTCGAGTGCAATATACTATTTGATTTCGCTTCAAGTGTTTTCTCAAACGAGTAACTAAATTTTCTCAAGAAAAAAAAATACTTGTGGTTTTTTTATTTATTTATTCTCCTCCTATTTTTTTTTTATTTACTTCAAATATTTTACCTGAATTCAATAATAAATTTTACGATGTGTATTTTGAACAATGTTATCCGACATTCTGATAAAAAAATAAAATTTACATTCCAATTTCCTAGTATTAATGTTATAATATGAAAGTGTGGTTTATATATATATATATATATATATATATATATATATATATATATATATATATATATATATGAGTTTACCCATAGCTATCTAATTTTGTTTATTTTTCTTTTATGAATTAACTTTTGTGTATAATTAACCCAAAATAGTGACTTTTTTAGGGATTTCAACAGTTTTAATCAATTATCTTAGACATGCTGTATAGTATTCTATAACTTTTACAACTAGTCAAGCGTAGTTTTGTTACAATCTATATTATCTATAGTTTAGTTAGATACAATTAACGTATAATGTTTGATTATATAATAATTATTTAAAATAAAACGGCGCTTAGTTTAATAGTTCTCTATTAGTATTTATTAATAATCGACATTTCAACAAACTCAAAGCATCTGCGTCTATTTCAAAAAGAAATGATACAAGTGACATTTACAATAAATAAACAGAACATAAAAAAGGCATAACAAAATTTTTTGAACAAAATAAAAAATTTATGAAGAAAAAATAACATCAATCAGGGTATAAGGCAATGATTTAAATAAAATTCTGATTTATTAATTAAAAATATATACAGAATATTATGTTCTAGTTATTTATATTTTGTTATGTTTAATAACTTGTTTTCGTGTTTTTGTCTTTTTTTCTTTATTTATTTTAAATATCATTTTTATCAATTTTTTTGTTCCTAATAAAGACAGCCGTTGAGTTCGTCGAAACATCATTTATTAATATACACGAGAGTGTTTTGCGTGAGCGAAAGTTTCCAAGTAGTAGGATTAGAAGAGCATGTATGAGAGGAATTATGAATGTGGATGAAGCGAAAGTTGCTTGTTTGGATAGGAGTGTTTGGAGGCGACTGATTTCGGGATAATAAAAAGAGTTTGTGCCACACCCTTTTGGGTACATGGCGTGATTGTGTATGTATGTATGTATGTACAAAAATATTAATACACAATTATAACCTAAGTCTATTTTATTTTAATAGAAAATGTTCTGAAAGATTTTTTACTATGAGTAATATTGTAATATCGCAATATTAATAATTCATTACTATAAAGAAAAATTATTATGTAACTAGTACAATAATATGAATATAATTATACTGTAATTAATTATAATAAACACCACTAATGGCAGCACCAAACATTTTTATTTTCATTATATTAAAAATTATATAATGAGTGTTTATTTCATTTTTTCGCTTGAATTTGATGATTGTTTGTAAAATGGCAAAATTTAATATTATATTAATAATTATTAATTAATTTAAATAGTAAATTAAATAAATAATAATAATAATAATATTAAATATTTAATTATTTTTTTTAATAATTTTAATTTTAAATTTATTTATGAAATTATTACGAACTTATTTGATTAAATCGATCATATAAATTTAATTAAAAATATATATTTATTGTCTCACTAAAATCCTTGCCTCATTAAAATTATTGCATTAGACATATTTCGTTCATCATTTTTATCTCATTTGGACACAATTCAATATTTTGGCGAAAAAACAAAAACAAAATCTCATTCAAATTATATTAGGTCACAATATATTGTAATAACCATCGATATTTTTGTATTTAGCCTTGTCCATTTTTGTCGTTTGAAACAAGTAAGTTTTGTCATGAATTTTATAATTTTCATTGTGCTATATTTGAAGTTTTTCTCCATTTCGAAAAAAATCCTTATTTTATATGTAAATATAAATTTAATTGAAATTTGTTTTACAGCACTTTAGTTGTAAGAAATATATATATATATATATATATATATATATATATATATATATATATACATATATATATATTTATATATATATATATATATATATATATATATATATATACATATATATATATTTATATATATATATATATATATATATATATATACATATGGAAAAATTTGATGGGAGAAGCAGCCAAGGTTGTTTATTTAAATTAATTAAATACTCATTGTTTTATATTTGACGAGCTTTCGACCAAAGTTCGGGTCTTTTTCAAGTCGCTAAAAAGGACCAAGAAAGAAAGCCTTTATTAGAAAATTTTTTAAATAAATATCAATAAATTTCTTATAATTAAAAATAAACAAGAATTCAATTACAATTATTAACACATTATGTAAAATTACTTTAAATTAAATGTACTTACTTAATATTCTGAGTATTTTTGTCCAAACATATAACAGTAAATGTAAAAAACATGTATTATTAAGTCAAAATATCAATAAAAATCTTTTTTATAAAAAGAAAACTGTTGTCACTGTATATAAAAAAGATTTTTATTGATATTTTGACTTAATAATACATGTTTTTTACATTTACTGTTATATGTTTGGACAAAAATACTCAGAATATTAAGTAAGTACATTTAATTTAAAGTAATTTTACATAATGTGTTAATAATTGTAATTGAATTCTTGTTTATTTTTAATTATAAGAAATTTATTGATATTTATTTAAAAAATTTTCTAATAAAGGCTTTCTTTCTTGGTCCTTTTTAGCGACTTGAAAAAGACCCGAACTTTGGTCGAAAGCTCGTCAAATATAAAACAATGAGTATTTAATTAATTTAAATAAACAACCTTGGCTGCTTCTCCCATCAAATTTTTCCATATAATATTTCCAGCCACGAAACAAAATTGATTTACTTTATATATATATACATATATATATATATATATATATATATATATATATATATATATACATATATATATATATATATATATATATATATATATATATATATATATTGTGACATTTAGATGAAGCAAAATATTAGATGTTATATTTTAAATTTTATCAAAGTGTTCAAATTTTGAAATATTTTATTCATCTGATTTGTATCCTACCTGTCACCCATAATGGGCACGGCGTCAGTTGTTTGGAGGAGAGCTAGGTCGTAGGTGGGGTTGGTAGGAACTTTATTTTGTGATGTTGGTAAATTAGGTGGGCGCCAGTCAAAGCGGAATGTTGACGCAAAATTGAGAAGCTTTGACAAATCTCAAAAAGGAACTTAACGGGATAGGGATTTATTTCATTTTTCGAGAATTTGTTTCGGAAATGCGATAAATAATTAAATAAAAAATTACTTACAATTTTGTAATACCATGTAGTTATATTGTATGATATTTAGTACAGTGTAATCTAAGTCGGTTGTTTGATATCTGCTGGTTAGCGGGTGGTCTAGCTAAAGGAGATCTTCTTCTGCGTTTTCGTCAGCGCCGAGGAGATGTCAGAATGCACAGCGCAACAAAGCGGCGTGATCATGGAAGGAGACATCATGAAAATGATCGCCCTCGAAATCGGAATACGCCCCGCGGGCTTTAGTACGTCATAAAAAATCATCCAGTCAATAATTCCTGCTCGATTTAGAGTATGGTCGATATCTTTCATTTGTTGATCCAAATTCGGTTTCCACAATTAACTGGTGCCGCTATACATCTGAATCTCGCTCGGACACCGTTGAAAACGACAGCCTGTTCATCTAAACATGAGGGGGCACAGCAGATTTATCCACAATAATAAACATGATAAAATCAAACAATCGAACTTGAAATAAAGGTCGATACAATCGAAATTCAACGATAAGCAATATTTTCATACAATATCATCAATATAACAAATTAATGCAAAATCAAAATACTTTACAATTTACAATTTAAAGTACACAGCTCATAAGTTAGCTCAAGTGACGTTAATGAATTTAGCAAACAATAGAAATATCATAGTACAAAATTTAAGCGATAATAACAAAATTCAATTAGCAAATAAAATGAATCTCAAAGTACAAAATTTATACGATAATTGCATAGTTCACTTAGCAAACAAAATATGTAACAACAGTATATTCGCAAGATACAAAAGCTAAGTGAAAATAGCATAGTTCAAAAAATGATACAAGTAAAATTAAGGTATTTAACTAGAAACAAAAATACGTAACTCAAAGAAAATTCAACAATACTACAATAAAATGACTCAACAATATTTTCTAGCTAAATAAGTTAAAGTTACTTGCTCAGCAAAAATATTCAATTTCAAAATAGTACAACAATCAATAAATTTGCTACTTACAGTTTACTGCACGTCATTCATACAACAAAGAAAAGAGATCACGAAGAGGGAACATAGAACATGGAACAGAGGGGGGGGTCGCGTGCGCAGGAGAGACAAAACACGAAAGTACTTTAGCCGATCTAGACCGAATGTCTTTCCCGTAATTTGTAAATCCGGAAGCCAATGAACGCATTCTGATCTTATAGGCGTGGCCCACGAAAACATAGGGTATTTCACCGAGAATTACGACGTGGCCACAAAAAAATATACTCAAACAAAATATCATCACAGCCGATACAGCTTCTTCAGCCTAAAATTTAAGTGCTGTGATAATAGCAAAAATATACGATACGATAAATCAAAAAATCATCGCAATACGAACAATGGCGCGTGGCCTCAAAATAACTCGTATTGCAACAATCCCGAACTCTACAAAAGTTCGAACAATAAAACGTCGATCGTTTTAATACGCGAATAAAATTATCAAATCCGTGCTCGCAGCACGGCACAAAAAATCTGAAGATCATAACGCGCTCTAGCGAGGGCTCGAAATTCACAAATACAGACAATGATACGCACTAAAGACTTTCACAAACGGAAAACGGGCAGGAAAATCTACCAGTATTTACAAAGAAAGAAATGAGGATTGGAACGGGGATCTGTGCTGCTTCAAGGTTAATTTGTCAAATTAAAATTACTAATCATCAAATAAACTATAACGATACAAACTCTAATAAATTGAACTCTAGAAATTATCATTCAAAACAAAATAACTAACAAAATTATTCAAGAAAGAAATTGGCTTTACAAAAAATACAAAACGAAATCAAATGTAAGTTGACCATCATTGTATTCACAAGAGCAAAATTACGTTACTAAAATAATCCAAACATCAAAAAATCTCATGAATAACAATTCAAACATAATACAAAATAAATAAATTGTCAACTTACATCGTTTCAAATCCAAACGAACCAATTCCATATTGAATACAAAAACTTATCAGGCCGCATGGTAAATTAACCTTCAACTCATCACGGATATAACGAAGACAAAACCAGTAGAAGTCTGCTCAGCTCGGTAATTCACGCAAGAGAGAGCGAGGTGCTCACACCAGAGCGGCTCACTGGAGAGAGAGAGATTTCACTCGTACAAGCGGTATTTATGTGCCTGCTAATTTTACACATTAAATCAATATTGCCAATTCACTAAAAAATTAATACTCTATAATACACAATTATTTTCTATAAAATTTGACTCGTGACAAAAAGTGTTTTTGTCACAATATATATATATATATATATACAGAGTGTCCAAGATAACTCCGTATGCATGGGGATCTCCGGAACTATTAAAGATACGACCTCGGTTAAATTAGATGAAAGTTGCCTCATTAGTAGGCGAGTTTAGTCATCTTTTGTTTTTTCCAAAAAATTCCTTAGGTTACTAGATATAGGCAAAAATGCAAATTTTGCTTTTTTATATTTTTGCTTATAACTCTCGAATGCAAAACGATAAATGATTTTGGTTTGCACTTTCTTAAGACACTTTTTTACACAGAATTTCCAGGAGTAACCAAATTTTTTTATCATGTACCGTTTTCGAGATTTATGATGCAACTTTCATTTTTCTTATGTAACTAGTATTTCAATGTAGTGTCATTAAAAAGATTTTTTTTTTCTTTTTCCAGTGATATAACATTGTCCTATTTTATTTTAAATAATAACATAGAAAATTGAAAAAAATCTATTTTGCAAAGTTATAATTAATTTTTTTAGTTGAAAACCGAGTATGCCATATCAAAACAAATGAAACATGAGAAATAGGCTTTGTTTTCGTTATTATTAGATTTTTGGTTTTGCTTTTCTTCTGATTATTGTCTTAGTTAGTTAGTTCGTTTTATTGAAGTGCTTATTGAAAGAATTTTAATTCATGGAGCAGTTTGAAAATTTAGAGAAGTTTGAAATGCTTTATTGTTACATTCGTTGTCAAAGTAACGCAGTATTAGCCGCGGAAATGTATTTAAATTTATATCCTTAAAGAAGGCAACCCAGTGTAGGGATGTATAAGATATTAAACATGAATTTGATTGAGTACGGTATTAAATACCTAAAACTAACCTAACACAAGCTATGCTTAAGAGAACACGTATGTTCATTCTAGAAAACGATGGTTTGTTTCAACAATTAATGTAATTTTACTATTATAGTTATTAGTTATTACGAATGTAAAATATAGCATTAGTATTTTATAAATTGTTTTTTTTTTTGGATTATAATTCTATATTATTGTTTAAACTAAAGTAGGGCTCATGTTTCATTTGTTTTAACATGGCCTACTTAGTTTTTAACTAAAAAAATGAATTATTACTTTGCAAAATAGATTTTTTTCAATTTTCCATGTTATTATTTAAAATAAAGTAGGACTATGTTATATCACTGGAAAGCAAAAAAAAAAAGATATTTTTAATGACACTACATTGAAATACTAGTTATACAGGGTGTAACAGAATAACTATTCCTAATTTTAACTGGTGTATCCTGGGCTCAGAATATAAAGATTTAATGCAAATCACTGAGATAAAATGTTACTCCTTACTAAGCTACAGGGTGTTTTATATAAAAACTTAAAAAAAAATTTTGCCCAGTACTTTAAAACTATTTGACGTATCCTTATCATACTTGGCAGGAAATGTAGGTACCGTACACCATACTAAATTATGTTAAATAAAAGTTTTTGGGTACAGCCAGTGGCGTACAACAGGGGCAAGTGAGAGGTTGATCCTTCCTAAATTCTACGCCACTGGCGGAATTGTCATTTTAGCACAATTTTTCGATTTTCCAATACTTGCTGTGTAAAAAACATACTTTTCCTTTGTAACGATAAAGTCACTGTTTTTCGAGATATTTAAAGTTAAACATAAGCTGCACCCTTGGGATTTTTTCAAAATTTGCTCAAAAAAATCTGAAAAAATTCAGTAACATAGAGAAAAAAATTACCTACATAATAAATAAGTAACTTTTTTTTCTAACTCATTCTGATTTGGCTGTAAAAATTATTGAAAATAAAAAAAAAAAAATTCCAAAAAATATTAATTTTCAATAATTTTTCCAGCCAAACCAGAATGAGTTAGAGAAAAAGTTACTTAGATATTATGTAGCTAATTTTTTTCTCTATTTTACTGAATTTTTTCAGATTTTGTTGAGCAAATTTTAAAAAAATTTTAAGGGTGCAGCTTATGTTTAACTTTAAATATCTCGAAAAACAGTGACTTTATCGTTACAAAGGAAAAGTATGTTTTTTACACAGCAAGTATTGGAGAATCAAAAAATTGTGCTAAAATGACAATTCCGCCAGTGGCGTAGAATTTAGGAAGGATCGACCTTTCACTTGCCCCTGTTGTACGCCACTGGCAGTAGCCAGAAACTTTTATTTAACATAATTTAGTATGGTGTACGGTACCTACATTTCCTGCCAAGTATGATAAAAATACGTCAAATAGTTTTAAAGTACTGGTCAAAAATCGTTTTTAAATTTTTATATAAAACACCCTGTAGCTCAGTAAGGAGCCACATTTTATCTCAGTGATTTGCATTAAATCTTCATATTCTGAGCCCAGGATACTCCAGTTAAAATTAGGAATAGTTATTCTGTTACACCCTGTATAAGAAAAATGAAAGTTGCATCATAAATCTCGAAAACGGTACATGATAAAAAAATTTTGGTTACTCCTGGAAATTCTGTGTAAAAAAGTGTCTTAAGAAAGTGCAAACCAAAATAATGTATCATTTTGCATACGGGAGTTATAAGCGAAAATATAAAACAGCAAAATTTGCATTTTTGTCTATATCTAGTAACCTAAGAAATTTTTTGGAAAAAACTAAAGATGACTAAACTCGCCTACTAATGAGGCAACTTTCATCTAATTTAACCGATGTCGTATCTCTAACAGTTTCGGAGATCCCCATGCATACGAAGTTATCTTGGACACTCTGTATATATATATATATATATATATATATATATATATATATATATATATTTAGAAAACTATTTTTGTTATATACTAGAAAATAAATAAATAAATTTCAAAGAATCTAATCGTAGAAACATCTTGATAGGCAAATGCTAAAAGTCTTTTGTGCACAAATGGGTATTTTATGGCTCTTCTCCAGCGCGACAGCTAATGCCCCATCTAATTTAACCTGTCATTAGCAAATAGCCTTAGAATACCATTTTGAAAAAAATACTCCGAATTGAAAATTCAATATAATGCTTTTATTTATTATATTTTGTGGCTAAACACCGCCGCTCAACTGAAAATACCGTTTTGATTTTGAACAAGAGAACATCCAAATTCAATGTATTTCTACCTTCTTCTCAACGGGAGGTAAAATATTTCGTTACTCGTTAAGTAGGAAAAGATTTATTTAGTTTTGTAATATGTTTGGAAAATCATCGAAATTATCCAGAAAATAAAATACCGTTTATATTTCTCGTAAATACGCAAATAATAGAAACCATATTGAAATGGTCATTTATTGCAATCTATATCTGAATAATATACAACAATATTTGTTATTATTTTACAAAGTTTTAATTACTTTCAAAAAAACATAAACAAATTCTGCTAATTTTTTTCAAATATTAACATTTCAACTGTTTTAAAAGAATTTTAACAATTTATTTTTATTTTTAAATATTGACATTTTTGAAAAATTTAAGTATTTTTTTTGCAATTTTTAAAGAATTTAAACATATGTAAATTTTTTTAAAAAAATTCAAAAAATTTGAGAAAAATTTTAAAGATATGAGATTTTTGAAGATTTTAAAATATTTCTTTTACAATGTTTTAACAATTTTTATAGACTCTTGATAGATTTCGTATTTAAATTTAAGATTTTGATAATTTTTATAGAAGTTAAACGAATTTCGCAAAAAACTTAAATAATATTGACATTTTCTAAAGGTTTGTTAATTTTATACATTATTTTATTACTTTTAAAAAAATTATAGCAATTTTTATAAATTTTTTCCAATTTTTAACATATTTGTAATATTTTGATCTTTTCACAAGATTTTAATAATTTTTAAATAATTTAAACTAATTTCGTGAAATTTTTTAAATATTGAAATTTTTGAACATTTTGTAATTTTTTAAAACGTTTGGCAATTTTTAAAGAATTTGAAAAATTTTTGTAAAAAAATATTATTTTGGAAATTTTTTAACAATTTTAAAAAAATGTGAAGTTATTTCGTAAGTTCTTTTATCAAATATTAAGATTTTTGAAAAATACTATTAGTTTTTACAATGTTTTAATAATTTTTAAAAAATTTTAATAAATTTCGAAAAAAAATGTTTAATATTGACATTTTGGGTAATTCTGTAATTTGGTAAAAGATTTTTGACAATTTTAAAAGAATTTAAACAAATTTGGCAAAAATTTAAATGTTTTTAATTTTTGAAAAATTTGGTTATTTTATGCAAGGTTTTTAACAATTTTAAAAGAATAATGACGAATTTCGTAAAATTTTTGGAATATTAAAATTTTTAAAAGATATTGTTATTATTTACAAGGTTTTAACAATATCAAAAAAAAAAAATTAAGAAATTTCGTAAAATTTAATTAAATATTAACATTTTTAAAAAGTTTTGTAATTTAATATGTTCAATGTTTTAAGAATTTTCAAAAAATAATAATTGTATAATAGGTGAATTTTTATCAATCAAGTGAACATGATTTATCTATATAAACAGTAAAAAATATATGGGTAAACCCATAGATAGACCACTTTGACATTATCACATATAAGTTAAGAAATAAGAATAGATTTTTTTTTTATTTTTTCTCCAAAAGACCGGTGTGGCAGCATTATTCAAAAATTGAATTTTATAATAATTAGTATGCGCGCATAGAAAAATGAATCTATCTTGAAAATTTGTTTTAAATCGTGTAAACAAATAGTAATGCATAAAATTAATTTTGAATAATTTTTCTAGAAAATTGGCAACTTTGTATTATGTAAACAATATAAACAATGTAATAATTAATTAGTAAAATCAAAATTAAATTTTAAAAATTTTAATAATTTTTTCTCGGAAAGTTAGCAGTACTGTATTTTGCTAAAATTATGTACGATAATTTATATGAGCACTAGGAGAATTTTTTGTGAAAATTTGATTAAAATCGGGATTAAATATAAAACAAGGCTTAAAACTGTGTTACATATTTTATTTCGGTTTTCGTTCCGGTTCAATTACAAAAAAAATATATCGGTTCGGTTTCGGCTTTCGTGACGGTAAAACTAATGGATTTTTTCGGTTCTGTTCCAAGTGATTAATTTTTAAATTTTTTCAATAATTTTATTTGTATTCAAAATGTATTTTCTAACATAATTTAGAACATTTTATGCCCACTACATAAATTGATACAATAATAATTACTAATTAATTAAGCGTCTAATAATTAGAAGTATATAATATCAATAATAATAATATAATTTATTATTCGAAACTTATATAATTCGTATGTATGTTTTAATTATATAATAATAAAATAATATATGTTAATGTAGCAAATTCTTATATATACGATTTTTATTTAATTATAATTAATAAAAATAATAAGTATAATTATTCAAATATTTTCCAAAGTATTTTTAATGAAACTATTTCAAGAATATTTTAAAAGCAAAGTTATTATCGAACAAATATATCTTCATCAAAGTAACTCCTAGTTTTATTTTCAGTATCAATAACTGAGTATTCATCCACAAAAACAAAAAATTTAAATTTTTTTTTAACATATATTGAACCGAAATAAACTGATATAATAACGGTTCTTTTCTGTTCTGTTTTGTACCAAAAAATAAAATAGCCATATATTTTTTTTTAAATTTTAATTTTTTTTTTTCGGAAAGTTGGCAACTCTGTATTTTGTTAAAATTATATAATTTATATAGATACTAAGAGAATCTTTTGTGAATATTCGACTAGAATCGGATAAATATTATGGCCATAACGAATTTTCAAAAACTTTACTAATTTTTTCCTGGAAATTTTGCAACACTGTATTTTGCTAAAATTGTATAATTTATATGAGCAATATTGAAATATTTTCTGAAAATTTAATCAAATTCAGATAAATATTGTATTCACATTAAATTTTTTTTCGGAGAGTTGACATTACTGGAAAAAATAAAACTACATGACCGTCTTGTCTACTAAGTAAATCTATCCTGAAAATTTTATGAAAATCGGGTTGAGCCGTCTAGGAAGAGTTGCGATCACAAAATTTTCACGACGACCAAGCGAGCGAGCTAATGACGCACATACATACACCCACATAAACTAAGTTCGGATTCGTCTGATCTAGAGGCTATATGAAGGATTTCTATATAAATTTTATTTTTTTTGAAAATGTTACAGACACCGTACAGCGATCACTATATCACATTTTTTTTGCAGTCAAACTATGTTAAAAACAAATAGTATATAGCACTCGGAGCAGAATGCAATCAATTATTGTGTTTCGCTTGAATTGTGCTTAGTTTTTTTTTTTAATTATCTGTAAACTTTTAAATATTATTTTCGTTTGAATATAGATATGCATCTTATCTTCTATTTATTCAGCTCATATTGATAAATTTTTTGGAAATATATTATGTATTTCTATTAATCAATACAATGATTAATATATATATATATATATATATATATATATATATATATATATATATATGTGTGTATACTCGTATACCGGGTGTTTGTTCGTTAAGTTCATATGGGCGTTTAACATGCAAATTCGATAATTTGCGATACACTTTTTTTTCTAGTTAAATACGGAGAAGTATTTGGAATACTTTTGTTAAACAATAAAAAGTTCTATAATTTGGTTTTAGTTTTAATTTGCTAGCATATGCCGTTTGGGCGCTAGAATTTTTTTTTGATTTTTTTGCTTTTTAGTTTTTTTCTCAAAAACTATGAGGTCTAGGAATATAAGTATAATACGGAAAAATGCGGAATAATGAGTACAATAATTGAGTAAAAAAAATATTAATCAAGAATGCATCGTTAAGTAGAAAAAAGTTATTGAAAATTCTAAAAAACATAATAATTTTTCCTGCCAAACTAGAATGACTTAGAGAAAAAAGTTACTTATTTATTATGTAGCTAATTTTTTTCTCTATTTTACAGAATTTTTAAGATTTTTTTTGAGGAAATTTTGAAAAAATCTCAAGAGTGCAGCTTCTGTTTAACTTTAAATATTTCGAAAAATAGTGACTTTATCGTTACGAAGGAAGAGTATGTTTTTTACACAAAAAGTATTGGAGAATCGAAAAATTGTACTAGAGTGACAATTCCGCCAGTGGCGTAAAATTTAGGAAAGATCAACCTCACACTTGCCCCTGTTGTACGCCACTGGTAGTAGCCAGAAACTTTTATTTAAAATAATTTAGTATGGTGTACGGTACCTACGCTTTCTGCCAAATATAATAAAGATACGTCAAATAGTTTTAAAGTACTGGGCAAAAATCGTTTTTAAATTTTTAAATAAAACAGCTTGTAGCTCAGTAAGGAGCCATATTTTATCTAAGTTATTTGCGTTAAATCTTCATATTCTGAGCCCAGGATACTCCAGTTAAAATATTTCCAATTACTAATAAATCACCCTGTATATTAAGTGTCTACAAAATGTTTATTTTGTCAAAATAAAAAATGAGATTTGTACATTAAAATAATTCTTTAATTATAATTTAATTTCTGTACATCTAATTAATTATAATTTTTTTTGTACAATATACATTATTATATTTTGTATTTAAATATATAATTAATAAATACTAATTAAATATTATAATTAAGATATTTTTAAACTATAATAATTTTAATATTTACACTAAAATAAATTATAATTAAATATTTACTAAAAAAAATTGTGAAACAAATAATAAAAATTAAAAAAGTTTATAATTAATTTACGATGAAAATATTTTGCCGGGCCTAGCTTGAGAAATTTGACTGGAACCTAGGCGTCGCTGGCCGGGAAAATTTTACAAAAAAGTTGGTTAAAAATCTCCAAGAATAATAATTTTTATTTATTTTTTATTTGTAACTATGTAAAATCTGTGTTCTGACATCTTAAACACATAGTTAACTACATGATTAAATATTAACAATGTGTTTATTATTTTTACAATATTACTGTTTAATAAAAGAAGTGTGGTTTGGCATTCGAATAACGTTGTTAATCAAATGATTAAGTTAATAAGATAATTAAATGTGTTTTGAGAACTTAAACGCATAACGCATAGTTAACCATGTGATTTAAATAATAAATATGTATTTTGGAATGTTATTTTTATGAAATTTCAATTAATTTTTTAAGTTTTTTATTGTTTATTAATTAAAGCATACTTTGTCAATCTAATTACATAGTTAAACACATGATTAAGTTATCAAATAATTATCGAACAATATGTAATATCGTTTTCATTTTATCAAGTAAATTTTATTGCATATTCAACATTTTCGAAAAACAATTACATTTCTATTAGAATTAATCAAGCTACAAATATATATACATACATACATACACAATCACGCCATGTACCCAAAAGGGTGTGGCACAAACTCTTTTCATTATCCCGAAATCAGTCGTCTCCAAACACTCCTATCCAAACAAGCAACTTTCGCTTTATCTACATTTATAATTCCTCTCATACATGCTCTTCTATTCCTACTACTTAGAAACTTTCGCTCACGCAAAACATTCTCAATCATATCACTTAAACTACTCATCGGCCGTCCACGCAAACGTATGCCATCAAAATCATTCAAATAAATCTTTTTAACCAAACGTTCATTAGACGCATTCGCTCAAACATGTCCAAACCATCTTAACTGACTAACACCAACTTTTGCTACAACATTTCTTTCAATTTCACACTCATCATTCACTAATCTATTTCGTACCCGATTTCTCCTATTAACATCACATACCCCACGTAAAAATCTCATTTCCACAGCAGTAATTTTTATTTTTTTACCACTTTGACTGCAAGGAAAAGTGGTATAGCGTTTGGTACGGTGTCTGTAACATTTTCAAAAAAAAAATTTGTATATAGAAATTCTTCATATAGCCTCTAGATGACGAATCTGAACTTAGTTTATGAGGGTGTATGGATGTGCGTCGTCAGCTCGCTCGCTCGGTCGTAAGTCAAAATTTTGTGGCCGCAACTCCTCCTTTAATGAAATTTTCAGGATAAATTTGTCTAGTGCTCAAGATGGTCATGTGGTTTTATATTTTTTTCAGTAATGCCAACTTTTCGAGAAAAAACTTACTAAAATTTTTATAAATATATTATGGCTATGTTATTTAACCGATTTTACTCAGATTTTTACAAAAGATTCTTTTAGTAATCATATAATTTATGTAATTTTAATAAAATACAGTGTTGCCAACTTTCCGAGAAAGAAATTTATTAAAATTTTTAAAAATTTATTATTATCACTTTATTTAACCGATTTTAATCAAATTTTTATAAAATATTTTCCTAGTGCCTAAATAAATTATGCAATTTTAATAAAACACAGTGTTGCCAACTTATCGAGAAAAATATCACAATTGTTTTAAAAAATTTATTGTGGCTACATTATTTATTCGATTTTGATCAAATTTTCAGAAAAGTTTCTTTTGGTGCCCACATAAATTATAATTTTATTAAGATATTGTGTTGTCAACATTCCGAGAAATGTCAAAGTCTATATATGGGTTTACCCATATACTTCTAATATTGTTTATATTGTAACTGACTGTTTGGAAAATTACATAATAAATATTGAAGTAACAATTCCATAATTAATTTAATATTATTAATTGATTTATATAAAATAAAAATAGTATATTTTTTAACTGGCTCTATTTTTAACAAAAACAATTATTATTGTACCGAAAAAATACCCGAGATATAATATCCTATGTAGAATAATATATATTTTTTTGATTTTTTTTTTGTATTTTAGAAAATAGAAAAAAAAATTTTTTTCCAAGAAAAAAATTTTGTTACTCTTTTTGGCAAAATTATAAATACAAAAAAATTCAAAAAAAATATATATTATTCTACAAAAATACGTGATTTCAAAAAATTATAACTGAGCTAGACTTAACGCAAACCCATTATCCGCATGTTTAACTTGTATTATATTCATCTGGGCACAAAATATCACAAGCACGAGTTGGTCCGATGCCTGGAAGACAAGTTTTAGGGCGATTATCTGGAAAAAGGACTAAAAATGGCACTTTTGAGAGCTCGGTGGATCGGTCTAAATATATTTTAAATGGCAAATGGGCTCGTATTTTTCTATTTCAGACCAAAACCTTTAATTTTAGCCCTGAGCCAGTTGTTTCGATTTTTTTCGAAACATCTTAATATATATATATACAAGATTAGAAGTATATGGGTAAACCCATATATAGACCACTTTGACATTATCACATAAATGATAAGAAATAGGAATAAAAAAATTTTTCACCGAAAGTTGGCATCATTGTATTTTGTTAATATATGTATAAACACTTTAAAATTAGAGGTATAAGTTGCCCATATCATATATATTATATTATTTTGTTAAAAACAGTTTTATATAACATAGTTAAAAATCTTTTCGAACTCATTATATAAAATAAACTGCTTTAGGTTCAAGTTCTGCATTAAAATTAATTTATTCGACGAAACCCAACGCTCGTCTTTATCAGGATAAACTGGTTCAAATGACATAACAGTAAATAACAAAATAAAAACAAGTTCTAAGTAACAAATAAGTGACTAGATCATAATTTTTTTAATATATTGTTAATTAATGGAAGCCAAATTTTATATGCCTTCACAGTGATTGATGTTATATAACTTATTTTTAGATATTTTTTATGTAATATTTCGAGGATTTTTTTAAACTTTCCTAACAGAAATTTGATTATAAAGTTAATTTATTCTTGCAATCAACATGTATTTTGTGTAGTTCATTAAAGAATTCTAAGCATGAAAATGTGTAGAAATCTCTCATTAGCATCATTTAGTGGACAAGATTTCGTTAAGAGTTAAGTAATTCAAATTTAAAAATTGTTTGAATTTAGTTTCTTCAAATGAAAATTTCAATATTCACATAATATCCATAAGTGGGACATATAGATTTATTTAATTTACTGGTTTCTGAAATTTTTTATCTAATATAAAAAGACAAACTATTTGGTAACGATAAGGCTACTTAGCTCGAAATTAGTGCTATGTTTTAGTTGTAATGTTTTGAACTGCATCAAGGTGACTTAATACCAAGACAGGTTACGCTATAACGTATTCAAATTTTATATTTTTCTATTTTCCTAAAAATCTATCAACTATTAACCTACGTAAACTAACACTCTAATGTAAAATTCGTTAATTAATTTTTTAATCTGACATGAAGACAATAAAATCATTGTAATTTGACACTTGCATAGCATCCTATCAACAACGCTAACTCGCCAGGTAATTTAATTGCAATGTAGTGATTAGTCAAAAATTGTTGAGCAAAATTAAGTTTTTTCACATAATGTACACTTATGAGATTTTGTTTTCTTTACAGATTTATCATTTTCTTTCAAGCTGAAAATATCATTTTTATTTGAAGTTCTACTAGCTTGACAACGTTTTATATCGATTTCATTCTCCAAATCCAAATATTCTTCTTTAATTATTAATTCTAAAGATTCTGATTCCAAACTTTCTTCAAATTTAATATTTCTATCATTTTCCAAATCTACTTCTTCAGTGTATTCTTCACTAATA
Source organism: Clivina fossor (assembly GCA_963966155.1). Lineage (NCBI taxonomy): Eukaryota > Metazoa > Arthropoda > Insecta > Coleoptera > Carabidae > Clivina > Clivina fossor. The sequence goes on along the minus strand of OZ014570.1, from coordinate 164,766 downwards.
GATTCTCCTTTCACACAAACAAAACCAGAAATCGTATAATTTTCTGATTCTAAACTTTCTTCAACTTTATCAGTTTCCAAATCTAGGTTAATAAATTTGCCATCAATATTCTCTTCTTTAATTTCGTTTTCATTATTAATTTCGTTTTTCATAACTTCACTATTTTGCGATTGTTGTTTTGCGTATCGCTTGAAAATTTCTTGCGATTTAAAACATTTTTCTATAAATTTATACGTTTCATTTAATCGAACCGAACAAATTGAGCAAATACAGTCCGTCAACTTCTGAGTACATTCCAGCTAAAAATAAAAATTAAAATTATATATTACACATAACAAAAAATATCCAGTTAAAAGGGAGCTTAATAAAACTGTTTCTACTAATAACATCAAGTCCCTATGATATTTAACTAATATTTGATGTATATGAGTGATCTAAATCCCACTATAAGCTGGGTGGGTACGTTACTTGGCTATGGAGTAACAAATGGTTAGAATTAAATGGCGCACAATTAAAAATGCAAGTCGAAATAATTTCCGCACAGTAGTTATTTTCGCACTACTCTTTCTTACAGAAACAACTTTTATTTTAGCTTAAACATATTATAATTAATAAGCTTATTATAATTAAATCTAATAAAATACATTTAAAACAAGTTAAACTATACATATAAAGTACATTGTAAATATGTATGTATTTATGTATATTTGTCCGGTTTTAAAATGCAACGTGGAAGTGAGTTATAAAGTTGAAATCTAGCACAGAGCTGTGTAATACTACCACAATGATGGAAAAAAGTAGAAATAAGTCTGCGTAAACCGCAGACAAACGCTATCTATAAACGGAAGAACTTAATTAACTAAACATATTTTAATGGGAGTTTTATTAATAGTTGAGTCGTTTTTGAGGAAGGTTTTATTACGGAACAATGCAGTGTGAGCTACAAGCGAACGCTGTAAACTATAAAAATTGACTAAAAACTGTTCGTTTACTTACATAGAAATTAGAAAACAATATTTTACAGGGCGAGCGCACTCGCTCGATTTTTATGTCGTACAACAATTTGGTCGAGTTGGTTTGAAATCGCGATGCATCATCAATTTATCATCAACTAAACTGTTTAATTGATCATAAATCACGTTGTATGCACACACAGCCTCGATATCGACACAACTTTTATTTCCCTCTAAACGCATTCCGCCGACATTAAAAAGTTTCAGAAATGTATAATAATAAGAAAGCAATTGATGAATTAAGTTTACAAGTAAATATCTCGAAAATGGTACGAAATATTAAAAAAAATTCAAATAAAAAACTTCTTTAGATATTGCTCTAAAACTGTGTCGCATATTATACCTATTTATTTCTTGTGGCCGAAAAGTTTTTAACTGTGAGAAAATTTCGTCTTTACATTGAAAAAAATCTTGCTCATTAAATTTGCTTATTAATTTTGTAAGTTAATTAATAACTAAATTATTAATTTGTTGAAGAAACATACACAGAAATAGTTGGTAAATAAAATAAAAAAAGAATTATGCAAATAATTTGTCTAGTAACCGAGATATGATCGGTTAAAGTTGAAAAATAATTAAATTTAAATTTTTTAATTTTTTTGGAAAAAGTGGATTTCCGAAATTATGCAAAAAAAAGTGCGTCTACCCACCATCAGATCGGGCAGAAAATTTCCAATAAAATGATGTTTTCAAAAATTATATACCTCAAAGTTACATTTAGATTCTTAAATAAGCGTTATTAAAGCAGTTGGATCTACGACTACATCAACAAACAGTCGACCGTTTGCGCGCTTCTATATGCGACTATGGTATTATAGCAGTTGTTCGATAGTTGCTCGATTTTTTAATCATAAGTCGACTGCTTAATATATTTATCTAACTTAATATATTTATGCTCATCAACTAAACTATAGCTCGATTAAAAATCGACTGTTTGCGCTCGCCTTTAAATTTTGTTACTTTCAGAATCAGAATGCTTAAGACTACTGATTAAAACAGATTTCATGGATATATAAGTTAGACCCGTATAGTGTACATTAGCCAAAATTTATTAACTGCTTATAATTTGTCATTCATAGAACAGAGATTGATAAAAGATTTGTTAATAGTATAGTCGCTTTTTGAGGAAGGTTTTATTATAAGACAATGCAGCTTGGACCGCAAGCAACGATAAAAATTGACCAAAAACTCTATTGGTTTATAACATAAAATCCACGAAACAGATTTGATGGGAGTTGAGTCGTTTTCAAAAAGTTTTACTACGGGGTAATGGTAAAGCAGCTTAAGCCGTAGGCAAACATAGCAAATTATGAAAATTAATTAAAAACTCTGATCGTTTATAACTTGATAGAAACGGAAATTTTTTTATGGGAGTTTTATTAATAGTTGAATCAAGATAGAAACAGCAATTAAGTTAGAATAGATTTAAAGTAGTAAATCTCATAGTGAAGCACGAGCATTATGCTAATTTATACTAAAACAGTAAAATTGCAGCAACTCTTACAAATTCACTTGTCAGATCAAATTTTTTCAATACGCATATAATTTTTTTCGTGAACCTGATTAAAGCTAGTATTTCACTTACAATTTCCGATGCAATTGTTTCCAATTTGTATGATAACAATACATTATCCGGATCCATTGTAGTTAAACTAAATGTTATATTATCACCACCAGCACATAATCGACAAAGTTCTTCATTTAAATGTTGTTTTAATATTATTTGAGAATCGATACATTGTTTTATAAATTTATAAAACTGAACAGCGCAAATTGTACAAATACCATTCGGTAATTTGATTCTGCAATCTACCTAAAAAAAAAAAAAAAAATATTGAAAAATAATAATAATGCATATTACAATCAATACAAATTATTTCATTCTTACAATTTCTGGCACAATTGCTTCCAATTTATTTACGAAACGTTTGTTATCTGAATCCAAATCAAGTATAGTGAACAATACATTTTTATCACTTGTACATAATTGACAATGTTGCATGAATCTATTTATGATTAAAATTAAATTTTCTACTTAAAAAACTTCTTACAATAAGTAAAACATAAAAATTAGAGGTTAACTTACAAAAATCTGACACATATCCAGTTGGCCAGATAAATTATGTGTAATGTTTCTAGTATAAGAAGAAGAAAAATTAGCAGAGTATTTTTATTGAATGCACCCACAGAAATAATGGAGGAGGAATTTCGACAGTGACAGTTGCGGTAATGCTGGGTTTGTACATTCAATATTTTGCTTTATAATATAAGCAGATGCGTTCGAAATTTATAAAAACGTCTATTTTACTCTCACAATGTGGAATTAATAGTTCAGAAACAATGACATTCTCAATTTTAATTTTGTTATGTACTAAACTCTATAAAATTATTGAATGAAGTAGGCTTTTTAGCTGGAGTGTGATTGGTGAGTAGCAATTACTTCATTCTCACTTAATTGACCTTAGCTGTAGAATTAATACTAAACTTGATTTTTCTATTTATTTTCTCTTGTTTGAATTTCATTTGGACAAACAGCTAGAAGCTACATCAACTAGCAATTGATCAAACATTTTTAAAATTAAATATTGTGCGTTCAGCGAAAAATACTTTGCTTTTATTCTTCTTCTTATACTACTAATATTATTGAAAATTCATCTGGCCAACTTGATTTGTGTCAGATTTTCCAAAGTTAACCATTCATACTGTCAAATACAATTACTTTTATGTTTTACTTATTGTAGGAAGCTTTCTTTGGTAAAAAATTTAATTTGAATCATGAATAGTTTTATGCAATATTGTCGATTATGTACAAGTGATAAAAATGTATTGTTCACTATACTTAATCTGGATTCAGATGACAAAAGTTTCGTGGTTAAATTGGAAGCAATTATGCCAGAAATTGTAAGGATGAAATTATTTGTTTTGATTGTAATATACATTATTATTTCTGAATTTTTTACTTTTCTTATTTTAGGTGGATTGCAAGATCAAATTACCGAATGGTATTTGTACAATTTGCGCTGTTCAGTTGAATGAAGCTTACAAATTTATCAAACAATGTTTCGATTCTCAAATCCTATTAAAACATTTCAATGAAGAACGGTGTCGATTATGTGCTAGTGGTGATAATATAACATATAGTTTAACTACAATGGATTCCGATAATGTATTGTTATCATACAAATTGGAAGTCATTGCATCGGAAATTGTAAGTAAAATACTTAGCTTTAACCAGGTCCACGAAATAAATTATATGTGTGTGCCAAAAAAATTAGAACCGATAAGTAAATTTGTAAGATTTCCTGCGATTTTACAGTTTTAGTATAAATTAACTTGTTCTAAATGGAATTTGTTAGGTTTTAGCTTATAATAAACTTATTAAGTAGGTATTATATACCTATATATATATAGCTATTATGAGAAAAGTTTTGCTGTTTCCGTGTTGCTGATACAAATTTCGACTTGCATTATTAATTATGCGCAGGTTATTACTAACCATTCGTTACGTTACCCCATAGCCAAGTACGAAAGCATAGCTTAGTGTGGAATTTATGTCACTCAAATACATCAAATATTAGTTAAATATCATAGGGATTTGGTGTTATTAGTAGAATATATATATATATATATATATATATATATATATATATATATATATATAAGTGAGAATTAATGGTTGTAATGAAACAATATATACTCTGAGATATATATATATATATATATAGAGGTAAATTTTGGAATTTTTTTGCGGGGAAATTAAAAGTCGTAGGAACATGCGGTTTTGATGTACGAGTAGGTTTTTGTTTTTTACTCTATAAAATTATTTTTTATTTCTGTCGAAATCTATGTGAAAAACTTTAAACGCATTTTTCTCGAATCCACTTCTTTTTTACTATAAAAATGATTCCGGTCGAATGGATTGAGCGATTTACTTTGGACTAAAAAGTCAAAAAACTAGACAAAATTTATTGACGCTTATACCTATTTCTAGCGAAATTGGATCATATTTACTATTTTTAATCGCGAGTTGCACACCAAAAAATAGTCAAATGGCCGCCATTTTGTTAAATTTTAACATTTTTTTTTGTTAGAATTAGATATAAGCTCCAATAAATTTTGTCTAGTTTTTTGATCTTTTGGTTCGAAATAAATCGCTCGATCCGTTCGACCGGAATCATTTTTAGAGTAAAAAAAGAAATGGTTTTGAGAAAAATGCGTTTAAAGTTTTCGCAACGATTTCGACTGGGAAATAAAAAACAGTTTTATAGTAAAAAAAAGACAACCTACTCTAAAATCAAAACCGCATATTCCTACAACATTTAGTTTCCCCGCAAAAAAATTCCAAAGTTTACCCATTTTTCGATGTCTCGTCATGGGACGGCCCCCTTAAACTAAAGATTTTTATTATATGTAATATGTATTTTTAATTTGCATTTTAGGTGGAATGTACTGAGAAGTTATCGGATTCTATTTGCTCAATTTGTTCGGTTCGATTAAATGAAACGTATAAATTTGTAGAAAAATGTTTTAAATCGCATGAAATTTTCAAGCAATATGCAAAACAACAATCGCAAAATAGTGCAGTTATGCAAAGCGAAATTAAAACTGAAAGCGAAATTAAAGAAGAGAATATTGATGAAGAATACATTAAACTAGAATTGGAAACTGATAGAAACATTAAAGTTGAAGAAAGTTTAGAATCACAAAATAATACAAATGTTGATGCTGTTTGTATGAAAGAAGAAGCTATTACTGAAGATTACATTGAAGAAGTAAAATTGGAAACTGATACAAATATTAAATTTGAAGAAAGTTTGAAATCAGAATCTTTAGATTTACATTCAGAATTAATAATTAAGGAGGAATATTCTGATTTTGAGAATGAAATCGATATAAAACATTGGCAAGCTAGTAGAGATTCGAAGAAAAATAATATTTTCAGCTCGGAAGAAAATGATGAATCTGTAAAGAAAAGAAAATCTTATAAATGTACATCATGTGAGAAAACTTTTACTGATAGTGGAAAATTAAGGAAACATATCCGTTCTCATACAAAGGAGAAACCTTATAAATGCGAAACATGTGCGAAAACTTTTATTAAAAATGGTGATTTGAAAGTGCATATTCGTTCTCATACACAGGAGAGACCTTATAAATGCGAAATATGTGAGAAAACTTTTACTCAAAGAGGAAGCTTAAATAGACATATCCGTTCTCATTCAAATGAAAGACCTTATAAATGCGAAATATGTGAGAAATCTTTTACTCGAAGAGGAAGCTTAAAAACACATATTCGTTCTCATTCAAATGAAAGACCTTATAAATGCGAAATATGTGAGAAAACTTTTACTCAAAGAGGAAGCTTAAAAACACATATTCGTTCTCATTCAAATGAAAGACCTTATAAATGCGAAATATGTGAGAAAACTTTTACGGAAAGAGGAAACTTGAAAAAACATATCCGTTCTCATACAAATGAGAGACCTTATAAATGCGAAATATGTGAAAAAGCATTTACTCAAAGTGCAAGTTTAAATGCACATATCCGTTCTCATTCAAATGAAAGACCCTATAAATGTGAAATATGTCTCACATATTTTATTACCAGTGGACATTTGAAAGTGCATATTCGTACACATACAAATGAAAGACCTTATAAGTGCGAAATATGTGAGAAAACTTTTATTCAAAGTTCAGACTTACGGAAACATATCCGTTCTCATGCAAGGGAGAAACCTGTTGAACGCAAAAAAAAAAACTTTTCCACAAAGTAGAAATTAAAAGAAAGATATTCGAATTCGTAGTGTGACGATTTTGTAGTTCTCTTTTCATTAGTGATTATTTTTTAAATATTGTTATGCCCCATTCATATTGCTGTTTCGCTAGCGAAATCAGTGTTATGTTTTAGTGCAGAACTAGTGATTCTGAACCAAATCACAGGTAAGCTTATGGGGATGTCCTGTACATGTGCGGATTTAGTTTCATTAGCAAATTTTGTTTCATCGCAACCAAAGTCTGGTCTGGTTAAAGTTTCTTAATTAAAATTTACTTATGTTTTAAAAACGGCCAATTAGATTTTACTAAAATGAGATAGCGTTGTATATCCGTATTTATGAAAGAAACATTAAATTTATAATATGTAAATGAACAGTTTGGAAGATAAAATTAATATTATTTTGAAAACGCGTATTTAATATACTAAAATAACATTTAGTTTAGACACATCAGAAGAAAAATTAGCGAAAATAAAGAAGATGGCAAATTCATCGTGTAAACTTGCAAAATTATATTTATGTTCTATACGATTCGAAATGTTCTGTTTCGTATTCGTATTTTTCAAATGATTGTACAGGTCTTATTTTGTATAATCATAAAATTTATGATTAATTTGTTGTGTTAAATATGTATAGGTCTGAGGAAGAATTGTTATTTATAATAAAATTAAAGTAATAAATATATCAATATTATTATATAATATGTATTCATAAGTTGTTTAACTGTATTTAGTAATATGAATAAAATATAGTTTTTTCTAGTGTATCTTAAAGTTAATGTTACTTTACCATATTACCAATGTAGAAAGAGGTCATTATATTCGGGCCTATTCACTAAGCGAAATCTTTAACTTAGCAATATTGTTAAATACAAGGTCAATTGCTAAGACATGTTTCCTATTCACTAACTTCCTTCACTTGTTAAAATTTAACAATTCTTGTTAATTTAGATTGTTTACTAGCAAGAGCGTTTTCGGGATTGCAAAGTTTAACAAGTGATTGTTAAAATGGCCTTTTTAAATATTATTTTATTACATCATAAAATAATTTTAAATATTGAAGAGGAAATAGAAAGGTACGAAAATATTGTATGTAAATATAGTATTTTTAACCAATTAGTATAATTGTAGAATACATTTAAGACGACTGCACAAATCATTACGAGATGTCAGTGATCCATTTATTATTCCACAAAATATTTTAAAAAAATATTTCCGTGTAAGTAAAGAATTAGCATTCGATTTGTGTAACATATTAGATCCTTTTATGAAGCAACCAAAACGATCTGCGTTGATACCGAATCATTTATAGATAATATATTAGTGTTAGGTCGTAGATTTAGGCAGAATGTAATACAAAATTATTTTACATAATATTTAATAGATTAATAATATTTTATATTTATACAAAATACATAAAATAAGATTACATATTTTATTACAATTTGAGATTTATTAATCAAGAATATAAATATTTGAAAACTTTCAAAAATAACATATTTTTAAATATTTTATAACTAAATAAGTACTGATTTGTTTGTAAATACAAATGATATATATTAATATTTAACAAAAAAAATATTCTGCATGCATTATTACAGTTATATTAGGAAAAGTGAATAAATTTATTTCAATACCTATAATTATTTTATTGTGAAAATAAATTTATTCAAAACATATTAGGTTTTTTTGATAATTGTAAAATCACTTTGGCAAGATTTTGATTTGATAGTGCTAAACTTTGTAGCGAATTTGCCAGGTTGTTTATCGAATTACATAATAATTCATTATTCTTGTCGTACATATTGCTGATTTTCTCAAGACGATTCAGTGTACTCATTAAAGGACGCCCTAAAATTAAAATTCAGTATTAAACACATAAATATTTATAATAAATCACAACAGATGTAAAGAATAAGAAAAGAAGTTTGTATAAAACGTAATATAATTTAAAATGTTATGAAACAAATAAATTAGTACAGATATTTTATTCTGTTAAATTACTCGAAGTATTATTAATTTTCCCACTTCAACCTTTTCCTCATTTTTAATAATTCTTTTTTTGATAATTTTTTGAATGAATAAATTATCCATAACATTGGTTTTACAGACTACACATTGTAACAAGCTTTAACGTCTTAATTTTTTACTAAAAATAGTATCGTAACCAGCTTCTCTACATCACTGCATTTGTATAATTTAATGTTTACCTTTTTCTTTAAAAGATTTATTTTTCGTTTTTAAAGTCGGCAGTTTTTTTTTGTGTAGTTGGTCTATATTCATCCGGTTCTGAAGATATTAAAATAGTTTCAGTAGATAGTGACAGAAAATCAGCATTATATAAATCTGATAAGTCGTCCATAGAAACTGAAATATATATTTAAAAAAATCAACTTGACGTTTGATAATTAAAGAAAAAAAAAGATTACCTATAGTCGAATTATATTTATTCATGTTCAAAACATCGGTTTCTCTACCATCTAAAACAAATAATACATACTTCTATATTTTGCATATAAATTAATTAATGAGAGTAGGTATACATTGAACAACTGAATCTAAATTATTTATGCCAGTTTCTGATAAATTAGGATCACCGGTAATGCTAGTCATCCTAATAACCCCATTAATTTTTCTTCATTTGTATTTAAACAATTGCTGTTATTTGTTCCACCTCCTGTTTTTTGTGCATTTAATTTCCACAGCCGAGCTTTTGCACGAGTTTTAAATTTATATTCAGTAAATGTCTGTGAAAAATATCAAAATTAATTATCTTAATTATAACAACATATAAGTATAAAAAGTGTGTTGTTACTTTTTTCCACTGTTCGATAGTTTTTTCAGCACCTTTTTTATTATTTAATAATGTTGTTAATTCTATCCAATTGTTATTTACTTTTTTACTCTCAGCCGGATTTAATTTACCAGACAACATTTTTCGATTTTCATATAAAAAGTCTATCATTAAATTATACTGTTCGATTGTGCATCTCGAGCCTCTACTTTTTTTCTGACATTATTTAATAAATATTTGCACAATGATATGATGTAGCTGTCACTTAAGATTTTTAGGTTAGATTTGTAAAATTAACAGTACGAAACAAATACAGACATTCGTTGTTTGCGTAATGAGCATGCGCCTAAACCAACTTCACATTTCTCGTTAGCAAGAATTGCTAGATATTTGAAAATTAACAATCTTGCTAAAATATTTTGTAGTGAATAGAAAATAGAAATTTATTGTTAAGCCAATTGTTAAAAAAACTTGTTAACTAGCAATTGCTAAGTTAACAATTTTTTTAGTGAATAGGCCCGATTATTAGTACAATAATGACATTGTTATGCAGCAGTTGATTATTACCTATGTACATCACTGGAGGCAGTATCAAACATAACTACAACGTCAAGAGTATTTAATCCATGGATTAAATTAAGAGGAAAGACAGGTTTTGCTTATACCAGAGCGTTTATAGAAATTGTCTGAAGATTTATAGTACTCGTAGTTTCGGTTCAAAATAGCTTGCTTCAATCGTGTAATTATTTTATTTGTAAATTGGGCAAAATTTTGCACTGTTCGTGCAATTGGTTGTACGTGAAAACACAATTTATTTTTAACTAACATAACATACATTTATGTATCAATAAATATTTAACTAAAACAATTATTACTTAAGGGGTTTTCGTGTTTGTAAGGTTGAAAAAAATCGATTTTTTTTGCATTTTTTGCATCGATATACATTAGAGAATATGTGGCTGAAATGCCATTGCTGGTAAAAAACTTTTTAAGTCATAAAAACGGGTTAGAATGAGAATAGTATTCGGAACCAACAAATTATATCTGAAAACTTTAAACGCGTTTTTCTCAAAATAAATTTTTTTTAGTTTGCGGGATCGTTTTTAAAAAACTTTCAAATCGATCTCTGATTTTTCCATTTCCGCGAAGAAAATTTATCGAGCTGTGGTTGGAACCTTTAAAAAGTAATATTTTGTCATTATTTCAAACAAAAAACAGGTCAGTTTTTGTCATTTTGTTTCAAATAAATAAATTTTTTATATTCCAACCAGAATTACATTTATGTAGAGTAAGATAATTTGTTTCTGGTTCAGACAAGCAGAACTGGAAATTTTAATCTCGCCGTGGGACAAAATACCCGTGTAGACCCATTGCGTTTGACGCCATTTTTTTTTTAAATAAAAAATTACTTTTTTGAAGAAAAAATAACTGTGTTAAAGCTCATTTAAAATTGGTAATGGTTAAAATGTAATTGGTTTTTATTGCATTTGATATTAAAGTTCACAAGAAAAAAATTTTAAGAACACCGAAAAATCGGAGCTATACAAACAGGAAAACCTTCTTCAATAACCAAATATGATTTAATCTTGCACTTTTAATCTTTTTATCTATTTTTAAAACAAATTAAACAACGCAAAAATCACTCGTCTTCATTAGACGAATGTATTAAGTATCTATTTTACATAGTATATTTAAAATATGATCCCTATTTAAGGATTAAAAAAAAACAAGATTAGAAGTATATGGATAAACCCATATATAGACTACTTTGACATTTCTCGGAAAGTTGGCAACACTGTATTTTAATAATATTATAATTTATGTGGGCATTAGGAGATACTTTTCTGAAAATTTGATCAAAATCGAATAAATAATGTAGCCACAATGAATTTTTAAAAAATTTGGTGATTTTTTTCTCGATAAGTTGGCAACACTGTATTTTGTTAAAATTGCATAATTTATTTAGGCACTAAAAGAAACTTTTATGAAAATTTGATTAAAATAGGTTAAATAAAATGATCATAATAAATTTTTAAAAATTTTACTAATTTTTTTCTCGGAAAGTTGGCAACACTGTATTTTGTTAAAATTACATAAATTATATGAATACTAGGAGAATCTTTTGTGAAAATTTGAGTAAAATCGGTTTAATAACATGGCCATAATAAAAAATTTAAAACTTTAGTAATTTTTTTCTCGGAAAGTTGGCAACACTGAATATTAATAAAATTATGTAATTAATGGGAGCATTAGGGAAATCTTTTCTGAAAATTTGATCAAAATCGGATAAATAATGTAGCCACAATGAATTTTTAAAAACTTTAGTAATTTTTTTCTCGGAAAGTTGGCATCACTGGAAAAAACCAAAACCACATGACCATCTCGGGCACTAGGCAAATTTATTGAAAATTTCATTATAATCGGTTGAACCGTCTAGGAGGAGTTGCGATCACAAAATTTTGTCTGACGACCGAGCGAGCTGACGACGCACATCCATACACCCACATAAACTAAGTTCAGATTCGTCATCTAGAGGCTATATGAAGGATTTCTGTACAATTTTTTTTTTTTTTTGAAAATATTACAGACACCGTACCAAACGCTATACTACTTTTTCCTTACAGTCAAAGTAGTAATAACTATTTAGCTTGTTCGCTGTTTTGTCACAATTTTACAACCTTGACTAAAATCTCACTGTCAAATATTTCTGTAGATTGTAAAAATTTATGAAAATCATGCATTTTCATACATATTACAGAAAAGCAAATAAGGAAATGTTCTTTTTACTTAATTATCTTAATTAATATACATAATATATATATATATATATATATATATATATATATATATATATATATATATATATATATATATATACATACAGAAGAAAAAAATGATATTATATATTACTGATATGTGTAAATATTATCCAACTATTTTTTATAATTTTTTAAATGTGTTATAGTTAAGTTTCCAGCATGCAAAAGAATTGTCTTCAATTTAAATAAGAGGAAAATTAATGTATTTGTTAATTTTTTTTGTTATGTTGTTTTCGAGATACTCAACCCTTTCCAGACTTTTAGGCTATCATGTATATATATATATATATATATATATATATATATATATATATATATATATATTTATATATTTATATATATATAAATTTTGTTTAAATATTTTTTAAAACACAAGAAACAAATTCTTGCCAGGCATGGAGAGATGCTGACATTATTATATAGCTAATTACTTTTAGTTAAATTTCATTATTAAAAAATAAACGTGTATTGTGTATTTACTGGTTTTCAATTTATATTTTATATTAGCAATTTGATATCATTTATGATAATCCGGTATTAGTTATTATTATATTATTAGTTATCCGACTTTTTAGTCCGTTGCATCCAATGTTCCCTCGAATTTTTTCGCTGACTGCGCGGTACAAAAGTATTTGGAAGCAAAAATGTTCAAAACGTATGTAAAAGTGTTTCAAATGGCGGAAGGGGAAGAAAGGTCCTAAGCGGTTTTGAAGTCAAATTTTTTTTTAGTAAATACTCTTGAAAATTACATTTTAAAGCATTTTACATACATACATACATACATACACAATCACGCCATGTACCCAAAAGGGTGTGGCACAAACTCTTTTCATCATTCCGAAATCAGTCGCCTCCAAACATTTCTATCCAAACAAGCAACTTTTGCTTCATCCACATTCATAATTCCTCTCATACATTCTCTCTTTTATTCCTACTATTTGGAAACTTTCGCTCACACAAGCCACTCTCTCAATCATACACCACTCCAACTACTCATCAGACTGATCCACTGGGCAAACGTATGCCATCAAAATCATTCAAATAAATCTCTTTAACCAGACGTTCATTAGACATTTGCTCAACATGTCCGAACCATCTTAACTGACTAACACCAACTTTTGCTACAACATTTTTTCGCAATTTCACACTTATCATACACTAATATTTATTTCGTACCCGATCTCTCTTATAGTTACACCACATACCCCCCCCCCCCCACGTAAAAATCTCATTTCGCACAGCAGTCATTTTCCGTTTATGATTTTGCAACCAAATTCAACATTCACTACCATACATCAACGTAGGCACCAAAACTGCATTGTATATACTCAAACAAGCTTCTTTGGAAATATTTACATTCCTAGCAAAAGTTCCCAAAGCACCCAAACAAGAAAGGATTTTTACATTATTGTTCATATTTTTGTTTATATTTTTTCTTTATTAGAAGCAAGATCTGCTATGTTTGACCGACATTTTACGATACACATTAAAATTAAATTTCATTTCTAAATGTTAATCAGAATATGTTTAGTGGAATATTATAAGAGTGAATGTAATAGAATAAATGTTTGATAAGTAATGAAAACTTTTATTATATTACGATATTAAATGTAGAACAAGATTAGAAGTATGTGGGTAAACCCATATATATATATAGAGCACTTTGACATTTCTTGGAAAGTTGGCAACACTGTATTTTAATAATATTATAATTTATGTGGGCACTAGGAGACACTTTCAGGAAAATTGCATCAAAATCGAATAAATAATGTGGCAACAATAAATTTAAAAAAAAAATTGTGATTTTTTTTCGGTAAGTTGGCAACACTGTATTTCGTTAAAATTGCATAATTTATTTAGGCACTAGGAGAATCTTTCGTAAAAATTTGAGTAAAATCGATTAAAAAACATGGCCATAATATATTCTTAAAAATTTTAATAATTTTTTTTTTGGAAAGTTGGCAACACTGGATATTCATAAAATTATGTAATTAATGGAAGCATTAGGGATATCTTTTCTGAAAATTTCATTAAAATCGGATAAATAATGTAGCCACAATAAATTTTTAAAAATTTTGTAATTTTTTTCTCGGAAAGTTGGCATTACTGAAAAAAACCAAAACCACATGACCATCTTGGGCACTATATAAATTTATCCTGAAAATTTTATTAAAATCGGTTGAACCGTCTAGGAGAAGTTGCGGCCACAAAATTTTGACTTAAGACCGAGTGAGTGAGCGAGCGAGCTGGCGACGCACATCCATACACCCACATAAACTAAGTTCAGATTCGTCATCTAGTGGCTATATGAAGGATTTCTATACACAATTTTTTTTTTGAAAATGTTACAGACACCGTACCAAACACTATACCACTTTTTCCTTGCAGTCAAAGTGGTAATAAACATTAAACAAATTTTCAACAATTATTATTATATAGTTAATAATATCTATAATTGCGATACAAATTATCATATTATATGAATTAATTATATTTACGACAAACCACAAAAAAATGGTGAACAAGCTCATTGTGCGCAAAATACAAAAACGGCTGCACAACTTTCGAAAAATTAGTGCGCAGCCGTGCACCCGCGCAGCTCAGAGGGAACTTTGGTTGCATCCTGGACCCAAAAGGGTGTGGCACAAACTCTTTTCATCATTCCGAAATCAGTCGCCTCCAAACATATTCCTATCCAAACAAGCAACTTTTGCACTTTCATCCACATTCCACAATTCCTTTCATACATGCTCTACTACATTTCTACTACTTGGAAACTTTTGCTCACGCAAGCCACTCTTTCAATCATACCACTCTAACTACTCATCGGACCTCCACGCAAACGTATACCATCAAAATCATTCAAATAAATTTTTTTAACCAGACGTTCATTAGACATTCGCTCAGCATGTCCGAATCATCTTAACTGACTAACACCGTAACTTTTGCTACAACATTTTTTTCAATATCACACTCATCATACATTAATCTATTTCCTGGACGATGCATTTTTTGTTGCAAATTGACCGTGAAAATAGATCGATTAGGCCCTAAGAAAAGTCTGTCGCACACCAATTTCATACTTCTTGCAATTCTTCAAATTTTTTTTAGGTTTAGGTCAAAACATTCTGGCCTCCAGGGAAATATTACCTACATGCATTTTAACTCGTTCACTGCCAAAATGCATGTAGGTAACCTGATATATGGGTTTACCCATAATTTTTTTACTATTTAAATATTGATAAAATTTAAATTAATTAAAATTAATTAGTTAATTAATTTTAACTTTTGCTAGGAATGTAAATGTTTCCAAAGAAGCTCGTTTGAGTATATACAATGCATTTTTGGTGCCTACGTTGATGTATGGTAGTGAATGTTGGGTTTGGTTGCAAAATCATAAACGGAAAATGACTGTTGTAGAAATGAGATTTTTACGTGGGGTATGTGGTGTAAACAGGAGGGATCGAGTACGAAATACGATTAGTGTATGATGAGTGTGAAATTGAAAAAAATGTTGTAGCAAAAGTTGGTGTTAGTCAGTTAAGATGGTTCGGAAAAAAATTATTAAAATTTTTAGAAATTTATTATGACTTTATTTAATCGATTTTAGTCAAATTTTTATAAAAGATTTCCCTAGTGCCTAAATAAATTATGCAATTTTAAAAAAATACAGTGTTGCAAACTTATCGAGAAAAAAATTGCAAAATTTTTAAAAATTTATTTTGGCTACATTGTACATAAATTTTAAATTTAATAAAAATATTGTGTTACCAACTTTCCGAGAAATATGAAAGTGGTCTATATATGGGTTTACCCATATACTTCTAATCTTGTTTCAGCAAAAGTTGGAAGCATTATTCAAAAATTAAATTCTATAATCATTATGCATGAAAGAATGAATCTATTCTGAAAATTTGTTTTAAATCGTACAATCAGTATACTTAAAATAAATTTTGAATAGTTTTTCCAGATAATTGATAACATTGTATAATAATTAAATTGCTCAATTCTTTCGAACATATGTATATAAAACTAGATAAATAATAAAACAAAAATTTTAAAAATTTGAGTAGTTTTTTACTTGGAAAGTTAGCAACCTTGTACTCAAGTAAAATTATATAATTTTCGTGGGCACTAGAAAAAAATATTGGTGAAAATTTAGTTAATTACAAATAAATAATATAGCCGTAGTAAATTTTCAAAAACTTTGGTAATTTTTTTCTTGGAAAGCAGGTAACACTGTATTCTGTTAAAATTATATAATTTATGTGGGCACTAGGAGAATCTTTTGCAAAAATTTGATTAAAATCGATTAAATAATGTGGCCATAATAAATTTTTAAAAATTTTACTAATTTTTTCTTGGAAAGTTGGGAACACTGTATTTCACTAAAATTATATAATTTATATGTGCAGTATCTTCTGTAAAAATTTGATTAAAATCGGATAAATAATGTAGCCACAATAAATTTTTTAAATTTTTAATATTTTTTTCTCGGAAAGTTGGCATCACTAAAAAACAACATAACCATTTTGGGTACTAAAGAAACCTATCTTAAATACACCCCCGATATATATATATATATATATATATATATATATATATATATATATATATATATATATATATATATATATATCTAATATATAAAATTCCAGTGTCACAGTTTTCGTATTAACACTCCTCCGAAACGGCTTGACCGATTTTGATAAAATTTTATATGTATATTCAGTAGGTATAATAATAGGTTCATAACTAATTTTTATACCCCTAAATGTTAAGGCTGACTCACCCTAAAAATAAATTTTCATTTTTTGGACAAATTTTTTTTTGGTTATTTTTTTGTGGTGTGCCATTAAAAAATACATTTAGTCTTAAATTTTTACCCTCCTACCACCAACCCCTACTTTTTAATAGCATTTTATATTTTTTAACCCCGGTCGATAGCTGATCAACGGGGTTCCGTTTTGCCAAATTCCTCCGCTTGAGAGCAGCATAATAGCAAGTTTCGTCGAGCGCAATTTTTCAAATAAATTTTAAAAGTAAAGATTAAAAAGTTATAATAAATTGGCTTAAAAGTTATTTACGAAAAAAAAAAAAAATTTTAAAATATATAATTAATTTTTCATAAATATTATAAATGTTGGATCATAACAAAGGTACAGTATTACTGTATTATAAATGTAAGTATTTTAAATATTATAAATGTACAGTATTACTGTATTATAATTTTTTTTTTTTTTTAAATAACTTTCAAACAAATTTATAATATCTTTTTAATGTTTACTTTTAAAATGTATTTGAAAAATTGCGCTCGACGAAAATTGCTATTATGCTGCTCCCAAGCGAAGGAGTTTGGCAAAACGGAACCCCATTAACACTTGATCAACTATCCCCGCCAGGGGTCTACCGGTGTCACTTCTCACCCCGTAAACAGCACGGAGTAGGGATGGGAGCGTTCTCCTGTCTCTCTTGCAATAAGCTGTATCTCACTTCTTACACAGTTTTCGTAATAATTTTTTCTTTTTCTTACGAAAGTAACAGGTTCCTCCACACAATTGAAATTTTTAAAAAACGCGTGTTAATACATATTAATTTATTCATCTCTCTAATTGACAAATGTTTGTATGTATGTATGTATGTATGTATGTATGTATGTTATTTTTCTGCAGCATCTCCTTATAAACCCCAGAACCGATTTTGATGGGAGTGATGTCATTTTAATTGGTTCATTCCCTATTTGAGAATAGGCAAGTTTCATCTTTCTACGATTTCATCTTGGTTCTCAAAAATTTGAAAAATTATGTTTAATGCTAACCTGCAAATGTCAAATGACAGCGTAGTTGCGCAGCAACGCGCAACGGGAAAGCTGCAGTTGCGCAACAATGCGCGACAAGAAAGTTATCTTTTAAATACTGAATTTTTGCGCAGTTTCGCAGCAACGCGCGACGGAAAAGCTAGTATATACTGAGTGTCCGAAAAGTTTGGACTGGGTCAAATATCTCGAGAACGAAAGGTTGGATTAACACGATTGCAAGGGAACTTGTTTTTGACACAATTATCTACCGAATTCTGTTGTAAAAAACCACCCCCACCCCTACTAAGGGTGTGAACGTAATGGTAGTTTTAAAATTTTAAATGGAAACCCCCAATTTTTTTTTATTTTTGGATTTTTTGACAAATTCTGTGTATGGCCCCAAAATTTCACACCCAACCCTCGCCTTCCCTCCACAGGGGATAAAAAAAATGATTGAAATAAAAATGATACTGAACAGTTTAAATGCTCAACTAAATCCACAACGAAAATAAACATGTCAAAAAAAACATGTAACCCGACCCAAAATTTTACCCCCAACCCCCGCCAACGTTCTCTTGCAATCGTGTTAATCCAATCTTTCGTTCTCGAGATATTTGACCCAGTCCAAACTTTTCGGACACCCAGTATATATATATATATATATATATATATATATATATATATATATATATATATATATATATATATATATATATATATATATATACAGCTTGATTAATTCTAATAGAAATGTAATTGTTTTTCGAAAATGTTGAATATGCAATAAATTTAATTGTTAAAATGTAAGCAATATTACATATTGTTCGATAATTATTTAATAACTTAATCATGTGATTAACTATGCGATTAGAATGTCAAAGTACGCTTTAATTAATAAACAACAAAAAACTTTAAAAAAATTAATTAAAATTTCATAAAAATAACATTCAAAAATACATATTTACTATTTAAATCACATGGTTAACTATGCGTTTAAGTTCTCAAAACACACTTAATTATCTTATTAACTTAATCATTTGATTAAGAACATGATTAATAATAAACACATTGTTAATACTTAATCATGAAGTTAACTATGTGTTTAAGATGTTAAAACACAGATTTTAAATAGTTATAAATAAAAAAAAATTAATAAAAATTATTATTCTTGGAAGTTTTTAACCGACTTTTTTGTAAAATTTTCCCGGCAAGCGACGCATAGGTATCCGTCAAATTTCTCAAGCTCGGCCCGGCGAAATATTTTTATTGGTAAATTAATTATAAAAGTTATTAATTTTCATTATTTTTTCACAACAATTTTTTTAGTAAATATTTAATTATAATTAATGTTAAATATAAACACATAAATACATAATATTACCTCAATATTAAGCTCTCATTTAGACTGCCGCTTTTAATTTTAGTTTTATGCACCAAGCACAAGGATTTTACTAATTCAAACACTTGACATATTTTTCATTTTTAAAAACATGACTAACACCAACTTTTTCTACAACTTTTTTTTCAATTTCACACTCATCATACACTAATTAATTACTAATTAAGTGATCAAAGTTGTCGTTTTCTTTATAAATTTCTATTATTTCTCTTAATATTAATATAATGAGTTCTGAAAGACTTTTTACTATGTTATTTACTACTGTTCATCAAGGTAGGTACCAAAACAGCATTGTATATATTCTTTAAAATAAAAATAACACTACGTTAGCGTAATATTTAACACTTAAATAAAATATGAATCTAATAGTATACTATGTACACTCTTAAAAAAAAAATGACTTAAAAATAGTCAAACTTTGACAACATGTATGGTATACAAAAAAAAAATGTCGACTCAATTTACCAAGAGGGCGTAAAAATTCAAACAATTTAAGGTAAATTTCGCTTAATTTCAAGGACTTGCCATGCTTTGTCGCGAAATTATGATTTTTTTTAAATTTACCATGCATTTTGCTAGTTTTTTTGCAGATTGAATCTGCAAAATGCTTCATAATTTTGAACTTTTCTCTTAACAGAAGAATGTTTTTCTATTAAACACATTTGTTTGGCTGATAAAATGGTCTAAATGTTCAAAATTTGTCAGAACCTTAAACTCGCAAAATGCAGGGTAAATTTTAAAAAATCATTAGCGGCAAGTCCTTAAAATTAAGCAAAATTTACGTCAAATTGTTTGAATTTTTACGCCCTCTTGGTAAATTGAGTCAAAAAAAAAAATTGTATACCATACATGTTTTCAAAATTTGATAATTTTTTAAATCAAAAACTCTTTATTTTCTGCGGAGTGTGGTGGGTAACGGAATGGTTGAAATAGTCCATCATCTTGGATAACTTTACAGATGAGACTTCGAAATTTTTGGAAGCAAAATTTTATTCAATTTTGTTCAAAATCGGCCGAGTTATACTGATTTGAAAAATCGGTAATTTTTCTGATTTTTTGAGTGGCGCGTTGTTTTTTTGCCGAGTGTATTTTACTATTTATAGTTGGTGCTAGAAAATTTTTATAGCATGCACATATTTGCAAGCATAATGCTGTCTAATGCTGTTAATAATAAATGCAGTTTTAAAAGCTTTATTTTTCAACAGTTTTCCTCCCTCAAACTCCGTAAACGAGACTTGATAGATTCTACTGCAGTTTATAGTTCCAAACTCTATTTGTTTACAGCAGTGATTCCCAAAGTGGTCCAGGTGGACCCCCAGGGGTCCACGGAAGACTCGACGGGGGTCTACGATGGCGAGAAAAAAAAATGGGGGTTCACTGGTTGTAAGTGGGGGTCCACGAAAATTTATCTGGTTTCGATCGTAAAGAACTAAAATGTTGGCTTGGCTGTACCTATCAATGTAGGGCCTACATTGTAGGCAGATAATACACTAGGTACTAAAAAAAATTCCAAATTTTTCGGTGATTTTTGACAGGCTTTATTTCGGTGCAAAATGGTCGTATTGAGACTTTAAAAAAAGCATTTTGAAGCTTTATGATTCAAATTTTCAGATTTTTGCTAAAATATTTTAGGAGTTACGGTTCTCATGCAATACTAACAGATAGCGCAAAAAAATAATATTGCAAATTTTTTGCTTGTTTTTTTTTTGTCCACGGGTGTGAAAATTTTTTTTCAGTTAGGCCGGCATATGGATCTGATAGCCTGTTTATTTAGTATTAATTTCCTTTTTTTTAAACCTCCGTTAATTTTTTTGAGTAGTGTATTTTAAGAAAGTCAGCGACTGTTAACTTGTAAAAACTTGCATATTCGATATTTTGAGTACAACGCGTATCGAGACTTGCAAAGCGCCGCCCGCTAGCCAGCCAGCAACGCTAGTTAAGACGTGCATAGGGACGAAATACGACTTGTACTGTGCTTGCAATCTTGCATGAACTTGTTTGATTCTTCACCAATATAAATACGAATGCCAAGAACAAACGTTACTCATTTGCTTTACTCATTTGCTGTGCTCATTTGTTTCGGGAATTTTGAAAAGAAACGTGTGAGTGAATCGATGTCAGTGTTTGCCAGTGCCGGAAAAAGTAAGTATACCTGCCTATTTGTTATACATACTTTTATTTTATATTGTAGTAATATTATATTATTTGTTATGTTTGCGTGTAGTAGGTACGTAATAAAAATTAAATACTGAACAGGGCCATTATTCGATACTTCTATAAAAGAACAGAAAGCCGAGAAAGATTGAACTTTTAGTACTTTTTATTATAAAATTATTTATTTACCCGACTGTGGTGATTCACTAAAAGAGAGTTATTATAATTGACCTGCATGTTTGTACATATTTCAGTGCCCTCGTAGTTGCTAATGCTAAATGACTAAAAATATTTTCATAAAATGTACCACTCGTATAGTAATGTATCAACGTAATAAATAAAACATTAAAATCGCGGTGTTTTGACGTCAAAATATTCTTTAAAAGTATTTTCTCTCGAATTTACAGAAATGTATCAAAATATAATTAATCAAAAAATGTTTTGCATTACATTAAAATAGATTCAATCTTAGCGGCTTATTGCTTTTAATAATTAAAATCAGTTTTGCCGCCGGCATTTTGGTTTTTTCATTGCAATAATTAACTAATTATTCCCATTCAATTCTGTTCAAATAGCCATATCCTGTTAAAATCACCTTATGATTACTAAAACAAACTTTTTTTTTTCTTTACACGTAGGTAACTGATACGAAACATGGCTGAATCTAAGAAGAAATGTCGACAATACAGTGTTCAATATTTGAAATTTGGTTTTGTTCCATCAACGGCCGACAAACGATTGCCCATATGCCTTTTGTGCAACAAAGTTTTGAGCAATGACTCGATGAAACCATCGAAGCTCGAAGATCATCTAAGAAGGTGTCATCCTGATAAAATAGGCAAAGATTTAAAATATTTTCAAACATTGAAGGAAAAATATGAAAGAAGACCCACCGTGCAAAGTATGTTCGCTTCAACGTCTCAAAGTAACGATGATGGCTTGCGGGCATCCTACAATATCTCATTGCTTATCGCGAAATCTGGAAAACCGCACACCATCGGTGAACAGTTAATTTTACCCGCTGTTGAAGAGGTTTTAAAAACTGTTCTGCACAAACCTCCATTTGACGTACTTAAAAAAATTTCTTTGAGTAACAACACTGTACAAAGGCGTATTGATGAAATGAGCTCTGATGTTGAAAGCTTCTTGTGCAATTATCTGCAAACAACTCATTTTTCTATTCAATTGGATGAATCAACATTACCTGGCAATGAAGCCTTATTATTGGCATATGTTCGATTTGTTATGGACGAAGAAATCCATGAAGAGCTACTATTCGCGAAAACTTTGAAGACGGACACAAAAGGAGAATCAATATTTAATGTCCTGAGCGATTTTCTTAAGGAAAAATCGATTCCATTTACAAACATTACTTCGGTGGCAGCAGATGGAGCTCCTGCCATGTTCGGGCGATATCGTGGGTTTATAAGCCATCTTCAAAGAATTATACCAGGAGTAACTGCAATTCACTGTGTCATACACCGACAACACCTGGTAGCGAAAAATTTGAGTGATAGATTGCACCAATCGCTTCAATTTGTGATTAAAGCAGTTAACAAAATAAGAAGCAACGCGTTAAATACCCGTTTATTTGCACAATTGTGCGACGAAAATGATGAAGACTTCCAACGATTACTCTTACATACTGAAGTACGCTGGTTGTCGAAAGGTGCATGTTTAACAAGATTTTACTCACTTTTTGAATCAGTTTTAGAGTTTTTGGAAAGTAAAGATCCAGATTTAAAAGAAAATCTGATCAAATTGAAAGCAGACATCGCGTATTTGACAGATTTGTACAAAAAATTTAATGACATTAACTTGCAGTTGCAAGGGGACAGCCTAAATTTAATAAAAACAAAGGGTGTAATTTCGGCTTTTCTTGGAAAATTGAAATTTATGAAGCAAAATATTAGTCGGCGCGAATTCGCACAGTTTCCAAACTTGTCACAGGCAGAATGTCTTGATGAGGATATTCAGACATACGTTCAACATTTAAATGCCTTGCATGATGACTTCAAAAATAGATTTGAAGATATTCTGACGATGGAAATACCACCATGGATCATAAATCCATTTGATGAAACGGAAGTGGCGAATGTGGTATTGCAAGAGGAGCTACTCGAGCTTACCACCAATGAGGAGCTGAAGGTGAAATTTAAAAAAGGCTATCAAACATTTTGGCTGCAAGCAGAAATTGCCGAAAAATATCCTGGACTGTGGGAAATTGCGAGAAAACTTTTGATAGCGTTTCCCTCGTCATACCTTGTCGAAAAAAGTTTTAGTGTGGTGACAAACCTATTAACAAAAAAAAGGAGCAGATTGAATATCACAGAACGGGGAGATTTGCGGTTATTCCTGACAAAACTGAAGCCAAATATTGATAACTTGCTATCAATTCATCAAGTGCATCCCTCCCATTAAAAATGACTATTTTTTTTAATTGTTGAAGTTACGTTATTAATGTTTAATTTTAAGTCTATTAAGTCTAATCATATTATTTTAATAAAAATTTTTAATGAATAATGAAAATATACTATTCTTCTTTTTATTTTTACCACTCCGAATTTAGAGTTGGAACTCAGCCGCGACGCATATATCCATCGTTAGATCTAATCTTCACATTTTTTGACGAGTTTTGGGAATATGGTAGAAATGTAGCAGCAGGGGGTCCACCGAAACCAGTAAATTTTTGAAAGTGGTCTACGGGGAAAAAAAGTTTGGGAACCTCTAGTTTACAGCAATATAATTAAATGTACATACAGTTAATTATACTTTTTATTTATATTTCATTAGGTTTCGATGAATTTTATATTTTTCTGTAGATTTGTTTGGTTTTATCAAAGATTATATATCTATAGTTATTTATCTATGGGTTTTATTGAAACATTTGAATAAATCACGTGCGTGTTATAAAATGAGCCAGAATTGTTTATTAAAATACATGCTAATTATGTATGCTAATCATTTTATATTTCAACACTAAGTGTAAATGTTATGCAAAAAAATACTTCTATTATTTATTAATTGAATATTTTAATTTTTTTTTAATTTTATATTACAGTGCCCTCTATTAATAAATTCTAATACCAATTCAAAACATTAGTTCAGTTGTTAGTTTATAGATGACAGCACCGTAATCATTTGTACATTGTCAGCAACTTATTAATCTAGAAATATTGTAAAAATAATAGAATAGAAATAAATTTAAATATGTACATATTTATTTCGTAACGTATAATTAACTTTTTTAATTAATTATGTAACAATAACAAATTATAACAATTCAGAAAGTGCCCGAAACAAAGGTTATGTGCGTTGTTTTTGTTGTTGAAGTTTGCAAAGAAGGCTTGCATCAAACATGCAAGTTTGTGTCATAAGTGCTTTTATTCTTTTATTGTTTAAGGCAGAAGTATAATTGTTTAATATAATAGGATATAACAAGGAGCAATGGGACGTAAATGCAACGTATTGGATTGTCCATCGGACTCCGTACGTCCTGAAGACAATGGGGTTACATTTTACAAAATGCCATTTCACTCGGATTTGCGACCAAAGTGGATAGAATTATGTCGCATTTTAGAAGAGAGACAAGTCAACAAAGTGTTATACGTATGCTCTAGACATTTTCGTCGAACGGATTTTTGTAATTTTAAAGGTATGAAATATATGTTGAGACAAGGCGCTTTACCTTCCGTATTTCCATGGACTAAGAGCCTTGCTAAATTATCAGCACCACCAAGTGAAAATGGTGACGTTGAAGTTAAATCCGAACCAGATACAACTAATACAACTGAAACTAAATTTACAAACAGTCAAATTGAAGCAGTTGTTTTGAAAATTAAAAAAGAAGTCTGTGAATCGGATGAAGAGATAGGAAAACCTGCCGCGAAAACATTGGATGAGCTTGCAACAACAATTAAAAGTGAACCGGAGATTAATGAAGTCTTGCCGGAGATAAAAACTGAAACATCGGTTGCTATTAACTTTTTTCCCGGTACCAGAATCGAAGCGAATGATTTCAATGAGAAATGGTATCCGGCAACGATTTTAGAAGTTGATTACGATGAAAACGAAGTATTTGTCGAGTTTGATAAACATTTGAATCGGGCGAATGAATGGATTCCGATGGAGAGTTCGCGATTACGGCCTTATCAACTGCGACCACATGTAGAAACATTTATTGTTGGTGAAAAGTGTATGGCTACTTGGGTTGCCAGTTATAATAAATATCCTGGCACAATTCGGCAAGTTCTTGATATCGGTGAGTGTTTAACACATACAATTTTTACTTATTTTACTAAAATTGTACAAATTTGGTAAGATAAGAATTTATTTTACACAATAGAAAATTTTTGTTACAAAATTTTATGAACATAACCTATATTTACATTATAAATTATATAATTTTAAAGCTGTACTCCTATTTTTTATATGTACACGATAAAACTTCTGTCAAAAATATAAATCTTTAAAATAGGTTGCGAAATTATTATAAATAAGAGTATTATGCGTTAGTATAATCAAATCAATTGATAATGATAAACATTAAATAAATTTGTTCCATTTTCTATTAATAATTAAAAATTACATCTTAAAATTTATCTTCTCTTACTACTTTATTATAAATAAAGTAAAATTACTATTATATTGATCATGAAACTAATAATTTATTGGTTAATTTTTAAGAATTCGTAATTCTTCATTTACGTTAGTTTAAATGCCACGCCTCGCAACTGATTTTGCAAAATTTATCTATCATGTAAATTTATTGCTATTGTAAAAAATTAACTCTTTCGGCCGTTACTTCGTGAAATTTCATATTGAAATAATTATAAAATAAAACAATTTGAACTTTGATAATTTCACACTTTATTTATTATTGTGACCGCAGTTTCGCCAAACATTGGCATTATCAAACTGTTTGATAATGCCAATGTTTGGCGAAACATTTGGCATGAGAAAGAAACCGAAAACGGAAGAAGAAAAAGCGATTAAACAAGAATCAGTACAAGAAGATGAAAAACCGCCATCAGAAGAAGTTATTACAAGTAATATAATAATAATAATCTTTATTTTTGTTGATCCTTGCTCAATAGGACAATTGCAATTATGTAAATACAGAAAATATAATAAATGATATATTATTCATATTATAAACAAATACTAGTTAATATAAATTATAGTTTTTTCTAAAGTAATGAAAATACATACACAATCACGCCATATACTTTCCAATATTCCGAAATCAGTTTCTTCATCAGCTTCATCTACATACATAATTCCTCTTGTACATGCTCTTCTATTTCTACTGCTTGGACTCTTTCAATCATACCACTCGTATATCTTCAAAATCATTCATATAAATCATCTTAACCCAATGATTTCTGTTATTTGTAGCTGTTCCGGAGACGAGTGAAGGTGAAGAATGGACTTGCCGATGGTTGAATGGTGAACCAATTGGCATTGAATCGGTTGTTGAATGTGCAGAAGGACCACGTAGATCTGTTATTGTACCCGATCACCGTTTACCGCTCGGATGGGAGAAGCATTTGACGCAGAGACCTTTTGCTAATTCAGCCGGGAAGTGGGACATTGTTTTGAAAAAGTAATTACCTTCTAATTTAGTAATTTCGATTAATTGAAACCACTTTTCTTTTTGTATTTAACAATAATAATTTGTATTAATTCTGTAATATTATTATTATTATTATTATAACCTATATGAATTGATTTTTAGTTCGGATGGGAACAAGTTCCATACACGTCATTCGTTGAAAACATGGCTGGAAGAAACGAAATCGGAACATTCGATTGATCGATTTGATTTCTGTTTGCATTTAAATCGAGCGAGAAAACTCTGTTTATATGAGGTTACCGATCCGGAAGCATTAGCTGCTTCCACTAAACCAATACCAATTAAACTTCCGCCTATGTCGAAATCCAAGGCAACATCAAAATCACATACTAAGTCATCTACACCGAAAACTGTTCCGATTGTTGTACAACCGCCAGAGGTTGCATCCGATGTGAAAGTTGAAGAAGATGAAGAAGATGGTAAGTTAAAATGTATTTAAATAAAAAAAAAGAAATATAATAGATAGGTCTATTTAATATACCGGGTGTTCGTTCGTTAAGTTCGTATGGGCGTTTAACATGCATAAAAAGTTCTAGAATTTGGTTTTAGTTTCGATTTGCTATCATGTGCCGGTTGGGTGCTAAAATTTTTTTTTGATTTTTTGGTTTTTATTTTTTTTCTCAAAAACTATGAGGTCTAGGAAAATAAGCATGATATGAAAAAATGCGGAATAATGAGTACGATAATTGAGTGAAGAAACCATTTTAGGTTGCATCGTTTAGTAGAAAAAAATTAAAAACTGAATTTTTGAAAATTTGACAAGGGGGTACCCTTGAGAGATTTTCAAAAATTCAGTTTTTTTTTTCTACTAAACGATACATCGTAGAATAATGGTTTCTTCACTCAATTATTGTACTCATTATTCCGCATTTTTTCATACCACGTTTATTTTCCTAGACCTCATAGTTTTTGAGAAAAAAAATAAATACCAAAAAATCAAGTGCCCAAACGGTACATGCTAGCAAATTAAAAATAAAACCAAATTATAGAACTTTTTATTGTCTATCAAAAAGTATTCTAAGTATTTCTCCGAATTTAACTCGAGAAAAAAGTATATCGAAAAATTATCGAAATTGCATGTTAAACGCCCATACGAACTTAACGAACGAACACCCGGTATGTTTCAGTAATCTAAATTTATTTACGCTAAATATCTGTGGTAATTGTTAAAAATTTCCGAAAAGAAAATTTAGCTCAATCAATCAATTTTTTTTATTGTCTTTTCCATAAGTTTTGAGGAAAGACCACATTTAATCTAACCTAATTTAGAATATATTAAATTTTAATAATTTTTTATTTTTGTTTTATTTAAACTTTCTTTTACAATAAAGATTACAAAAAACGATTATAATTTTTTGTTAAAATTAAAAACACAAAAATAATTTTTTAAAGCAAATAAATTAATATTTATTTTGTTCAAATTTATAATTATATAATTAAATATACCTAGTAATTTTACAAAATAAAACCAGGTTTAGAAACTTAGTATATCGACTAACGATTATTGCATCGTAGATAAAAGTTAAATAAACGATTATTCGTTAAACTTAAGCAAAAATAATTACTACGAAACAAAATTACAGAAATACAAAGTTATTAGTTTAACATTAAAAAAGAAACTGATTTATTATTATATGAAATGTTAGAAAAAAATTCTTAATTTGTTTCATGTTTTATTGTCAAAATATATCAGTTACAGTTAGTTTCCGTCTTGCTTTTAAGAATAATTAACTACGTTAAAAACATATAATATTAAAACTATTTCTCGTACAATCATATTGTTATACTTACTTGTGGCCATTGTTGACAGATCAGCTAAATTAAATTTACTAGACAATTTACAGTCCTAAAAGAAATAAATATTTATCTTTAACCAGACATACTTACTTCAATTTTTTTAAAATAATTATTGTATGATATGGTCATAAAAATTTATGTATATAAACTGATAATTATATATAAAGTTTAATTTTTATTTAATAAAAATTCGACTATATTTTTTAAATAACTATGATTTTGAATATCTTAAGTAAACACCACTGGCCAAAATTAGATGTAAAAACCAGGACTGTTTAAATATAAATAATTTCTAGACTCTATCATGTGAATTATTTTAATTTTGTAATATTTTAATCAACAGCAATCAACCAAAAGCAAACTTGTACTTTTAAATTAATTTAATTTTAACAGCGCTTTCTTCAAATAATATTGAGATTCGGATAAAGAACGGATTAATTCCTTATCAATCACGAAATGAATGAATTATTCTAACTAGAAGATAATCACGCTAATTCGTGTTACAAAATTGCTAAGTTTTGACTTTTCTCGGAAAGTTGGTAACATAATATTTTTATTAAAATTATAATTTTTGTGGGCAGTAGGAGAAAGTTTTCTGAAAATTTGATCAAAATCGAATAAATAATGTAGCCACAATGAATTTTTAAAAAATTTTGTGATTTTTTTTTCTCGATAAGTTTCGTTAAAATTTGATAATTTATTTAGGCACTAGGAAAATCTTTTATAAAAATTTGATTAAAATCGGGTAAATAAAGTGGTCATAATGAATTTTTAAAAATTTTAGTTTTTTTTTTCTCGGAAAGTTGGCAACACTGTTTTTTGTTAAAATTGCATAATTTATATGAATACTAGGAGAATATTTTGTGAAAATTTGATCAAAATCGGATAAATAATGTAGCCAATATGAATTTTTAAAAACTTTAGTAATTTTTATTTCGGAAAGTTGGCATCACTGGAAAAAAATAAAACCAGATGACCCTATCTTGGGTACTAGACAAATTTATCCTGAAAATTTCATTAAAATCGGTTGAACCGCCTAGGAGAAGTTGCCATCACAAATTTTGACTAAGCGAGCGAGCTGACGACGCACATCCATACACTCACATAAACTAAGTTCAGATTCGTCATCTAGAGGTTATATGAAGGATTTCTATACAAAAAAAAAATTTTTTAAATTTTACAGACACCATACCAAACGCTATACGACTTTTCCTTGCAATTAAAGTGGTAAAAATTAAAATAACAGTTGCTTATATTTTGTTTCTATCGGGTTATAGTTTGTTGTTTGTTTGTATATTGTTGTTGTTGTAACTGTATTATAGGTTATCGTGGCAAATCCGAAACGAATCTGAAACAACACATTCGGAATCGTCACAGCGACAACTTAGACACGCGTCAAGTTCCTTGTCCGATTTGTAAGAAACTCTATGCATCGAAAAACAGTCTGTTTGTGCATATGAAATTGCATAATCCGAGCGATATGCGACACAAGTGCCTGATCTGCACGAAAAGCTTCTACAAGAAGTGCCATTTCAATCTGCATATGCGTCGACACACCGGCGAGCGACCGCATAAATGCGAGCATTGCGATAAAGCATTCGTATCGATCAGTAACTATAAGTGTCATGTGAGGTCGCACACAGGTTTGTTATTTTGTTGTTATGATTGGTTAGGTTGTTTATGTAACCTTGTAAAAAAACCTTGTAAAAAAACAGTCATAACCTTGTAAAAACAGTCATAACCTTGTAAAAAACAGTCATAACCTTGTATAAAACAGTCATAACCTTGTAAAAACAGTCATAACCTTGTAAAAAACAGTCATAACTTTGTGAAAAACAGACATAACCTTGTAAAAAACAGTCATAACCTTGAAGAAACAGTCATAACTTTGTGAAAATCAGTCATAACTTTGTGCAAAACAGTCATAACCTTGTATAAAATGTATAATGTTTGTTGGTGTTTAGGCGAACGTCCATTCCCTTGCAAGTTTTGCGAGAAGAAATTCCGTCGGGGTGAAACACTTTTATTTCACACTCGCCTTCACACAGGAGAACGACCTTATAAATGCGAACAATGTTCGAAAACTTTTATCCAATCGGGAAACTACAAGACGCATTTGAAAGTGCACCGAGATCGCACTGCTGGCAAAATCAACTAATTGTATTGCTTAATTATTATTGTGCAAAAAAAACAAATACATTCATCACGAAATTCAAAATCAATTCATCATAAAAAATACTCAATTTTTCTGTGTAGCGTTCAATAAAAAAAATTCGTATATGTACAATATATGTACGATATCTGCACTAACATTTGCATAATCTGATAGAATCTTTGCGGTCTTGATGAACGTCTTAATTGAATGCCAAAGCAGCAGCGGTTCTAATAATTGTGTTTATCCGACAAGAGCCCTGCTCATGCAGATTTTAATCAATTTTGATTTTCTATGAAGAATAAGACGTTAAAATTTCCATTACGTTCTGAGATGTATATTTTTGCTCAAGTGCGGTTTTTTCCAACAGGAAATTGTAAAATTTACCGTGTACATTGCGATATTTGTCGTGTCGTCAATTTTTATTGAATAGGTATACAGGCTGTAACAGAATAACTATTCCTAATTTTTAGAAATGATAGAGTGCACTTAGAGAAACATTTTTTATTAATAAACTAGTGTCCGGAAATTTCTCGGTGTCAAGATACACTAGATATCGTTAAAAACAATTTTAATTATTACAACGTCAAAAAGTAGTTAAGTTAAGGAACATTTTATTAGAAATAATAGTGCATTAAACTTTATAAAAATTGTTCGAAGTTACGACCACCATTTTCGATACCCAAGTTGTAACGATGTACAGGGTGGGCAAATTTTGACGTTTTCATAGGGGAACTCGGAAACTATAAGAGATATGGAAAAATGAACCGCGCATCCTCGATCGCTTTTTTTGAGAAAAACTCAATTATGAAAACAATAATTAGCTATTGTCTTTTGTTTTCGAGTTATGGCAAAAAGTTCGCTTTTTCCGTATTTTGATAAATGGCGATATATCGATGGTTTTTTAAATTAGATGAAAATAATTTTCACATTTTTAAGGCACTTTTTTGAGTAGAATGAAATGGTCTTAACGGATATTATAAATCTCCGTTAATTCTCGGGTTATAACATAAAGTTGTGTTCTTTACAATCGACTGCCAAAAAAATAAAAAAAAAATTTCCGGACACTAGTTTATTAATAAAAAATGTTTCTTTATGTGCCCTCTATCATTTCTGAAAATTAGGAATAGTTATTCTGTTACATCCTGTATATATATATATATATATTACACTTTTATGTTCTTCAATTGGAATGGGAACGAATATGTATATTCAGAGTCGACTCGCAAGCAAAACTTTTGTCAAATGTTGCACACTTAGTAGTTTTTTATTTCTTTACTTTGAATTTATTAATTAATTATCAGAAGGCCATGAATCTAAATTTGATCATAATTTTTAATTCCTATCAACATTTTCAAATGACATTTTGTCCTGTATTTAAATTTAAAAGCACTTTTCTCTTCAGCATAAATCAATATTTTTACAAATTCGATTCTTAATTATTGATTTATATGTGATGCTGAAATTTTTATGAAGAATAATTTTTTTTTTTGTAAAATTAATAATAAAAAAATTGCCCAATTGTTGCCAACTTTTAGTTAATATTTATTTTCTATTTAATTTAGTTTAGTTTTTTACTTTCTTTTCCTTGTAACATAATGTACTTCTTTCACACAGGGCACACATATATTTTCTCTCGTACTAGTAAATAAAAACAATAGATATTCGTCACGTTTTCAACTTTATTCAATATTTAACTTTCAAGAACATTTTTATTAAAAATGTGCATTAATAATTATTACATACTATTAATAAAAGTATCAATGCACAATGTAAAAATAACAAATTTTTATTCATAAACAATATCTATTGAAACGACATTTTTAGAATCGGAGCCAGTACATACCAGCGCGTAATCTGCTGTAATCGGGTAACTGTTCAATGGGAGTAACAGCAGCAACTGCTGGACACTGATCGTAGATGTATTTCATACATACGTCGCGTACATTCGAAGCAGTGATACTTGCAATGCGATCAGCGAGCTCACGGGCTGGTATTCTACGATTGCAGCACAACATTTGCCTACCAATATCTTCGCATACGGCCGCACTACTCTCCAACTGTAACCAGGTATTAGTCGCAAATAATGCCTTGGCGCGTTCCACTTCAGTATCAGTAACCATGGTGCACAATCTCATCAATTCCGATTGAATATTGAAAAGCATTTCCTCAATTTTTAATGGATCGGATACGAAGTAAACGCCCTAAAGTCCTGTATCTTTGTAGGAAAGATTAAACGATTGGTAGTTGTGACACAAATTGTCCTCAGCCGATTTGCGTAGCGTGCCAAGTAGGTAGCATTCTGTTTGGCATTGCCCTGACTGCGGTTTCCACGCTCCCAAAACAGTGTTGGCTACCATAAGTGTCAACGCATCTGGGTCCGTCCAACTAGCGCTTTCCACAGCAACAGCAATATGAGCCAGTGGGAGTGTATCATCGCGAACTTTAATTTCGCTGCCAGTGAATCGACACGGCTCTAGCATGGGTATTTTGTCAGCATATTGATTTTTCAAATTACCGAAATGGTCTTCGGTAAGTTTAACCAGAGCATCGTGATCAACACCACCGGCTCCAGCAACTACAACACGGCTCGCTCTGTAATGAGTGGTTAAGTACTGACGTAAATCATTGCCGGTGATTGCTTTGATATTTTAGGTAGGGCCAAGAATAGAATTAGCTAAAGTTGTTCCTTGACAGGCTGTTGCGTGTAGGAGATCAAATACAACCTCCTGTAAATTAGTTTCCACTTCTTGTATTTCTAGTAAAATAACACCACGTTCGCGTTCGATTTCAGCTGATCCTAATGCAACATTTTGAACAATATTGGAGAAAATAGATATAGTAGACAATTTGTTCGCGACTTGTGTTTGCATTCAACTGGGCGCCCATCTCTTCAATTTCAACTTCAAGTTGACAGTGAGATCGTTCATCGGTTCCTTTAAATGCCATACGTTCCAGAAAGTGAGCAACACCATTGCTATCCGAATTTTCATATCTACTGCCAGCATCGATCCAAATACCAACTGTCGCAGTTGGTAAACCGGAATCTTCAGATGCGTCGCGAATACCGGATTCTAAAATGGTGCACTTTGTAGGTGGCACATTCAACAATGTTTTTGTCGCAACAGCAGTTGCCCAACATCGTTTGGATAGCTGCAAAATGTTATTTTTATTCGATAATTGTGCTACACATTTTCATAACTTCAATAAAGACGCCATTTTTTTTTGTTTGCCAAGGCCTTCTTTACAAGAATAGTATTTTAATAAATTATATTTATTTCAATTTTGTTTTTCACGGAACCTACTATTGTAGTGACATTTATGAATGGAATTAATACTACCACAATACCACAAATTTAAATAAAACTGTTTAAAATTTGACAGAAAAAAAAAACAAAAAATCTTCTGTCACAATAATTTTCTCTGACATCAACATTAAATTAATTATGGATGAGTTCACAGTACATGTTATGCTGATATAATTTTTATTTATGGATTTTGTGATGGAAATGCATTACAAGCATCAAAAGCCGATTTCCAGGCAGACGGCCACCGAATCACTTACTTTGAGTTTAATCCCAGACGTTAATACTTTAAATTAGTACCTTAATTATTGTTTTTGTTTTTTTTTCTGATATAATAAATAAGGCTACCGCGATTGATGTTACATGTAATAAACTTCTAACGGCTACAGTTCCATTAGAAAGCATTTTCGGACATATGTTTATTTGAAGTTTTTATTTAGATCACTGATAGGAATCATCCGGTGTAGTTTTTCTCCAACGTCATAAATCACCTTGTATAACTTTGATCATACAAATTCAAGTGTGACTTTTAATACGTTGATCATCATCATAGAGTTATTAGAAAGATTCAATATCAGTCCGTGAGAGAGATTAGTGTTTAGTTTAAGATTCCTTGTGACTGGGAGAAGCATTCAGACTGTCAGTCTCCCCTCCACTTTTCCTAATTGAAGCTCGAATGTCATTCCGAATGATCGTGTAAAGCCCGGTTAAGACAGTATTTAATACTAAATTTATTACTTTGCTTCAGCTTCTAGTCAGTTATATGGAATACCGTCAATGCTATTAATCGCCTTACAAATTTATTTTTTTACATTTCTCTTTTGTAGAAGCACTAATCTTTATATATCTTTTTGATTACCTAATTCCCATGTTTTGCAGAGAGTATAATTCGAATGAAGTTTCTTGTTTGTTTAAATGAGTTCGGTGCACTAAAATTTACTATTTTAAGGGCGAAATATTGAAAGATTATAGAAAAACAATGTCATATTATATTTATTTAAAATATGTATATTACAGTATTTACAATTTTCGGTTCATTAAACAAACTCGTAGGTTTAAAATGTTTTTCCGTTAAAATAAATAACTTAGTTTATTACAAAAAAAATTATGTGTTGTACATAATAATTATATTATTTCTTATATCGTATATTTTAATGCTTTTACATTAAAGAAAAACTAACTTATTACATTTTATCATATTTATTTCACAACCTGCTAACAGAATAAATATTTATTTCACAACTTAGTAAAAAAAAAGTATCAGCAATAATTGCAAATTGAAAGTTTATGTTAAGTATAAATACTGCAAATTTATTTTAAGGTAAATATTATTGCAAAAACTCACATTTAAAAATAAAGTGGTAATAAGGAATCAAAACATTTTGAAAGAATGTTTTATTACCATAACAAATATTTAACTAAAGAAAAAATTAACAACTTATTAATTAAGCAACATACTAAAAAATTAGGGTACATAAAAAAATAATTAAAGTACCCGTAAAGTTAAAAACGCTAAAACAAATTATTATTTTCAATTGTCTTTGAAAGCAAATGAACTACTAGTAAAATTAAATTTTTTTTTTTTTGAATTAGTAAAAGAATTTAAACTTGCTACATTAAGTTCATTCTTTTGGAACATTTTAATGTTCTTGAAAAAAAATAAACAACTTAATTAAACAACATATTAAAAAATTAGGGTACATATTAAAAAATTAGAGTACATAAACAAATAATTAGTACCCGTAAAAAAGTTAAACAAAAAAACAAATTATTATTTTTAATTATCTTTGAAAGCAAATAATAATTTAATAATAATAAAAGCAAATAATAATTTAATAAATTATTTATCACATTTATCGATAGAATTTCTTTGGCAAAGGTTTTCAATGTTTTCATTGTTGTTAGTAGTAGATTTTTTCTTATGATTCATTTCCTTTTCTTCAGAATTTTCTTCATTAATGTTTCTAATACGTTTTTTAGATTTTTTATTATTTTTCTGAAACTCTTTTCCACTATCGGAATCTGGAATCGCAAAATCATCATTAGATTACATTGGTCGCTTTTTGGTTTATTGTCTTTCTAAATCTAGCTTACCATTCTCTTCTTCAGTTAAATCTTCCATTTGAATCTGTGTTTTCTTAACTCGCTTTGCGTATTTCTTCTTTCTCTGAATTGGATTTTCGAGTTCTTCTTCACAATCACTTGAAGGCGGTGTAACAATTGGACCAATCCAACGCGTCAGGAAACTGTATTTCTTCAGTCTACCTTTTACATTTAATGTTATTGCGTCTTGAGCTTGTTTCATTGCCACTGCCATTCTTTTTACATATGTTTTGGCAATTTTCTGTTTTGCATCGTAATGACGATTATGTTTAAACGATTTCAAAAATCGATTTGGAATCCATGCTCGTGATATTTGATCACCGTAGAAAAATACTACGTGATAATATGTCTGGATAAAACAAAAATGTTTTATTAATATATTTTATGTATTCGGAGTGCTTCTAATTATAAGATAAAATTTTAAAAAATAATCTTAATAATTTATAATAGAGAAGTAAATTTTATCGAATATAATCTTGGAAATATTATTTATTTTTAGAAAAACAAAATTAGAAGTATATGGGTAAACCCATATACAGACCACTTTGACATTTCTCGGAAAGTTGGTAACACAATCATTTTTATTAAAATTATAATTTATGTGGGTATTAGAAGAAACTTTTCTGAAAATTTGATCAAAATCGAATAAATAATGTAGCCACAATAAATTTTTAAAAAATTTTGTGATTTTTTTCTCGATAAGTTGGCAACACTGTATTTTGTTAAAATTGCATAATTTATTTAGGCATTAAAAAAACTTTTCTGAAAATTTGATCAAAATCGAATAAATAATGTAACCACAATGAATTTTTTAAAAAATTTGTGATTTTTTTCTCGATAAGTTGGCAACACTGTATTTTGTTAAAATTGCATAATTTATTTAGGAACTAGGAAAATTTTTTGTGAAAATTTGAGTAAAATCGGTTAAATAAAGTGGTCATAATGAATTTTTAAAAAGGTTAGTAATTTGTTTCTAGGAAAATTGGCATCACTAGACAAATTTATCCTGAAAATTTCATTAAAATCGATTGAACCGTCTAGGTGGAGTTGCGATCACAAAATTACTAAGTTCGGATTCGTCTGATCTAGAGGCTATATGAAGGATTTCTATAATTTTTTTTTCTCTAATTCCGAAATATAAAAGGCAACCCTCGTAACGATAAATATATAAGACGTCAAGCGCGTAAAATATATATGATGTAAATATTGCCTGAAAGTACTCTAAAAATATAAATATATAAATGTAGACAAAGGTGTCTATAAAAATACACATAATGAAATATTAGATTAATTCGTTTTTATCGTTGTGTTAGAAATGAAAAACATTTCGAATTTCTGTATGAACCTAATAAGTACCAGAACTAGTATAAATAAGGCTTACAGGGAAGTCACTGAACTCGTTGAGCCAATAATATTGTTCCGTATCGGGATCGTCATCCACCATTGCTGGCCACCAGGGATAGCCATCTAATTTTGCCCACACAATTGTTCCAGCTGTATACTTATTGTGGATTAAATCATGCTCGACACATATTTTTAGACGTACTTCAGGGATCTTACATTTATTCGCTTTTTTATCTATACAAATCAAAAGAAACATTTTACATTATTAAATAGATAATGTTAAACAATAGATTTGTTTATTTGTAAATTTGCATTTTCTGCGTCAGTTTTTTTGTTTTATTCATTTCGTAATTGGGAAAAGTCAGTGTCAAATATAGTAACTTTAAATAATCACTCAAAAATTACAGCCTCTCATACGTACCTATACAGAGTGATTCAGAAACAAACGGCATCCTGTATATGACGTGCTACTCTCCAGCAAATTAAGAAAAAAAGTTCCTATAAACAGGCGTCCTAATTATACTTTTTATTTGTTACTACAATATCACATTCTAAAATAAAATAGTTAGGAAAATTCAATTTTTCAACACCCTGTATCTTGGTAACGCTGTATTTAAGGACCCCCCTGTTTATAGGAACTTTTCTTCATAATTTGGTGAAAGAAACACGCCATATACAGGATGCCGTTTGTTTCTGAATCACCCTGTATAGTAGTTGCTGAATAAATAAATATATTTATATTTTACCAAAATATTATAAATTTTGTTTCAAAGCTTGTTATTAAACGAGAGAGAGGTGAAAAGAATTTCTTTTTTAATCAATCAGAGAATAAAGTTAAACGTGTTCTTTACACAACATTCTTTAAAAAATTAACTAGAGATATTATTGTGTTATGGCAAATTTTTACTGTAATAACGCAGCGACAAAAAAATCCACAGCAGCTTCTACCTAGCCTAGATATAAGTTTATAGTTTCGTCGAAACTATTGAATCAAATACACTTGGTAATAATTTCATTACATCCGAGATAGCAGTATTAACTCGCTACGTTATTACAAAGTGTTATTACAAAGTTAAACGCAATGGTATAAAATAAATCAAACAAACCATCTAATATTACTACAAACAACACTAGAACCGTTCCAAATACCAATTTCAATTTCATCCGATTAGATCCGTTTTGAACCGAATCAATTCGTTTAAAATTGATCTTTCCGAACATAATCAAAAAAAAATTATGGAAACTAGGCGAAAACATATCTTCAATCAAAAACAATGGCCCATATTCTCACCTCACTTTTTCGTGAAACTTTTTGCTTCAGTTTTTGATCAAATATGAATAGTTTGTCTATTTTTTATCATTTTTATTATATTTGGTATTATAAAATTTAAATAAACTATTATAAAGTGCCTAATAAATGATTTTAAGTAAATGTCAAAAGCACTTTTGGCAAAAATCACTTTTATAAATGAGCTGAGAATACGAGCCATTATGTTGCAATACATCTGTCGCAAAATTACAACAAATTAAAAAAAAAACAGAAAAGTTTAATATTTGTATGACAAATATCATCGTA
The DNA here is from genome assembly GCA_963966155.1 of Clivina fossor. Lineage (NCBI taxonomy): Eukaryota > Metazoa > Arthropoda > Insecta > Coleoptera > Carabidae > Clivina > Clivina fossor. The sequence continues at coordinate 125,105 of OZ014570.1, read as the reverse complement.
TTAAAAATACAAAAACAAATTATTCGAATTAAATTATTTAGAAAATAATTTAGTTTTAAACATGAATATTATATATATATATATATTATAATTTCAATTTAGTTGTTTTAGTAATAATTGCAAATGATGTTATGAAAATGTATTAATTAATTAATTTTGCATCATTTATTTGATCTATCGAAATATTCATTAGAATATGGTAATTGTATTATTTATTTTTTTCACATAAATCAAGTTTAAATGAGTTTTTGTTGTAGTAAAATTAGTGTAGAAAGAGCATAGTTTTGTGGAAGCGAATGTTTTCATAAATAAAACAATAAAACAGCATCCAAAATAGAAATACGCAGTTTTTATTCAACTATTTTTATAACAAGAGAATTTGTCTTCTTGATGCTTATGTAAAATTAAAATAATTTGCAAATAATAAAAATAAATTAATTTTGAATGAATAAATCAAAATAACCATGCTAAACGTATGTCGAGTTAGTTGATTAGTTTATCAATTATATTATTATTATTGTGTGCAATAAATAAAGAAATCCTAGTCTAAGGAAATATATTACCTGGATTCATGTGACAGTACCATTTTGCTGGTAAATCGACCGGATCATCTGTGTCCTTTAAATAACGCCATCGATTGCAATTGTCACACTGCACATATAATCCTCCACCTCGTCGATCCTGAAGCCATTGTAATTTATCCCGATGCGATAGAGTTTTGCCAGGTTGACTCAATTGTGTTTCGTTAAACGATAGTTCCAATATTTTCAAAGCATCACTAACCATAGGTTCACGTTTTGACGTTTGAGTCTGCTTTGGAATATCCGCCACTGCAGGTTGATCTGGTGTAGAACTAAACAAGAAATTAGAGAAATCGTCTGTGCATGCAGTCGAAACGGATTCATCATGACATCTTTGGTTACTAGATCTTTTATTATTTTTCTCTTGCTCAGATTTACCAACATCTGTTGTTGACGATACAACGGGTGATTCTTCTATCACAGTTGCAAAAATTTCTTCATATTGCGAATTTGACAAAGACTTGGTTGGTTTATTTGAATTCGAAGTTTTAACAGTTGTATTAGGTTTTCTTTTGGGTGCTTGAAATACACTTTTCGCCGCCATTTTCTCTAATAACATATAGAAAGATACCGTTCATTACATTTGCATCAGCGAATACAATAATTATATAACTATTACAAAAACGAAAATTGAAATTTGTTTTAAATTAGAAATGACAATTTATTTCTTTAATTTGCCAGCAAAACTCAACAATATTTATGCACTTTTCAAAGATTAAAAAAATATATATTTTCCCAATGAATATTATATCACTATGACATATGCATTTTGCCACTTTCTTCTTCTCATTGTCTGCATAGACTCAGTATTATATATATATTCTAAGAGATATATCACTACTTATTAAAATAAAATACCTGTAATAGTAATTGTACAATGAGCACAGAATGATGCTAATTTCCCACGAAGAAAATTTAAAAAAAATGACTCCTCCACCATCTACAATCAACTACCTTTCCGCACTCTACACAAAAACTGCTGAACTAAACTTTAACAGTGGCGTAACATATTTACTTTTAACTATAATAAAAAATTAATATATTTGTTTTCAAACGTATCGCAATTTGCATATAATGCTATAGCATCATATTATGTTATAATAGTAGTAATATGAATTCAAACGAGTTGCAATTCAAACAAGTGAGAAATATACATTCTGTGCGAGTTTTACACCATATTTTTACTAGTATTATACAATACGAAATTCTAGCAACAACACTGACTTATCAGATATTTCAAATACAATATTTTGCTACGATTTTATATTTATTATACAAACAATAACCATTCCGGCTTTATGACACAACTGCGTTCACCGTATTTTTAACGAGTTTTAATTAACTCGCTTTTTTTCTTGTCTGTTTCTTTGTTTATTTGTTTGGTAAAAATTTTGCAATCGATTTTAAACTAACTTCCCGATGATCTAGAGACTTGAAACTTGGAAACATAGCTTAGAATTAGATGACAATGCAATATTAACTAATCAATTAATCAATTAACTCATTAATTAATAATATTAGATATATTAAATTAAAGTTAATTAATTAACTTAATTATTATTATATAATTATAATTATTAAATTATAATTAATTAGGTTAAAGTTAAAGAAAATTAAAAAGCAAAAAATAATTAATTAAATAAAAAAAAAACAATTTTTAATATATCACGTTTTTAACACGAAAACTAAAGAGTATAAAATAATTTCTCCTAGCCCCCCCCCCATACATAAAAACGTGAGGTGTATGCAATAGATATAATAGAAAGGAGTGTATGGAGTAGCTGTTATTGCCCCATATTTTTCTCTATGGTGTTATAAATCTGTATGGCGTCACGAACGTATACACTTTCATAAATTAAGTTCAGATTCGTCATCTATAGGCTGTTTGAAAGATTTCTGTATTTTTCTTTTTAATTTTCGAAAATGTTACAGGCACCGTATCAAACACTATACACCTTTACCTTTCAGTCAATGTGATAATAAGTAAAAATCATTTTATTGAAATTGTCTTAATTGTATTTTCAATATTTTAAAAATAGTGGTCTTATATGTTAAAGTCCTCTGACCAAAAGTCGCGGTCACCACTTTTTGTGTTATTAATTAATTAATAATTATAATAAAAGTACAAATATATAAATTTAAAGAGTTATATTTATTGGCAATCTATTATACTTAAATTAAATTCACCAACCAAAAATTACAAGTACGCCACTGTATATGGTAGTTGGTAATTTTGCCGTTAGAAGCGCTAGGCTACTGTGTACTGTCTCACATTTTCTAAGCTTTCAATATGAGTGAAAAATTGTAGGAGTATTTTTTTGAAAAAAATGTTTATATTAATAAAGTTATGCCGCTTATGCCAAAGCAATGACAATATCAACTCAACATTAAATCATATTGATTCGGATAATTTATCATTATTCCAGAAATTGAATAGCATTTCACCAGAAATTGTAAGTATGATAAATAAGGTTATGTAGTTATAGTTGTTATTACGTAGATATATTTTAATTTGCTTATATTTATTTATAGCTTATAAATTTATAAACAAATGTTTCGAGTATCAAAGCATATTTAAGCGAAGGTGGATTCAGAGATTGCAACATTGCAGCGCATGGAAAAAAACCGCATGACAAACTGGGCGCCTGGCATGGTACGGCATAGAAAAACCGAAGTATTCATTTCTTTTCGCGGTAATTCTAACATTCAAATTTTATTTATTTTAATTATTTGTGATTCTGTATGACAATAATTGTTTTGTTTATATATATATATATATATATATATATATATATATATATATATATATATATATTGTATTCCGGGTTTTTGAGATTAATTTAGTATAGATAATTATTAAACAATAAAAAATTATATGCAATATGTTAATGTACTTTTATGTAATATATAATAGCTTTGTGTTACATTATTATTATGTATTAGCGCAAGGTATGAATAATCATATTATTATATTATTATTATGAAATTTTTAATTTTTTATCAAATTAGGGTTTTCAGTATTTCAATGTTATTCTCCTTGGGTCCAAAATTCAAATGTTGTAACGGTTTATTAATTGTATGTATTTTTGTTCTGTCAGTCACAGCATATAGTCTGTAGTAGTTATATGGTAGTTATCTCTGATATAGTCATATCATAAGTAAAAATGGATTTTCTAAATAAAGTAATTTTCTAAATAAGTAATGAAAGTGTGATTTTTTTAAATATAATTTTTAAAAATACAATTGTATTTTACGTTAGTTAAAATTAATAGAATATTAATATTTTTAGTTCTATCGTGGATTTCAAATTTTGGGGGCCAGCAACATGATACGATTATTATGCATCGTATATGGTATGCGTGCTCCAAAAAATAGTAAATATTTATTTTATAATTTATTTGGTTGTTTGTTAATGCAAGGCTATTGTTTCATGTTTGCAGCACAAATCAAAAACCAACTAGGTTTTTGTGTAAGTGGCCAGGGGTGAAGCAACTCACTCGATTAGTTCAGAGGGACCAAAATAGGAAAAGGCTAAGCAGAAATGTCCTGGTACACATTGGAACAAATGACATTTTGAAAGTAAGTCTTAAATAGCAATATTTAATAATTTTTCTGAACAAAAAATTTTTGTTTTTCACATCATACATTTTCATTTATTTCTATAACACAACTTATTTTCAGAAAATGTCTATTGCGGTGCTTGAAAAAAGCACTGCGGGGGCACAACGTATATTGGTGTACAATTCCACCAATATTACGAAATATTATCAACAACCATGAGGAGAGACGCCTTGAGGCATTTAACAAGGCTATAAGGAAAATAAGTATATAGATATAGGTACATATATAAATATAAATATAATATTTTTTGTTTAATGAATTCAGATTCCAAAGTCCTGGATATTTACAATTTATTCATAGACCAATACGGATGTATCCTATACAAATCCTCAGAATCAGAGGCATATGAGAGAGAAAATCGACGAAGTTCATTTCAACGAAAGGGGGATTTGTGCTATACAAGAGTTTTTCAACTATAATCTCCCTGGAGGTAAAAAATCTTTAATTTTCTTTTCTTTTCCAGTTGAAATATAATTTTATCAGTTTTCTCTCACTCTACCTTGAGTTGTTGCCAATAGCCCCCTTTATCTAATTTTTTTTCTTCCTCACCCCCACCCGGAAGCACGAATACCGAAGCTGGCCCCCAAAGAACTTAATTTAGAATATATTTTAATTTTTTTTTAATATATGTTATCATTATTATTATATATTGTTATTTATCGTTTTATGTTTAGTTTTAATTTAGAATAAATTTTAATTTTTTTTCTTATTGTATATTATTATTATTATTATTATATATTATTATTTATTGTTTTATGTTCAGCTTTGATTTAGAATACTTTTTATTTCTTATTGTATGTTATTATTACTTATTTATTTTTTTGATATATTTAGAAAATTATAAATATTTTAGATTTATTTATTATTTTATTTACAAATAGATTTTGATCCCGTTTATAAACTTACAAAAATAATTTCTTTAATAATTTGACATGTTACGATTAAATAATGAATATTGAAATATTATCTGTATTTTCTAATAAATGAAAGAAAAAAATAAATGAATAAAAGAACATTGTTTATTATTTGCTTTATTCACATTTATATTATTTATACAATTGTTTATCGAAATATATTGTATTATTGAAATGTATATGGATCAGGTTTTTCTTCTAAATCAACGATCCAATCGCTGCCACGGCAACAAATTCTTAACGGTGATTGTCGAATTTGTCACCGCAATAAACCACCGTATTGATACGATGGGCCCAAGCTGCTACAGTGGGGAAGGCGTGTCGGTTCGATTGTGTGAACGTATCAATATCGATATTTAAGATAACTCGATCACTCCGGACTTAACTCTCGAATGGTTTAGTCAACGATCAGTTCCGGTAGAATTAGGGCGCCAGCTGACCTTAAATAGGTAACGTTGACTACGATTCGGCTGGTCAACTAGCCGTGGAAAGAAGAAGTGATTTCATAATAATACTAATAATAAAACAACGTTTGTTTGTTCAATTAAAATATAATATATTCTTGACTTTAAATATATAACTAATAAATTATCAAGTACAATAGCGTTGGTAATTTGTAATGTGAAATTTATGATTTGGCCAAGTGAGTATCCACGAGCATCAAACAAAAGAAAATTAATATCTAAATCTAATAAACTACGAACCGAGAGAGTGACGATTCGCGTCGGCGACTTTTGGGTTTAAAACTGAAACGTAGTTAGCCTATAAATCGAAGTAGATGAACCTACCACACGAGTGACAATGGTCGACCATAGCTATCAATTGCGCAACGTAACAATAGAATAGCAATAATGTAAAATCCGTCGCAATACTAAACCCTAGTAGTCAAGACTACGACTCGTACGCTACTCGTAAAAATTAAAGAAAAGTATGATAACAATAATAAGAGAAAAATGTAAATCAATCTAGCGCAATAACCTTATTGACCAAATTTTACAATAAATGTAATACAATCTTAAGTTCGTACCATTCGCAAGATATGAACACAACGTTAATTAAATTATACTCATAAAATAACGATATGGAATGTTTAAGCAGTAAATAAATGTAAATAGTATTAATGTAAATCTAGATTCATATACGTATTATCGAATTTAGCCTGATCGGTACCAGTTAGCAATGCCTGTTTGTAGTGCAAGTAGTCTACTGACACTTCTTTCTACCTATTCAAGAAACTATAAATTTTATTGTTACATAATATCTAGAGAACATAAACCATTTTATCGTCTAGCAAGTTTTCTATACAAAATTCCCGTTCATTTTAAATAAATTTCTCTACATTAATTTAAAGTACCTAATAGCCAACTAATAGAATAGGTATTTGTTGATTTTTTTTCAGTTTGATAATTTCCCGTACCAAAAATATTTCCCGTACATTGTTAAATTCCCGTACAATTCCCACTTTTCCCGCCCGCTAGGCATCCTGGTGATTAATGTTATCTTTATCTTCATAAATTTCTGTTGCTTCTTTTATCAATCTACTGTTAATAACATTGATTAGTCTTGCAATAATTACAGTATCTTCAAATTTCACATCGTGAAGATACTCGTAACGCATGTTGAGCAATAGCAGATTTATCTAGATTTCTAGATGTCTAAACAATACGTCTAAACCATCCAGAAAAATTTGTTATTACTCAACATACGTTAGAATATCTTCTTGATGTAAAATTCGAAGTTACTGTAATAATTGCAAGATCAAGCAATATTAATAACAGCAGATTTAATAAGAGAAGCAATAGAAATTTATAAAGAAAAAGATAACATCAATCACAATAAAGAAAGCACTGCATTTATATAAAATTTAGCTACCACTAATTAAAAAAATTATGATCTAATTATGTCTAGTTTTGTTATGTCTAGTAAGTGTGGTTTCTATGTTCTATTGTTATTTACTGAAAATGTCTCTTTGTATCTTTTTTCTTGATAAAATATTAATACAGAACTTAAACCTAAAGCCGATTTATTTTAGGAAAAAAAGATTAGTTTAGTAAAAAGTTAAAAGACAGAAACAACTTCTCCGCTTTTTCAATAAAAAAAGAGTGAAAGTATTGTAAAAGATTTCGATTTGATTTACCTGACATTGGGTTAATATTAGCGGTAGGCGGATCTAAGCCAGATTTCTCCGACGAACCAAAACTGGTAGATGGTTTCGATGCGGGCGGTAAACCTAATTGTCTTTGCAGTTGATTGAAATAAAGTCAGACGCGAGCTGAATGAACTTCAAACTATCAAAACGTTCATTCAGCTCGCGTCTGACTTTATTTCGTTCGTCGGTCAGTTCGATGAGTTTCATTTTGACTGTTTTTAACACCACTTTGGTACGTTTGTCTTTCTCACTTTCGCTATTCTTCAACGTGGTACCTATTCTCCTTCTTCAGCCATTCGTTTTCTTTGTGCGGTTAGTTCGCTGACACGTTCCTTATTCGCCTTTTTCCAGTTTGACAATACGTTGTTCGACTTGGTGCCGACCCTCTTCACGATAGCTATCGTGTAGTTCAGTTGGTACTTCTATGCTTAAGCTTTTTCATCGTTCATGCGTTTTTCTTCGTCAATCGCTTTCTCTAATTCCTCAAATTGTGTTTTATATTTCTTAGCAATCTTTCTAACTTGAGTTTCTTTCGCACAAATATCCGTTAGCATCACGTCTTTGGCAGCAAGATCTTTGTATTTTCATCCGTGCGTTGTGCAGCAATCTCTCTCGCTTCGATTAACTCCTGACTCATACGAACGATTTGCTGTTTAATACAGCTTAATTCGTCCGATTGTTTTCCCATGTCCTGCGCTTGTTTCCGATTCTGTTGCGATAGATTATTGGTAAAACACAATAGGGAAAGATCTGTGAAAAAGCACGCAAGCAGTAAGAATCATAGGCAACTTCTGAGTGCACAAAATCAAAGTACGTCTATTACCAATTTTATTACTCCAAAATTTTCTCAAACACATTTAAAAAGCACTATTGCTGAGCTGAGTATGGTTTACCATATTGTAAGACACCGACATAATGATAGTTGTCTTTCTAAACTAATTCATTGTGGAAAAACAAAAGCATCTTGTTATACTGAAAATATACTTGGTCCAAAATCGTTAGAAATTGTTTTAAATGATTTAAAAAATGATGAGAAACGCCGTTATTTTTCCCTTTCAACAGATGCTTCCAACAGAGGCAACGAAAAACTTTTTCCGTTGATTGTTACATATTTCGTGCTTGAAACAGGGACCAAAAACAAAATATTAGATTTTTATGCAGATGATTATGAATCTTCAGCATCAATTTATAATAAGATTATGGATTGCCTCAATGCTTTAGATTTGTCTATTGACAATTTAACCGCATTTAGTGCTGACAATGCTAACGTGAATTATGGGAAGCATAATTCCGTTTTTCAAAAACTAAGGGAAAACAATTCGTATTTAATAAAAGCAAATTGCAACTACCATCTTATCCATAACGCCGCAAAATATGGGTGTAGGAAGTTGTCTCTGGATATAGAAACACTAGTCAATAAGATTTAATCCGAATTTAGCAGCAGCACTACGCACAAAAGAGAACTTAAAGAATGTTATGAATTTTTTACTATGAAGTTTGCCCAAATGGGAAAAAAATGTACCAACTAGGTGGCTTAGTTTAACTAAAGCGGTGGATAGACTTATTGCCTCTTGGCCCGCTCTTAAATTATATTTTCTAAATCAAGGAAAAGAACTGTGTGACCCATTCCCCCCCTTTGGAATATATTCAAGAATCAACAAGACGAACTTGCTGAAGATATGAATAATCCATCTTTGAATGAATTATACATATATTTTGCTTCTCATTTTCTAAACGTAGGTACTTAGTGAATCTATTTTAATTTTAGAAAGTGATTATATTTCGTCGACTGAATTGCATGACATAATGATACTACTAAAACAAAAGCTAGAGATTAGAATTCAAGATAATTTTTTTTGGTGCAAAAGTCAAAGATTCTATTCATAAATTAAAACCATATCAACAACAAAAATTTATATCTGAAGCTAAAAGTGCTTACAAACGGACACTTGATTATATATGCCAGAACTACAAGTTTGAATCGAATCCAATTCAATATTTATCAGCTTTGAATATAAAAAAACGGAATTTAAATTACGAATCTGTTCAAAAAGTAGCCGAAGTTTTAAATTTAAATGTTAATGGAGACCGTATTTACGAAGAGATTCATAGTATAAATTTGAGTTTGCCAAATATAAAAAATGGTAATATGACGAGAAAAGGCCATGAGTATTCCTGTGAGTAATGCATTTGTGGAAAGAATATTTTCGATTATGGAATCGGTATGGCGTGCAGATCGAAATCGCATGCGGGTAGAATTAGTGAAAGCAGAGCTGTGTACCCGAGTAAATTTTAATATGGAATGCCAAGATTTTTTTTTATTTTCTCAATCAACCTGATCAGATTCGATTTTTAAAGGCTGCACAGGACCAAAAAAAATATAATTTTAAAAAATAAATGTGTTCTTATTTCTTACTTATATTACAATATTTTATATCAGTTCAGTTTTTGTTTTATAAGTGTTTCGTTCTGTAAAGTTTATTTAGATTTCTGTGAAATAAAGTTTGTTTAATTTTTTGGATAACATCCCCCCTCAAACTCCCACCCACCTATATTTTGCCTAAAAATAAAGTCCAAATAAGTGCTATTTTTACTTTATAAAACGACAGTTTTCTTTTCGTTATTAGCTTTAATATCTTTAAAATGATTAATTTGAATCTATAACAATAAATAAAGCCCATTTAATACAAATGCTAGTTATTTTTTTATACTAATATTGGCAATACTTAAGGTAATATTGCCAATATCAGTATACTGTCGTTTTATAAAGTATAAATATTATTTCAATTTTATTTTTATAAAAAATAAAAAATTAAGTTGTAGTTTATTTTGTTTTACGTGTTGGCACTCACTCGTGACGTAAGTTTAATAATGTTTAGACCAGCTTTACCGTCCCAAAATCTCCGGCCCAAGGCTGTGAAAGAGTTGGCAACCCTACTTTCCATGAATATTTTTTGTGTGTAGAAAATGCTCAAAGTGTTGGATATAATACAATTGGTGCTTTTAAATTTACAAAGTCCTAAAGAATACACTGGAAACTACTTTAGGCGAACGTATGCAACACTTCTTGCTGATTCCGGAGCGAACATTTTAGCTTCAAATAGACATGGTGGATGGAAATCTTCCACTGTAGCGGAAGATTACATTGAAGAATCAATACAAAATCAAATTAATGTTGCTAAAAAAAAACATTAACATTATAAAAGGAGCTGTTACTAAAATAATTTTTTTAAAAAACTGCAAACCTTAAAATTTTCCGGAAAATCCCAATTGCCAAACCTCTCTGAAGAAGGTGTTTCTTTCTCCAATTTTACTATTAATAATCCTTTGTTCACTATTAATATTACTAACAATTAATTTAATAAATTATAATACTTTTAAATAAAGTTTTTGATGTAGTATTTATTTTTACAATTATAAAAATGTAGGACAATGCAATAAAATGTCACAAAAGTCAAAAAGGTTATGTAAGCATTATTAAAAATTAAACAAAACTTCAAATCAACATAATTTTTCTCAGTTTAATTGCTTTTTATTTTCGTGTAAAATAAAAAAATAATGTAATAGTTATTTTCTGAATTTCTAGAAATAACCACACAAAACCCACTTAAAAATAATATTGAAATTTACTAATAGATGGCATTTCAATCACTGTGATTATGAGTTGAATTGTAAATAATATTTTAAAATAAAATTTTTATATTTTGATTGTTATGTAAGATAAAAAATATTGTGTAAATCATAAATTACTATTACATATAATTACCAAAAAAAATATATTAAGATGATGATAAAATAAAATTTTATTTCGAACTTCTTTGAATCTCTATAGTGTAAAACAGATATAATACTCATAGAGTAAGTATAGATTAAGTTATATAAAATTAGTTTTAACTGATTACACCTACATTTTTTTTAACTTATCCATTTATCATACATCAATTTATTCCTAATAATACCACATACTCCATACAATAATATCGTTTTCACAGCAATCACTTTCTTTATAAGCTTCTGAAGCTAAATCTATATTCATTATTATACATCAAGTATTTAGATATAATACTAAAATAATAGGTTTGCTTAAATTATATTCTAAACTAGTTCGAAATTATATTTTTTTATATATAAATTCCCAATTAATCAACAGATAGGCTTACGCTAATATCAGAGCGGTTACACATTCGTTACTAATTTCATAACGTTAACAAGTGTCACCCTGTCAACCACTGTCTGACGCCGGAGCGAATATTCGTTATGTTTGACTTGTGTCTGTGTGTCAGAATTTTATATTTCTAAATATTCGAAGATTTTTCAATATTGTAAGTATTTTGAATATTGAATAAGTACTAGCCTTATGATATACGTAATTTTAAGTACATACACGTAACTAGTTGTTATTAAATAGAAAAGCAAAGTTGAATCTATTTTATATAATAATTTTTTTATACCTAGATTTGATAATCGCCATCTTGAATATTTGTTAAAAAAAATTCAATTAGTATTTTTGCTCAATCCTATACAAAATAAAAATGTGCATATTTGGTTATTTAAATATATTCTATTGAATTAAAATAAATAATATATTATATTTTTTATAATTATATTGAAGTATTATTTTTCTCTCTCATCAATTTGAAATAATGCATTTCAAATAATTTTTATTAGAAACATCAATGTATTATTAACCCTGGAGTTTCATACATATTTTTAAGTAATAAATCGTAAAATCTTATAACTCAAACGTTTTCAATATTTTGGTAAATAATAATTTATTTTTAAAATGATTTTGTATTAAATGTTAAACATATATCAACATTATTTTAAATATATGTTACATACAAAACTAAACAGAAATAAAATATCAACGAATCAGCCTTGATTTTGTAATAACTTGTTACATTGACTCGTAATGGCCGTATTCATAAAACTTCGTAAAATGCTTCATTACAAAACGAACTGTTTCATTTTAATGAACGTTAAAATTAAAAAGAATAAGAATTATCTGAAGTGAGGTGAGATCTCAGTAAATTTTAGGTAAAAAGAATACAGTTACGAGAAATATTTCATCGATTCCATTAGATTTTCGGATTCCTCGATTTAAGTACGAGTCGTCATCCTACCTACATTCATATATAGAATTATTAATATTTAAACACTCGGTGACGACGTTATAAATAATAACAGTTAAATAATCTAACGTTTCTAAACGATTTACTCATCACAACTAAATGACTAAATCGTTTAGACTAAACGTTAGATTATTATCTAACTGTAATTACATATAGAATTAGTTAAACCGCGATATAGCATCGGATACCAACCTAACCTAATAAAGCCAGTATTTTCTAGAATATTTATACAAAATTATTGCTAATTGAATTAATTTATCAAAACATAGATTATAAACTTGAATAATTTGTCAATCAAAGTTAAATAATACACAAGATTACCAAATGTAATTATATTATGTAATTTTAAACTGGTTATTCCTTTACGGGAATTTATTGAAAATCTGAATTTTGACCTGATCACTTTGATGTCATTTTTTTAAGTAAAAATTTAACTATTTTCAAGTTAAAAAAATACAGTTGAAAACTTTTGAACGGTACAATTATGTATTGTGTTCTGTATTTGTTGTAAAAGTTCCCAAAATAAATGTTGAAAAATACCTTAAAAAAAATCGATACTACAAATTTAAATATACCTTCTTAAATATAAATAATTTCTAGACTCTATCATGTGAATTATTTTAATTTTGTAATATTTTAATCAACAGCAATCAACCAAAAGCAAACTTGTACTTTTAAATTAATTTAATTTTAACAGCGCTTTCTTCAAATAATATTGAGATTCGGGTAAAGAACGGATTAATTCCTTATCAATCACGAAATGAATGAATTATTCTAACTAGAAGATAATCACGCTAATTCGTGTTACAAAATTTCTAAGTTTTGACTTTTCTCGGAAAGTTGGTAACATAATTTTTATTAAAATTATAATTTTTGTGGGCACTAGGAGAAAGTTTTCTGAAAATTTGATCAAAATCGAATAAATAATGTAGCCACAATGAATTTTTAAAAAATTTTGTGATATTTTTTTCTCGATAAGTTTCTTTAAAATTTGATAATTTATTTAGGCACTAGGAGAGTCTTTTATAAAAATTTGATTAAAATCGGGTAAATAAAGTGGTCATAATGAATTTTTAAAAATTTTAGTAATTTTTTTCTCGGAAAGTTGGCAACACTGTTTTTTGTTAAAATTGCATAAATTATATGAATACTAGGAGAATCTTTTGTGAAAATTTGATCAAAATCGGATAAATAATGTAGCCAATATGAATTTTTAAAAACTTTAGTAATTTTTCTTTCGGAAAGTTGGCATCATTAGACAAATTTATCCTGAATATTTCATTAAAATCGCTTGAACCGTCTAGGAGAAGTTGTCATCACAAAATTTTGACTGAGCGAGCGAGCTGACGACGCACATCCATACACCTAAATAAACTAGGTTCAGATTAGTCATATACAAAAAAAAAATTTTTTAAATGTTACAGACACCATACCAAACGCTATACGACTTTTCCTTGCAGTTAAAGTGGTAAAAATTAAAATAACAGTTGCTTATATTTTGTTTCTATCGGGTTATAGTTTGTTGTTTGTTTGTATATTGTTGTTGTTGTAACTGTATTATAGGTTATCGTGGCAAATCCGAAATGAATCTAACACAACACATTCGGAATCGTCACAGCGACAACTTAGACACGCGTCAAGTTCCTTGTCCGATTTGTAAGAAACTCTATGCATCGAAAAAAAAGTCTGTTTGTGCATATGAAATTGCATAATCCGAGCGATATGCGACACAAGTGTCCTATCTGCACGAAAAGCTTCGACTACAAGAGCCATTTCAATCTGCATATGCGTCGACACACCGGCGAGCGACCGCATAAATGCGAGCATTGCGATAAAGCATTCACATCGACCAGTCACTATAAGTGTCATGTGAGGACGCACACAGGTTGGTTATTTAGTTGTTATGGTTGGTTAGGTTGTTTATGTAACCTTTTAAAAAAAACCTTGTATAAAACAGTCATAACCTTGTAAAAAACAGTCATAACCTTGTAAAAAACAGTCATAACCTTGTATAAAACAGTTATAACCTTGTAAAAAAACAGTCATAACTTTGTGAAAAACAGACATAACCTTGTATAAAACAGTCATAACCTTGTATAAAATGTATAATGTTTGTTGGTGTTTAGGTGAGCGTCCATATCTGTGTAAGTTCTGCGAGAAGAAATTCCGTCAGAGTTCAGCACTTTCAGACCACACTCGCATTCACACAGGAGAACGACCTTATAAATGCGAACACTGTTCGAAAACTTTTAATCAATCGGGATCATACAAGACGCATTTGAAAGTGCACCGAGATCGCACTGCTGGCAAAATCAACTAATTGTATTGCGTAATTATTATTGTGCAAAAAAACAAATACATTCATCTATCAAATCAATAAATATCTTTATTTAATATTCACTCGTCTTAAATTGTCAATTTTTTATTTTATCATCACCTTACCCTAATAGATTTTAATTATTGATGCAACGCATACTAGATAATAAATTTATTAATAAAGGACAAATGACAATCGCAAATTTTGTTGGAATATTCACAAACATTCATCAATCAATCAATAAATATCTTTATTTATTCGTCTGAAGTCGTGATAATTGTAAATAAATTTATTGATAAAGAAATC
Source organism: Clivina fossor (assembly GCA_963966155.1). Classification (NCBI taxonomy): domain Eukaryota; kingdom Metazoa; phylum Arthropoda; class Insecta; order Coleoptera; family Carabidae; genus Clivina; species Clivina fossor. Next base: position 110,085 of record OZ014570.1, on the reverse strand, counting down.
TCGTAAAGGGAAAATTTTAACTTGAAATTTTGTTGGAATTCTAGTATTTATATAATTTATGTAATTTTAACAAAATACAGTGTTGTCTATTTTTCGAGAAAAAAAATACTAAAATTTTAAAAAATTTATTATGACCACTTTATTTAACCGATTTTAATCAAATTTTTATAAAAGATTCTCCTAGTGCCTAAATAAATTATACAACTTTAACAAAATACAGTGTTGCCAACTTATCGAGAAAAAATCACAAAATTTTTAAAACTGTTGTGGCTACATTATTTATTCGATTTTGATCAAATTTTCAGAGAAATGTTTCCTAGTGCCCACATAAATTATAATATTATTAAAATACAGTGTTGCCAACTTTCCGAAAAATGTCAAACTGGTCTATACAGGGTGTAACAGAATAACTATTCCTAATTTTAACTGGAGTATCCTGGGCTCAGAATATGAAGATTTAATGCAAATCACTGAGATAAAATGTGGCTCCTTACTGAGCTACAGGGTGTTTTATATAAAAATTTAAATACGATTTTTGCCCAGTACTTTAAAACTATTTGACGTATCCTTATCATACTTGGCAGAAAGTGTAGGTACCGTACACCATACTAAATTATGTTAAATAAAAGTTTCTGGCTACTGCCAGTGGCGTACGACAGGGGCAAGTGCGAGGTTGATTCTTCCTAAATTCTACGCCACTGGCGGAATTGTCATTTTAGCACAATTTTTAGATTCTACAATACTTTTTGTGTAAAAAACATACTCTTCCTTCGTAACGATAAAGTCACTATTTTTAGAGATATTTAAAGTTAAACGTAAGCTGCACCCTTGGATTTTTTTTAAAATTTGCTCAAAAAAACTGAAAAAATTCAGTAAAATAGAGAAAAAAATTAGCTACATAATAACTAAGTAACTTTTTTCTCTAACTCATTCTGGTTTATCAGAAAAAATTATTGAAAATTTATATTTTTTGCATTTTAATTTTTTATTTTTAATAATTTTTCCAGCCAAACCAGAATGAGTTAGAGAAAAAAGTTACTTATTTATTATGTAGCTAATTTTTTTCTCTATTTTATTGAATTTTTTCAAATTTTTTGGAGCAAATTTTGAAAAAATCCCAAGGGTGCAGCTTATGTTTAACTTTAAATATCTCAAAAAATAGTGATTTTATCGTTACGAAGGAATAGTATGTTTTTTGCACAGAAAATATTGGAGAATCGAAAAATAGTGCTAAAATGACAATTCCGCCAGTGGCGTAGAATTTAGGAAGGATCAATCTCTCACTTGCCCCTGTTGTACGCCACTGGCAGTAGCCAGAAACTTTTATTTAACATAATTTAGTATGGTGTACGGTACCTACACTTTTTGCCAAGTATGATAAAGATACGTCAAATAGTTTTAAAGTACTGGGCAAAAATCGTTTTTAAATTTTTAATTAAAACACCCTGTAGCTCAGTAAGGAGCCACATTTTATCTAAGTGTTTTGGGTCAAATCTTCATATTCTGAGCCCAGGATACTCCAGTTAAAATATTTCCAATTACTTACAAATCACCCTGTATATATATATATATATATATATATATATATATATATATATATATATATATATATATATATATATTAGACTGTGCCAAAAAAAAAAAAAAATTTTATATCTTGCTCTTCTTTTAGTATATGTTACAATACATAAAAACATGGCAGTATGCCGGATTTGAGCCAAATCGGTTAACATTTAGAGGTCGCTCAAGTCGAAAACGTGTTATCGTTTTCGACAAATTATCGATTATGGAGACTTTTTAATATTTATTCACGTCTATTTATTATTTATGCAATAAATCATGTTTTAGTATTTGAAAACAGTATTAGAAAGATTGCTGAACGATTGAAGTCAACGTCGGTTGAGTATTACGGAAGTACCGTAACTATTTGCTTGGCTATCTGAGCTAAAATTTCAGTTTTTTTATAATAATAGCTGAAACAACTATACTTTCATGCATCCTTATCATTCATTTAATGTTTTTCAGTTTATACATGTTATATAAATTGTTTTTAATGTACATGTTCTTAATTAAAACCAACATATATCTACCAAAAAATAATTATTTACATTACATGAGAAATCGCACTTATGTTTTTCCGAAGTAAAACTAAAAATAATAATAATTAATTGTGAATTGATATTCAATTAGTTAATTGAACTTCATTACAGACAGTGTAATATATGCTTTTTAAGCTTCCCGTATCCGACATTGGTATAATATACCCTTGTCTGTATTACGCGGTGCCGTTCGATGTCGGCTTGTCGAAGGCTAAGCAACATAAGTCGATAGTTCTAAATTATATTGGAGGAATCACATGTTTTGTTTATTTAATTAATATAATTAGTAATTTTAAAACATTTTAATGAGCTAATTATGAAGTTTCATTTATTCAACATCTTTTGTTAATAGTCAATAATAATATTTACAAATTCGATTTAGCGGAACTTTGTTTCAGCCTTCTATATTCGCTTACAATTTTTAGCAAATATTGCTTTTGTTCTTCATTTTTTGTGAGCGAAGAATTGAATTGTGTGAGTTGAAAATGAGCAAATTGCTCTTGCAGCTCATAGAAAATTTGGAAACCATTTATGGTACCTTTCTGATGAAATCATTGGTCTAGCATTTTTCGATTCCAATGTAAGGTAAAGGAGGCTAACATTGACAGTAGGGTAACATTGACACATCTTTGAAAATGGCTTTTAAAATTTTCATAGTAAGTCACAGAACGCTGTTGATTAGCTCTAAAAATAATGTATATGACTACTGTAGATAATATCACCATCCATCGCTCGTTGCTCGAAGCTTAGGGCTTATGGCGTATGGATACCGACGTGTTGTTTTTTATATGGTGACAATTCGTGTTTGAAACTTCCATTCTAAGAGGTTTTTACCTGCAATTCGCGTATCATTTCATGCACAATTCGTTTTTTTTAAGAAAGCGAGGAGGTCATTTTACTTTTCCGGACATTACAGACAAAAGTTACGTCCTTGCTACAGATATAGTACGCGTGCTGCCTCAACCACGAATTCGTCGTGACATGTATTTTTTTCAAACAAATTTTTTCGATGCGGAGTAAAATTCTTTAATTGTTAATTAATTGCATGTATATTATAAATTTTCTTAAAATTACAATAAAGTTCACTCTTATGTTATTATTCCTTTATTTACTACATAGTATTTACTTATAATAAGAATAGAAGAATTATTTATCACTAAAGAAATAATTGGTTTCATAAAAATGCACTTTTGACCAATTTTTTTAAATAAATTTAAAATTGTCAAATTATAAAAAGAAAGTTCTATGTCAAAATTAAATTCCTATATTGTAACATTGCCATTTCAATGCATAAAGCAAGAAAAAACAAGGCATGTCAATGTTACCCACATGTAGGGTAACATTGACTAATTATGGTATATACATATATATTAAATATTTTCAATACCGTTTATGATAATCAATAAATTACTTTACATTTTAGAAACTAATATATGAAGCTAATTTTTCTGCTAAGAAAAAATAAATTATAAATCTTAATAAAATTTAAAAAAATTAATAACTAAAGATGTGTCAATGTTTGACTGTTTTACCTTACCCTCCAAAATAAAACAAAAAATGGTTACAGATTTAAAGGAGAATATTAATTTTAACGAACCAGTAAACCGAATAGTGATAGATACGAGTTCGAATGCAATCTTAGATTATTGGAAGACACGTAATTTCGAAGAGTTAGTATCACAACATACACAAAAACTGTTCGAGAAATTTCAGATTAATTGTGATTTTCTTGACGATGATCCAGTATCATGGGAATCAAATGATAATTACAGAAAAGCTAAATATTTGTTTTCGCATTTGCGCGTTATCAACGATGCATCAGAAAGAAGAGTAGCATTGATCACACAATTCAATTCTTCACTCACAAAAAATGAAGAACAAAAGCAATATTTGCTAAAAATTGTAAGAGAACATAGAAGGCTGAAACCAAGTTCCGCTAAATTGAATTTGTAAATATTATTATGGACTATTAACAAAAGATGTTGAATAAATAAAACTTTATATTAACTCATTAAAATGTTTTAAAATTACTAATTATATTAATTAAATAAACAAAAACATCTGATTCCTCCAATATAATTTAGAACTATCGACTTATGTTGCTTAGCCTTCGACAAGCCGACATCGAACGGGACCGCGTAATACAGACAAGGGTATATTATACCAATGTCGGATACGGGAAGCTTAAAAAGCATATATTACACTGTCTGTAATGAAGTTCAATTAACTAATTGAATATCAATTCACAATTAATTATTATTATTTTTATCATGTAATGTAAATAATTATTTTTTGGTAGATATATGTTGGTTTTAATTAAGAACATGTACATTAAAAACAATTTATATAACATGTATAAACTGAAAAACATTAAATGAATGATAAGGATGCATGAAAGTATAGTTGTTTCAGCTATTATTATAAAAAAACTGAAATTTTAGCTCAGATAGCCAAGCAAATAGTTACGGTACTTCCGTAATACTCAACCGACGTTGACTTCAATCGTTCAGCAATCTTTCTAATACTGTTTTCAAATACTAAAACATGATTTATTGCATAAATAATAAATAGACGTGAATAAATATTAAAAAGTCTCCATAATCGATAATTTGTCGAAAACGATAACACGTTTTCGACTTGAGCGACCTCTAAATGTTAACCGATTTGGCTCAAATCCGGCATACTGCCATGTTTTTATGTATTGTAACATATACTAAAAGAAGAGCGAGAAATAAAAAAAATTTTTTTTTTGGCACAGTCTAATATATATATATATATATATATAAAACGAAAATATAATGACTGATAATAATTTTAGATGTCTGTGGATAATGGGTTTTGCAGTCAGAAATTTGGGATAGATGTTAAATAAAACTCATTCACAGACATATATATATATATATATATATATATATATATATATATATATATATATATATATATATACATATTGCTTATATCTTGTATTTATTCACACACAAACATGCATTTTCAGTAATTAATTATAAAAATTCAAGCTGAAATTAGTAATGCAAATAATGTTCATTTAACTTAACTGAAATAGTTTAATCAGATTAAATATTATGTTGGCGTTATAGTTATGTTTAGTGCTGCTTCCATACTTTGTGGTGTATATAGTAACTAACTACTAGTATAATAATGTTTACATTATTGTACTAGTTCCTAAAATAACTACTTACTACATACAGGCGCAATATGGTGTTGTAATGTAAATATTATGCTACGCTTGAAGAAAAAATATTTAATAGAGAAATTTCTTATTCTACTTTTTTGCATTTACAACCAATATTATCTATAATTATATAAAATGGTGCACATAAATGTATAATATTCTTAAATTATCTATTGCTAACTTGATTGAATTGTTATGTTTCTCTAATTATTGTTAATATTTTTGTTTTATTTTTTTTTTTTTAAATATTAAACTTCTACGTTTCTTTTTAATTAGGCCGTATTTTAATTAGATTTAATTAAATAAAATTTGCTAAAATATATTGTTAATATTAACCAAACTCTGTGTCAATATCAAAAAAAAATTTTTTTTTTATTGATTTAAATAAATCACTTTTATATTTATACGTTTCAATGTATATAGATTTTTGTCTAGTTTTTGTTAAACAATTTAAATTATATATACTTCTAAATTTCTTAATTATCATTAATGTTTATTTTTTCTTTAAATATTTTGTATTTTTTTTTGTATTTAATACGTTAAAGTAAAAACTGTATTGGCTAGAGAAAATAATGATAAAAATATAGTGGAAAATTAATTTGTTATTTTCTCTGTTTTTCTAATTAAAGGTAAATCGCTGAGGAAAAACCGTAACTTCATTCCGAAAAATTTAAAATGTCTCTCTCCATCGAGGTATTGACGCAGCTGAAATGCAGTCAGTGCGAGGGATATTTGTCGTGCAGTCCCGTTTACATTGCCGAAGATAGGAGTAAGTTTTGCGGCAGATGCACGGTGCCCGAAGAAAAATCAGTTGTACGAGAAGTAGATTACGAATTACTGGCGGAATCTCATCAATTCCCCTGTAATAATCTAGCAGCTGGTTGTACCCAAGAAATACAATTTAACGACAAACATCATCACTCAGTCTGTGGCTATCGTCAGTTGATATGCCCGATTGGAGTGAAGTGCGAATGGATTGGAAGGAAAGACCAACTACTGGAACATTGCAAAGTAGAACATCCCAGTCAGATACGGGAAAATGGCTGCACCTTTAAACACATAATTACAAGTTCCTCGCAACAGACGTATCTCCTGGTTATATGTCGTATATTATTTCTTTTTCACACAAAGGTGTGTCTAGAAACGAAGAAGATCTATCACAGTGTACGACATTTGACGGGTACACCTCGTCAAGGCGATGTAAAATACGATCTAATTGTTACCAAAGGTAAAACTGAATTGAAATGTTCAAATACAGTTGCTGATGAAGGTGTTCGTGTCTTGCAGCATGATACGTCTGTTGTGCATGATATAAATTCGTTGATAAGTGTATTTTTGCGTAATTTCTGCAGCAATAATTATTTTTCCGTATTTTTGGTATATATAGTGACAATAGTTTTCAGTAAAAAGATTTTATATATATATTTTATTTATTGATACATGTATTTTACATCTATTTTTATATGTTTTGACAAAAATACTCATAATATTAAGTAAGTACATTTGATTAAAATTAATTTTTACATAATGTGTTATTTTTTGTAATGAATTCTTGTTTATTTGTAATTATAAGAATTGTATTATGTATATTTATTTGACATTTTTCTAATAAATGCTTTCTTCATTGTCTTTTTAGCGACTTGATAAAGACTCGAACGTTGGTCGAAAGCTCGTCAAAATTTAAAAATGAGTGTTTGATTTATCCTTAAACATCTTACTGTTTTGGCTGCTTCACCCACATAACAAAAAAGTTTTTAAAAATAAATATTTCCAGCCGTAAACTTTATTATACTATATATATATATATATATATATATATATATATATATATATATATATATATATATATATATATATATTAATATATTAATTTTAATAGAAATGTAATTATTTTTCGATAATATTGAATATTCAATAAAATTTACTTGAAACAATGGAAACAATTTTAATTTTTTTTACTAAAAGCAATAAAAGCAAACGACATATTTAATTTTTAAATTTTGTATAATTATCTAAATAGTTCTTAACAAATTTTGATTTGAAAAGATCGAGCTAGAGTAGTTCAAACATGGCTTTAATATTATTAAATTAATAATATTAAAATTAATAATACTCAAAAATATTGAGATTTTCAATTTTTCCCAATGTCCTAATGTCCAATGTTCAATGTCCTAGTAATATTAAAATTGTCTATATTTGAAAAAAATATTTATTTATTTAACTAATTATGTTTTATATATATATATATATATATATATATATATATATATATATATTTATCAATAAAAATACGTAGTATATTTCCAATAAATAATCAATATAAGCAGAATAAATTCAAGATAACATAAAAACTACGAGAGGGCATGCATATTTAAAAGTTCATAAATAAACATTAAATTTTTTCGCAATATAATTAATTAAATAAAGCTTAAAAAAATAAGATGATTACGATAATTAAAAAAATAATAAATTAGTGTTTTTTAAATTGTAACTTTTTTTAAAGATGTATATATATATATATATATATATATATATATATATATATACATATACATAATATTGTTTAGACACATTCTACATAATTCTGTTTAAAGACATGGTATATATTTTAGTTTTGCGACATAATGTGTATTAATATATAAAAACATTGTATATATATATATATATATATATATATATATATATATATATATATATATATATATAGAACTATTGTATTTTAATATAAATTATATATAAATATATTTGTAATAATATAATTGAGTTAAAATAATAATAAATTTGGTAAAAATAATACGTGTCATTTTACAAATGTTACAGACAGTTACAGAGCTTACAGAACTAATTTATTATAATATAGACTGTTTATAGATATATTTCAATTGTGTTGAAATAATAAATTTAAGCAAAAATAATAACAATAATTTTATTGAATACGTTTTATAAATACAGTATATATTTCGTGTTACTTTACAGACAGTTACAGACAGTTATAGAGCCTACAGAACTAATAAATTGTAATATAAATTGTATGTATATATATATATATATATATATATATATATATATATATATATATATATTTATTTATTATAAGTTTGTTAAAAATAAATAATTTGTTTCTGTATAAATTTAATGCGGATTATTTTACAAAAGTTATAGACAGTTATGGAGCTTACAAAAATATATCTTTGTAATAATTTAATTGCGTTAAAATAATAAATTTAACAAAAATTAAAACAATATTTTTATTGAAATTGTTTATAAATAAAGTTTATATTGCGTGTTACTTTACAGATATTACAGAGAAATATTGAAGTTACAGAACTTATATATTTTATTATAAATTGTGTATAAATATACACAATTATGTTAAAATTATAAATTTAGTGAAAAAAAATGAACCGACTTACAAATAGTTACAGAGCTTATAGAAGTTACGTATTTTAATATAATTAACAAGGTAAGTGATTTTTCTCAATATTTTAAAATTTTATTTAAATTTTTTCCAATTAATTTTTAATTTATTACATTTCAAAAAAATATAACTAAAGAAAAACAAAAAAAAGAGAAGTTAAATAAATAATTTTAAAATAATAACTGCTAGATTGTATTTCAGAACCTTTTTAGAATCTTATAAAAAATTGAAAAAAAATAAACTTTTAAGAATGTCAATTAACGAATACGTGGATTGCTTTTTACCACTTTGACTGCAAGGAAAAAGTGGTATAGCGTTTGGTACGGTGTCTGTAACATTTTCAAAAAAAAAAAAATTGTATAGAAATCTTTCATATAGCCACTAGATGACGAATCCGAACTTAGTTTATGTGGGTGTATGTGTGTGCGTCATCAGCTCGCTCACTCGCTCGATCGTCAGTCAAAATTTTGTGATCGCAACTCCTTTTTGACGGTTCAACCGATTTTAATGTAATTTTCAGGATAAATTTACCTAGTACCCAAGACGGTCCTGTGGTTTTATTTTTTCCATTGATGCCAACTTTCCGAAAAAAAAAAATTATTAAAGTTTTTAAAATTCATATTAGCTACATTATTTATCCGATTTTGATCAAATTTGCAGAAAAAAATTTCCTAATGCTCCCATTAGTTATATAATTTTATTAATATCCAGTGTTGCCAACTTTCCGAAAAAAATTACTAAAGTTTTAAAAAATTTATTATGGCCATGTTATTTAACCGATTTTACTTAAATTTTCACAAAAGATTCTCCTAGTATTTATATAATTTATGTAATTTTAACAAAATACACTTTGCCAACTTTCCGAGAAAGAAATTACCTACTAAAATTTTAAAAAATTCATTATGACCATGTTATGTAACCGTTTTTAATCAAATTTTTATAAAAGATTCAACTAGTGCCTAAATAAATTTTTCAACTTTAACAAAATACAGTGTTGCCAACTTATCGAGAAAAAATCACAATTTTTTTTAAAAATTTATTGTGGCTACATTATTTATTCGATTTTTGATGAAATTTTCCGAAAAGTTTCTCCTAGTGCCACTGAAATATAGTAATAACTGGAACGCGCACTGGCCGCTCAAATGCGAGCCGAGAGAGAAATAGCGATCTACGGGGATTTGTGTCTTTGTCGTATAGTCCGTTCAAAAAGTTTCTATTGGCATAGTATAGCAACGGAGTAGTGTCTCCGAATGTCAATAATGATATCTGCTTTTTCATCAGACTGTACGCGGCTTGAGTTTCGCTCTAATGCGTATGCGCAGAAGTGTAAGACAGTGATAGAGATTCCCGTATCTCCTATCTCTCTCGGCTCGCATTGGCGCTACTAGTACACATATAGGCAGTGCACATTCCAGTTATTACTATAGTTCAGTGCCTAGTGCCCACATAAATTATAATTTTAATCAAAATATTGTGTGAGTAACTTTCCGAAAAATGTCAAAGTGGTCTATATAAATAGGTTTACCCATATACTTCTAATCTTGTTATATGTCGGGATAGGGTAATCGTATAGTATTGCCATCTCTCAACTGACGTCTCAATCGTTAAGTTTGACATTTTTGACATACAAGCGCTATCTGTATTGGTCACTGTAATTAAATAGTGAACATTTTCGTGCGATTATTTTTGTACAACTTTTGTCGTGGATTAACTCAATAGTTATATTATTATATTTTTCGCATTTTAAATTGTTTCAAAACATCGATTTGATGGATCATTCGCCCCGTATAATCCTGATTTGGCACCCAATGTCTTCTGTTCCATTCTAAAACACATCAAAAATCATATTGCTAGGTCAACATGCAATGTGTTTAAAGACTTTAATTTTTTTTAATTATATTTGATAATTGCATTTATTGCGTGTCTATTTTGTCAATATTTATCAAACGTTATTCTAAGTAAAACCTAATTCGAATATTATCAGTTAATATCGATAAAAAAATTGTCTCAAGAATTTTGTGATAAGTATGAAAAAAACAAGTCTATAAGTATATGGGTAAACCCATACATAAACATTATCACCTTAAATACTAAGAAATAGGAATAAAATTTTTATATTTTTACCAAAATTTCTCGAAATCATTATTTATTATTAAATGATATAATTATTATGAATAGAAAAAAAAAATCTATTTTGACATTTTTTAAAATTGTATAAGCAACATAGTAAAATTAGCAACATTGTATAATGTAAACAATGTAAACCATATAAGTAGTAAAGCAAAAGTAAATTAAAATAATTTTAGTTTTTTTTTTATCTCGGAAAGTTGGCAATACTATATTTTGCTAAAATTATATAATTTATATAAAAACTAGCAGAATCTTTTGTGAAAATTTGATTGAAATTGGTTAACGTTAGTTCACACGGTTCTAATTACTATGTTCAGACACGTAGTTTAAATACAAAACAAGATGAAGTTAACATCGAATTTATTTGTTTAATACAAAATATTTATTGTAACTGACTGTTTTGAAAATTACATAATGAATGTTAATTTAATAATTCAATAATAAATTTAACATTATTAATTGATTTTTATAAAATAAAAAATAGAATATTTTTTAACTGGCTCTATTTTCTACAAAAACGATCATTATTGTACCGAAAAAATACCTGAAATATAATATTTTATGTAGAATAATATATTTTTTTGAATTTTTTCGTATTAATAATTTGGCCAAAAAAAAAGATAAAATGTATTTTTTTTTGGAAAAAAATTTTTTTTTCTATTTTCCAAAATAAAGAAAATAAAGCCAGTTAAAAAATATACTAATATTTTTTATTTTATTTAAATCAATTAATAATGTTAAATTTATTACTGAAATATTAATTCAACATTCATTATGTAATTTTCAGAACAGTCAGTTACAATAAATAAGTTGTATTAAACGAATAAATTCGATATTAACTTTAACGTGTTTTGTATTACGTGTCTGAAAATAGCAATTTGAACCGTGTGAACTAACGTTAAATTATGTGGCCATAATAAATTTTTAAAAATTTCGTATTTTTTTCTCAAAAAGTCGACATTACTGAAAAAAAAAACCACTTGACAATCTTGGGCACTAAGTGAACCTATTTTAAAAATTTCATTTAAATCGTTTTAACCGTTGCGATTACAAAATTTTGACTGAACACCGAGCGAACGAGTGAGCTGACGATGCACACACACATAAACTAAGTTCGGATTCGTCATCTAGGGGCTATATAAAAGATTTTTATACAAAAATTATTTTGTTACATACACCATACCAAACACTATACCACTTTCTCCTTGCAGTTAAAGTGGTAAAAACACGTTTTAATAACTTTTTACAAGATTTTTAACAATTTTCAAAAGATTTAGACAAATTTAGTAAAAGGCTTTAACAATTTTTAAAACTTTTTTAACAAATTTTATAAAATTGTATGTTTTATTTAAATATTTAATTTATATTTAATTATACAACGTGTTTCAAAAAGTTTTATACAAATATAGAAAAAGTTTATCTTACATTTCACGAAAAAAATATTATTCTTGATAAAAAGCTCTGCATGACTTGTAGATCCATAATTAGGTTGAAATTATGAAAACATTGGTTGGAAATAGAGAGCAAAATGTTGATTGAAATTGTTATTAAGTATTGGCCACTTGTAGATTTGTAATTTTTCACAGATAAAAATTACAAGATATTATTAATTCGACGATTTATTGAATAAAGAACATGTTGTGTAAAAAAGATGAGTAACACAAAATCAGGCGCTAATTATAAACGGGATCTTACGATTAATCTAACAATTGCTGACGTGTTTATTCAAATATCCATTTTGAAATTTTTATCTACAACTGTGAATAATTTTTTACTATTTAATAACAATTTCAATGAACATTTTGCTCTCTACTACAGTTTGAACGTAATTTTACCTCAAAACATGATTTTGCATTTCCCTGTATTTCCACCCATTGTTTTAAAAAATTTCTAATTAATTATGGATCTACAAGTCATGCAGAGCTTTTTATCAAGAAATTTTTTTCTTGTGAAATGTAAGATAAACTTTTTCTCCATTTGTATAAAACTTTTTGGGGCACACTGTATAATTATATATTGTATTGATCAATAGAAATTCGTAATATATTTCCAATAAATCTATCAATATGAGCTGAATAAATACAAGATAAGATAAAAATTAGGAGAGGACATGTCCATATTCACGCGATAATAATAGTAGAAGTTTACAAATAAATATCAAATTTATTTTAAAATTATAATTAAGTAAATTTAAAAAATCGTAAATAATTACGACAAACAAAAAAGGAAAATATACAGCCTGATTCAGAGTAAGCGCCTTATTTTTTTTTAGCCACACTATGGATACTACTTTCAAAATATTTGGCAGTAATATGTCTCAGGACATTCTCTACACGATGGTGATATCAGATTTTCAATTGGACGAATCATTTAAAAATGGCGACGTTCAACTTTTTTTTTTAAATAAGATGGCATAATTTTTTTTTTATTATTAAGTTCCTAAAAACATTTTTTTTACGATAGTATTTTGTTTTTCTTAAAAATTAATTTCTTTCCCTATCAAAAATCAAACTATCATTTTAATCTAGTAGCGCATGTTATGTTATTTTTGTCCAAATATCAAGTAGCGGTAGACACAAAAGAAACAATTAAACTTTATTTTGTCATCTACACCTACTTTTTGAAACTCAAAATTAAAAATTTACATCAAATAAAAATTAGGTATTTACAAAAATTGCTCGAAATGTTTTCCTTCTTTTTCAATACATAAATTGAAACGTCGTCCAATGGTAGTGTTTGACGTTTGACAACTAGTTTGTCTACCGCTACTTGATATTTGGACAAAAATAACATCGGGTGTAAACATTCATGTGCTACTAGATTAAAATGCTAGTTTGCTTTTTGATATGGAAACAAATGAATTTTTAAGAAAAACAAAATACTATCGTAAAAAGAATGTTTTTAGGATCTCAATAATAATAAAAAAATTATGGCATCCCATTTAAAAAAAAAAAGTTGAACGTCGCCATTTTGAAATGATTCATCCAATTGAAAATCTGATATCACCATCGTGTAGAGAATGTTTTGAAACATATTACTGCCAAATATTTTGAAAGTAGTACCCATAGTGTGGCTAAAAAAAAATAAGGCGCTTACTCTGAATCAGGCTGTATAATGGCACTCTTGAATTAAAATAGACTGCACATAGTAAGTTTGGATACTTTCCACTGACAATAAGATACTTTGCACTTGGTACAAACTAAACTTTAATTTGAAAAATTTGCACTATAAATTTGAATAGTTTACACTATAAACGTTACGAAACCCTATCATCTGCGCCACTGTTGGCTTAGGGTAAGTTAGATTAGGTTTAGGTTGTTTAGTTATGTTATTATTCAATATATGCGTTTATCTCATCGGCGCAAATGATAGGTATCGATTGGTGTAAATGATTGACAGCTCTCAAAGTGGAAAGTATCCGTTTTTATAATGGAAAGTATCTGTTTTATTGTGATAATATTATTTTTTTGTGCATTATGTTTTTCAAAGTTAAAATATTTTTTTTAGTTGAATAAATTTAATTATAGTGAAATTATTTTTTTTCGTGCAATAAGTATATTTGTTTATAGTGTCTAAATTAAAGTGAATGTATTTTAAATTATAGTGCAGTTAATTTCAACCCATTAATATATATATATATATATATATATATATATATATATATATATATATATATATATTTATGTACCATTTGTCTAAAGAATTTGATATACAATCTGTTTTTTTTAAATAAAAAGTATATAATGCGTTTCAGAAATAAAATATATACAAAGTATCTAAAGAATTTGGTATATAATATATTTTTGATATATAAATATATAATTTGTTTCAAAAATTATGCACAATGTATCTAGAAAATTTATATACAATATGTTTAAAGAATTAAATATATATATAAAAAAAATATATAAATAAAAATATATAAATACACATTATGTCGCAGAAATAAAATATATACCATGTTTTTAAACAGAATTATGTAGAATGTGTTTAAATATATAAACATGTACATTTTTTTAAAAAAATTACAAGTTTAACAATATTAATTTTTAATCTTCTTAATAATCGTAATTATTTTAGACTAATTTTAGATTTAATTAAATAATTATAATGCGAAAAAATTTAAAGTTTATTTTTGAACTTTTAAATATTGTTATCGCTTGAATACAGACTTGCCCTTTCGTAGTTTTTATGAATTTATTCTGCTCATATTGATTATTTATTGAAAATATATTACGTATTTCTATTGATCAATGCAATATTTAATATATATATATATATATATATATATATATATATATATATAAATCGAAATTGCTGTCTAGGGTCTCAAACTATAGTTTTTCATCTAAAAACATGTGGAACACTAAAAATCCGGTAAAAGCAATTTTTTAAAGGGCGCTTGAGACCCTAAAAATGCCATTTTTAGCACTTTCTTCAGTTTTGAGGCTATATCTTCTCAGTAAATGGTCAAAAATGGCTGACTTTTGGATATATTATACCCAGAACCATACCCTACAACGTAATTACATGCGACAGATATGGAGATAATATGCTGATGAACTATACTTAACTTAAGAAGCACGTTTTTTGGCTTTTTTTATTTTTTCGGCAATTTGCGGTTTTTTAAGGTAATAAGATGTTATTTTCTGGTTTGCTTTTCTCAATTACATATATTTTCGTAATTTTTTTTATATACATTATATATATTTAGTGTCTACAGAATGTTTATTTTGTCAAAATAAAAAAGGGGATTTGTACATTAAAATAATTCTTTAATTATAATTTAATTTCTGTACAACTAATTAATTACATTAGTTTTTTTGTACTTAATATATAATTGTATTTAAATATATAATTATTATATACTAATTAAATATTATAATTAAGATATTTTTAAACTATAATAATTTTAATATTATAAGAGACACTCAATTAGGTACACAATGTATATGTGTTTTACACTTAAAATTAAAATAAATTATAATTAAATAAGTATTTACTAAAAAAATTGTTGTAAAAAAATAATGAAAATTAATAACTTTTATAATTAATTTACAATAAAAATATTTCGCCGGGCCGAGCTTGAAAAATTTGACGGGAACCTATGCGTCGCTTGCCGGGAAAATTTTCCAAAAAATTCGGTTAAAACCTTGAAGAATAATAATTTTTATTTATTTTTTTTATTTGTAACTATTTAAAATCTGTGTTTCAACAACTTAAACACATAGTTAACTACATGATTAAGTATTAACAATTTGTTTATTATTTTTATAATATTATTTATTTATCAAGGAATTTTGTTTTGGCATTCTAATCACGTTGTTAATCAAATGATTAAGTTAATAAGGTAATAAAATGTGTTTTGAGAACTAAATCAAATAGATAATCATGTGATTTAACTAGTAAATATGTATTTTTAAATATTATTTTTATGAAAATTCAATTAATTTTTACGTTTTTTCTTGTTTATTTAATGAAGTGTGTTTTGATTATCTAATCACATAATTAATCACATAATAAACTAACAAGGTTTTAAAATATAATCAAGCAGTTATTCTTTTAAAATTATGTATTTAACTAATCTTTGTTTGATAATCGCATTTAATGCGCGTCTATTACTAATAATCTTTTTACAAATAAAATTGCAACATATATAAAATGTTTTTCTAAGTAAAACTAATTCGAATCTTATCAGTTAATATCGATAAGGAAATTGTCTCAAGTGGTTTTCGTAATAAATATGAAAAAACAAAATTGTTATTAGAGAATCAGGTGATACAAAACTTTCCACACTTCAATCAAGAAATAGTCTTGTGATCACCTTGACTTAATTTCAAGTGCTAAACTTTGTAATAATTTGTCGCTCGTCAACTCGCTCGCTCGGTCGTAAGTCAAAATTTTGTGGCCGAAACTCCTCCTAGACGGTGTAACCGATTTTAATGAAATTTTCAGGATAAATTTGTCTAGCACCCAAAATGGTCATGTACTTTTATTTTTTTCCAGTGATGCCAATTTTCCGGGGAAAAAAATTACTAAAATTTTTAAAAATTCATATTGGCTACGTTATTTACCCGATTTTGATCAAATTTTCAGAAAAGATTCTCCTAGTATTCATATAATTTATGTAATTTTACCAAAATAAAGTGTTGCCAGCTTTCCGAGAAAAAAAATTACTAAAATTTTAAAAAGTTTATTATGACCACTTTATTTAACCGATTTTAATCAAATTTTCATAAAATATTTTCCTAGTGCCTAAATAAATTATGCAATTTTAACAAAATACAGTGTTGCCAACTGATCGAGAAAAATTACAAAAATTTTTAAAAATTTATTGTAGCTACATTATTTATTCGATTTCGATTAAATTTTCAGAAAAGTTTTTCCTAGTGCCGATATAAATTATAATATTATTAAAATACAGTGTTGCCAATTTTTCGAGATATGTCAAAGTGGTCTATATATGGGTTTACTCATATACTGCTAATCTCAGGTATCTTTTCGGTACAATAATAATTGTTTTTGTTGAATTTAGAGCCAGTTAAAAAATACTCCTATAATATTTTTATTTTATATAAATCAATTAATAATATTAAATTAATTATTGACTTATTAATTGAACATTTAATGTGTAATTTTCTGAACAATCAGTTACAATATAAACAAGATTAGAAGTATATGGGTAAACCCATATATAGACCACTTTGACATTTCTCGGAAAGTTGGCAACACAATATCTTTAATAAAATTTTAATTTATGTGGGCATTAGAAGAAACTTTCCTGAAAATTTGATGAAAATCGAATAAATAATGTAGCCACAATAAATTAAAAAAAAAAATTATTTATTTCTCGATAAATTGGCAACACTGTATATTGTTAAAATTGCATAATTTATTTAGGAACTAAAAAATTTTTTTATGAAAATTTGATTAAAATCGGTTAAATAATGGTCATAATGAATTTTCTAAAATTTTAGTATTTTTATTCTCGGAAAGTTGGCAACACTAGATATTAATAAAATTATATAATTAATGGAAGCATTAGGGAAGTCTTTTCTAAAAATCTGATCAAAATCGAATAAATAATGTAGCAAATATGAATTTTTAAAACCTTGTATAAAACAGTCATAACCTTGTCACAGTCATTTGCTGTTACAGATACAGTGTGTCGTAAAAATTTAGTATTCTATTAAAAATATACTTATGTAAAAGTATGCAACCAGATATGCTTACGAGCAGTGTTGGTTACCTAATTTAATTCAATAACATTTTTACCACTTTGACTGCAAGGAAAAGTGGTATAGCGTTTCGTACGGTGTCTGTAACATTTTTTTAAAAAAAAATTGTGTATAGAAATTCTTCATATAGTCCCTAGATGACGAATCTGAACTTAGTTTATGTGCGTCGTCAGCTCGCTCGGTCGTAAGTCAAAATTTTGTGGCCGCAACTCTTCCTAGACGGTTCAACCGATTTTAATGAAATTTTCAGGATAAATTTGTCTAGTACCCAAATTGGTCACGTGGGTTTAGTTTTTTCCAGTAATGCCAACTTTCCGAGAAAAAAATTATTAAAGTTTATAAAAATTTATATTGGCTACATTATTTATTCGTGTTTGATCAGATTTTTAGAAAAGATTTTCCTAATGCACCCATTAATTATATAATTTTATTAATATCCAGTGTTGCTAACTTTCCGAGAAAAAAATTACTAAATTTTAATAAATATATTATGGCCATGTTATTTAACCGATTTTACTCAAATTTTCACAAAAGATTCTTTTAGCAATCATATAATTTATGTAATTTTAACAAAATACAGTGTTGCCAACTTTCCGAGAAAAAAATTTACGAAAATTTTTAAAAATTAATAATTATCACTATATTTAACCAATTTTAATCAAATTTTTATAAAAGATTTTCCTAGTGCCTAAATAAATTACGCAATTTTAACAAAATATAGTGTTGCCAACTTATCGAGAAAAAAATCACAAAATTTTTTAAAAATTCATTGTGGCTACCTTATTTATTTGATTTTGATCAAATTTTTAGAAAAGTATCTTCTAGTGCCCACATAAATTATAATATTATTAAAATACAGTGTTGCAAACTTTTCAAGAAATGTCAAAGTGGTCTTTATATGAGTTTACCCATATACTTCTAATCTTGTTAAAACAAGTATAGTTCATCAGCATATTATCTCCATATCTGTCGCATGTACTCACATTATAGGGTATGGTTCTGGGTATAATATATTCAAAATTCAGTCATTTTTGACCATTTCCTGAGAAGATATAGCCTCAAAACTGAAAAAAGTGCTAAAAATGGCATTTTTAGGGTCTCGCGCGCCCTTAAAAAAATTGTTTTTTACCGGATTTTTGGTGTTCCAAATGTTTTTAGATGAAAAACTATAGTTTGATACCCTAGAGAGCAGTTTCGATTTATATATATATATATATTAAATATTGCATTGATCAATAGAAATTCGTAATATATTTCCAATAAATAATCAATACGAGCTGAATATATACAAGATAACATAAAAACTAGGAGAGGGCATGTCTGTATTCAAGCGATAACAATATTTAAAAGTTCAAAAATAAACTTTACATTTTTATCGCATTATAATTAATTAATTAAATCTAAAAAAAAGTCAAAGATAATTACGAAAATTAAAAAGATTAAAAATTAATATTGTTTAACTTGTTTTTTTTTTTAAATGTACATGTATATATATATATATATATATATATATATATATATATATATATATATATATATATATAGACACATTCTACATAATAAAGTTTAAAGGCATGGTATATATATTATTTCTGCGACACAACGTGTATTTATATACCGGGTGTTCGTTCGTTAAGTTCGTATGGGCGTTTAACATGCAATTTCGATAATTTGCGATATACTTCTTGCAAAAGCATAAACGGAAAATGACTGCTGTGGAAATGAGATTTTTACGTGGGGTATGTGGTGTAAATAGGAGAGATCGGGTACGAAATATAGATTAGTGTATGATGAGTGTAAAATTGAAAAAAAATGTTGTAGCAAAAGTTGGTGTTAGTCAGTTAAGATGGTTCGGACATGTTGAGCGAATGTCTAATGAACGTCTGGTTAAAAAAATATATTTGAATGATTTTGATGGTATACGTTTGCGTGGACGTCCGATGAGTAGTTGGAGTGGTATGATTGAGAATGTCTTGCGTGACCGAAAGTTTCCAAGTAGTAGGAATAAAAAAGCATGTATGAGAGGAATTATGAATGTGAACGAAGCGAAAGTTGCTTGTTTGGATAGTAATATTTGGAGGCGGCTGATTTCGGATTGATGAAAAGAGTTTGTGCCACACCCTTTTGGGTACATGGCGTGATTGTGTATGTATGTATGTATCTATTTATTTCTTTAAAGATATTGTATATGAATTTTCTAGATACATTGTGCATAATTTTTGAAACAAATTATATATTTATATATCAAAAAAAATAAATTCTTTAGATACATTGCATATATTTTATTTCTGAAACGCATTATATACTTATTAATTAAAAAGAACACAATATATATCAAATTCTTTAGACAAAGTGTATGTATATATATATATATATATATATATATATATATATATATATATATTTATATATATATATATATATATATATATATATATATATTTATATATATATATATATATATATATATATATATATATATTTATATATATATACTGGGTGTCCCATTTTAATCCGCCACCTGCAATAACTTTAAAATCGTGCATCGGACAGAAAAATGTTTCGGATAAAAAGTAAATGGTTTCGAGGGGGACATCTGATGCATAGACCTTTGCCCCCTCTGGACCCCCTGAGGGGCGGGAAAGGGGAGCAACTTTGAAATCTTAAATAGAACACCCTATTTTTTATTGTAGATTCTGATAGGCCATTAAAAAGTATGTAAATTTTATTTAAGACTTTTTTTTATCTTTGATAGATGGCGCTGCAAACAGCATTTTTTTTCTCAGTTTATCAATCTTCAATTTGAAAAAAAAGTGTAACTAAGTACGATATTCAAGATTTTTTCAGTTCTTTGGGAAGAGGGGGGGCAAGGGTCACTGCATCATATATCTTCCTCGAAACCATTAACTTTAAGTTAATGGTTTCGAGGGGTATAACTTTAAGTTAATGGCTTTGAGGGGATATCTGATTCAGTGACCCTTGCCCCACCCCTCTTCCCAAAGAACTTAAAAGAACTTGAATATCGTACTTAGTTACACCTTTTTTTTCAAATTAAAAACTGATAAACTGGAAAAAAAATGCTGTTTGCAGCGCCATCTATCAAAGATAAACTAAAAGTCTTAAAATAAAATTTACATACTTTTTAATAGCCTATCAGAATCTACAATAAAAAATAGGGTGTTTCATTTGAGATTTCAAAGTTGCCCCCTTTTCCCGCCCCCCAGGGGGTTCGAAGGGGGCAAGAGTTTCTGCATCAGATGTCCCCCTCGAAACCATTTACTTTTTATCCAAAACATTTTTTTGTCCGATGCACGATTTTAAAGTTATTGCAGGTGGCGGATTAAAATGGGACACCCAGTATATATATATATATATATATATATATATATATATATATATATATATATATATATATATATATATATATATATATATGATATAAACAAATGTATTGCACGAAATAAAAAAAAGTAATTCTACTGTAATTAAATTTATTCAACTAAAAAAAATATTTTAACTTTGAAAAACATAATGCACAAAAAAACTAATATTATCACTATAAAACAGATACTTTCCATTATAAAAACGGATACTTTCCACTTTGTGGGCTATCAATCATTTACGCCAGTCGATTCCTATCATTTGCGCCGATGAGATAAACGTTTATATTGAATAATAACATAACTAAACAACCTAAACCTAATCTAACCTACCCTACACCAACAGTGGCGCAGATGATAGGGTTTTGTAGCGTTTATAGTGAAAACTATTCAAATTTATAGTGCAAATTTTTCAAATTAAAGTTTAGGTTGTACCAAGTGCAAAGTATCTTATTTTCAGTGGAAAGTATCCAAACTAACTATGTGCAGTCTATTTTAATTCAAGAGTCCAATTATATATTTCCCTTTTTTATTTGTCGTAATTATTTAAGATTTTTTAAATTTACTTAATTATAATTATAAAATAAATTTGATATTTATTTGTAAACTTTTACTATTATTATCGCTTGAATATGGATATGTCCTCTAGTAATTTTTATCTTATCTTGTATTTATTCAGTGCATATTGATAAATTTATTGGAAATATATTACGTATTTCTATTGATCAATACAATATATAATTATACAGTGTGCCCCAAAAAGTTTTATACAAATGAAAAAAAAAGTTTATCTTAAATTTCACAAAAAAAAAAAATATATTTGTTAAAAAGCTCTGCATGACTTGTAGATCTATAATTAATTAGAAAATTTTTAAAACAATGGGTTGAAATATAGGGAAATGCAAAATCATGTTTTGGGGTATAATTACGTTCAAACTGTATTGGAAAGCAAAATGTTTATTGAAATTGTTATTAAATAGCAAAAAATTATGCCCAGTTGTAGATAAAAATTAAAAAAATGGATTTTTGAGTAAACACGTCAGCAATTGTTAGATTAATCGTAAAATCCCGTTCATAATCAGCGCCTGATTTTTTGTTACTCATCCTTTTTACACAATATGTTTTTTATTCAATAAATAGTCGAATTAATAATATCTTGTAATTTTTGTCTGTGAAAAATTACAAATCTACAAGTGGCCAATACTTGATAACAATTTCAATTAACACATTGCTCTTTATTTCCAGCCAATGTTTTCAATATTTTCTGCCTAATTATGGATCTACAAGTCATGCTGCTTTTATCGAGAATATTATTTTTTTTCGTGAAATGTAAGATAAACTTTTTCTCCATTTGTATAAAACATTTTGAGACACATTGTATAATTAAATATTCAAATAAAAGATATTTAATTTATAAAAAAATTTTAAATTTTTATCCAAAAAATCTATCTTAATTCTCGTATGATAAGATTGTATTTTATTTGCATTTTAACAATAATTATAATTTTCATAAAAAATAATTAGTTTTAATCTGCTAGCATGTGCCATTTGAGTGCTAGAATTTTTTTATGATTTTTTGGTTTTTATTTTCTCTCTCAAAAACTATGCGGTGTAAGAAAACAAGCATAATATGGAAAAATGCGGTATAATGAGTACTATAATTCAATAAAAAAACCATTATTCTAGAATACATCGTTTAATAGAAAAAAAAACATAAAAACTGGATTTTTGTAATTTTTTTTTTCAAAATTTGCTCAAAAAAAATCAGAAAAAAATCAGTAAAATATAAAAAAAAATTAGCTACACAATAGCTAAGTAACTTTTTTTTCTATCTCATACTAATTTAGCGGAGAAAATTATTGAAAATTCTAAAAAAACATTTTAGAAATTTTAAAACCTCTTGAGACAATTTTTTTTATCGATATTAACTGATAATATTCGAATTAGGTTTTACTTAGAATAACATTTGATAAATATTGACAAAATAGACAAGCAATAAATGCAATTATCAAATATAATTAAAAAACAAAATAAAGTCTTTAAAAACATTGCATGTTGACCTCGCAATATGATTTTTAATGTGTTTTGGAATAGAACAGAAGACTTTGGGTGCCAAATCAGGATTATACGGGGCGAATGATCCATCAAATCGATGTTTTGAAACAATACAAAATGCGAAAAATATAATAATATAACTATTGAGTTAATCCACGACAAAAGTTGTACAAAAATAATCGCACGAAAATGTTCACTATTTAATTACAGTAACCAATACAGATAGCGCTCGTATGTCAAAAATGTCAAACTTAACGATTGAGACGTCAGTTGAGAGATGGCAATACTATACGATTACCCTATCCCGACATATAACAAGATTAGAAGTATATGGGTAAACCCATTTATATAGACCACTTTGACATTTCTCTGAAAGTTACTCACACAATATATTTTGATTAAAATTATAATTTATGTGGGCACTAGGCACTGAAATATAGTAATAACTGGAATGTGCACTGCACTGCCTATGTGTACTAGTAGCGCCAATGCGAGCCGAGAGAGATAGGAGATACGGGGATCTCTATCACTGTCTTACACTTCTGCGTATACGCATTAGAGCGAAACTCAAGCCGCGTACAGTCTGATAAAAAAGCAGATATCATTATTGACATTCGGAGACACTACTCCGTTGCTATGCTACGCCAATAGAAACTTTTTGAACGGACTATACGACAAAGACACAAATCCCCGTAGATCGCTATCTCTCTCGGCTCGCATTTGAGCGGCCAGTGCGCGTTCCAGTTATTACTATATTTCAGTGGCACTAGGAGAAACTTTTCGGAAAATTTCATCAAAATCGAATAAATAATGTAGCCACAATAAATTTTTTAAAAAAATTGTGATTTTTTCTTGATAAGTTGGCAACACTGTATTTTGTTAAAGTTGAAAAATTTATTTAGGCACTAGTTGAATCTTTTATAAAAATTTGATTAAAAACGGTTAAATAACATGGTCATAATAAATTTTTTAAAATTTTAGTAGGTAATTTTTTTCTCGGAAAGTTGGCAAACTGTATTTTGTTAAAATTACATAAATTATATAAATACTAGGAGAATCTTTTGTGAAAATTTGAGTAAAATCGGTTAAATAACATGGCCATAATAAATTTTTTAAAACTTTAGTAATTTTTTTCGGAAAGTTGGCAACATTGGATATTAATAAAATTATATAACTAATGGGAGCATTAGGAAAATTTTTTCTGCAAATTTGATTAAAATCGGATAAATAATGTAGCTAATGTGAATTTTTAAAAACTTTAATAATTTTTTTCTCGGAAAGTTGGCATCACTGGAAAAAATAAAACCACATGACCATCTTGGATACTAGGTAAATTTATCCTCAAAATTACATTAAAATCGGTTGAACCGTCAAAAAGGAGTTGCGATCACAAAATTTTGACTGACGATCGAGCGAGTGAGCGAGCTGATGACGCACACACATACACCCACATAAACTAAGTTCGGATTCGTCATCTAGTGCCTATATGAAAGATTTCTATACAAATTTTTTTTTGAAAATGTTACAGACACCGTACCAAACGCTATACCACTTTTTCCTTGCAGTACAAGTGGTAAAAAGCAACCCACGTATTCGTTAATTGTCATTATTAAAAGTTTTTTTTTTTAATTTTTGATAAAATTCTAAAAAGGTTCTGAAATATAATCTATAAGTTATTATTTTAAAATTATTTAATTAACTTATCTTTGTTTTGTTTTTCTTTAGTTATATTTTTTTTGAAATGTAATAAATTAAAAATTAATTGAAAAAAATTTAAATAAAATTATAAAGTATTGAGAAAAATCACTTACTTTGTTAATTGTATTAAAATATGTAACTTCTGTAAGTTATGTAACTATTTGTAGTTTGTACAGTAATACGCGTATTTCATTTTTATTACTAAATTTATAATTTTAACATAATTGTGTATGTTCATACACAATTTATATTAAAATATGTAATATCTGTAAAGTAACACGCAATATGCACTGTATTTATAAAACGTATTCATTAAAATCATTATTTTTGCTTAAATTTATTATTTCAACACAATTGAAATATATCTATAAATAATTTATATTGTATTATATATTAGTTCTGTAAGGTCTGTAACTGTCTGTAACATTTGTAAAATAATACGTATTATTATTACCAAATTTATTATTATTTTAACTCAATTATATTATTATAAATATATTTATATATAATCTGTATTTAAATACAATAGTTTTATATATATATATATATATATATATATATATATATATATATTAAATATTTAATTTACAAAAATTCATTCAATTTTTGTCCAAAAAATATTTCCCAATTTTTTATTTCATAAAGTTGTAATTTGTTTGCATTTTTACAATTATAACTTTCATAAAAATTAATTATCTAATTAGTTAATTATTAATTAATTAGAATTTAATAAATCTAAACTTTATTATATACTTTAGTAATAAAACATTAAACATTGTTTGTTATTGTTTGTTGTTGAGTACATGAAGTAGTTCAAATAAAATTAAAATTTAAGTCGTAACTGAAGATGACCACAGTGTGGTCGAAATGTACATTTTATTTAAAATAAATAAATGAAGTAATATATATATATATATATATATATATATATATATATATATATATATATATATATATATATATACATATATATATAATTATTATATAAAAAGTTTAAAATAATTAATGATTGATAAATAATTAATTGTTTATTATACACACGCACATATAAAATACATTTACATAATTATTACATATAAACTAAAATTATAGAGAAAATATAAGAAAGTCTTTGATTAAATTGATATGTATTATTCATTTGTTAGTCAATTTTAATTTAGCGAAATATTTTGTATCGGAATGATAAGGTAGCTGATCCTGATCAATACGAGCATAGTAGTCTTCTTCACCATATGAACGGATTAATGCGATTGGTTCTAATGTTCTTGTGCCACTTTGATTAGCTACACGTAATTGTAGTGAAGAAATGAGGGAATCTAATGAAGTTGAATACCAACTTGTGATTAAAGTAAATTCATAATGGAAATTAGTTTTACGATATTTGAAATAGCAAATAAGCCCATCGAAACATGTCGTCCAAGTATCGGTAAAACTAATTTCAAATTCATTCCAAAAACAGATTGTTAAATTAGCATTAAACCCAGTTGGACAATAATACCGATTATGTTTGATAATTTTACTAGCAATATCTTCTTCCGTACAACCATCTCCCTTTGTACATACTACTTCTTCGGTAGCACATTTACAACACAACCATCCAGCAAAACAAGGATACTTCTTCTCTATAACAACACCTTTTGCACCTCGACACATTACACATTTGTCGTGTTCCTCTACATTCACAAAATGACCAATTACATTTAGTTGAAATTGGGTTCCATTGTAACCACCCAAGACACTTATCAACGAATTTATATCATGCACAACAGACGTATCATGCTGCAGGACACGAACACCTTCATCAGCAACTGTATTTGTACAAATTATTTTATTATCACCTTTGGTAACAATTAGATCGTATTTTACATCAGCTTGACGAGGTGTTCCCGTCAAATGTCGTACACTATGATAGATTTTTTTAGTTTCTAGACACACTTTCGTGTGAAGAAGAAATAATATACGACATATAAGCAAGAGATACGTCTGTTGCGATGAACTTGTAATATTGTGTTTAAAGGTGCAACCATTTTCCCGTATCTGATTCGGATGTTCTGCTTTGCAATGTTCCAGTAGTTGATCTTTCCTCCCAAGCCATTCGCAGTTCACTCCAATCGGGCATATCAATTGACGATAGCCACAGACTGAGTGATGATGTTTGTCGTTAAATGGTATTTCTTGGGTACAACCAGCAGCTAGATTATTACAGGGGAATTGATGAGATTCCGCCAGTAATTCGTAGTCTACTTCTCGTACAACTGATTTTTCTTCGGGCACCGTGCATCTGCCGCAAAACTTACTCCTATCCTCGGCAATGTAAACGGGACCGCACGACAAATACCCCTCGCACTGACTGCATTTCAGCTGCGTCAATACCTCGATGGAGAGAGACATTTTAGCTGCTTCAAAATGAAGTTTAATTTTTTCCTCAGCGATTTACCTTTGATTAGAAAAACAGAAAAAATAATAAATTAATTTTCCACTATATTTTTATCATTATTTTCTCTAGCCAATACAGTTTTTACTTTAACATATTAAATACAAAAAAAAAAAACAAAATATTTAAAGAAAAAAAAAAAACATTAATAATAATTTATGAAATTTAAAAGTATATATAATTTAAATTGTTTAACAAAAATAGAAAAAAATCTATATACAAAAATAAGACGTATAAATATAAAAGTGATTTATTTAAATTAATAAAAAACAAAAAATTTGTTTGATATTGAGACAAAGTTTGGTTAATATTAACAGTATATTCTGGCAATTTATCAGCGAATAGCTTGCACATTTAGCAAGATTATTTACTAAATTTTATTTAATTAAATCTAATTAAAATACGGCCTAATTAAAAAAAAACATAGACGTTAACTTTTTTATAAAAAATAAAAATATTAACAATAATTTAAAAAAAATAAAAAACCAATCATGTAATATATAATTCAAGAATATTATACATTTATGTCTACAATTTTGTATAATTATAGATAATATTGGTTTAATATGCAA
Organism: Clivina fossor; assembly: GCA_963966155.1. Lineage (NCBI taxonomy): Eukaryota > Metazoa > Arthropoda > Insecta > Coleoptera > Carabidae > Clivina > Clivina fossor. The sequence goes on along the minus strand of OZ014570.1, from coordinate 81,868 downwards.
ATGAGTAGAATAAGAAATTTCATGTTAAATATTTTTCCTTCAAGCGCAACATAATATTAATATTACCACACCATATATCGGATGTACGAAAAAAGTAGTCATTTTGGGCACTAGTACAATAATGTAAACATTATTATACTAGTAGTTAGTTACTATATATACCACAGAGTATGGCAACAGCACTAAACATAACTATAACGCCAACATAATATTTAATCTGATTAAACTATTTTAGTTAAGTTAAATGAACATTAGTTACATTACTAATTTCAGCTTGAATTTTTATAATTAATTACTGAAAATACAAGATATAAGCAATATATATATACAGTGCGATATTTTTATCTCTGAACATATGAACTGAATTACATATAAATTTCGTATGTTCAATTAAAAAAAAAAACACATCAAACGCATGGAGACATCCCTGATAGTTATGCAACAAATCGTACATAATGTGACAGTTATTTGAAAAAAATGAATTACTTTCAACAAAATATTTAGAAAGCATTAAACTATTCGCATTATTTCAAGAAATCTGTTTAAAAATGTATAGTATTATTTATTAACTATAATTTATAAATTTAAGTGTTCAGCAATTTACAATAAATGACCATAATCTGTTAAATATTTTATTTTTTATTCAAATAAACATCATATTACGTAAGATTGGTTGCATAATTGTCAGGGATGTCTCCATAAGTTTGACGTGTTTTTTTAAAAATTGAACATAGGAAATTTGTATGTAGTTCAGTTCATATGTTCAGAGATAAAAATATCGCACTGTATATATATATATATATATATATATATATATATATATATATATATATATATACCGGGTGTAGAAATGAAATGTGAACCATAGGGATTTCAATCTTATTTTTTAAATACGGCTGTATCTCTTTCCCTATTGACTTTAGAGCAAATATTTAAATACAAAACTTGTTCAAAATGTGAAAATGCATGGTATAAAGTCATTTTTTTTTTTTTACATAAATATTAATATTTTACGATATACAGGGTTAACCACTAAAAAATGAGCTATAACATTGGGAAACGGGAATGGTATCGAAAAATGCGGAATAATGAGTTCTATCATTCGGTGAAAAAATCATTGTTCTACAATACTTCGTTTAGGAGAAAAAAATTAAAAACTGATTTTCGAAAAAAATGCCAATGGTCCCCCCTCATCAACTTTTCGAAAAATCAGAAAAAGGTGAATAAAAAATTAAAGAGAAACAGGAAAAAAAAGTGTCTGGTACAAAGAGTAGGATAAAAGAGTAGACAACGAAAGCCAGTGTTAAAATATCCAAAATCTTTTTTTTTTAAACAAAACACAAGGGTACCCCCTTACGAAATTTTTCAAAAATCAGTTTTTAATTTTTTTCTCCTAAACGAAGTATCGTAGAACAATAATTTTTTCACCGAATTATAGAACTCATTATTCTGCATTTTTCGATACCATTCCCGTTTCCCAATGTTATAGCTCATTTTTTAGTGGTTAACCCTGTATATCGTAAAATATTAATATTTATGTAAAAAAAAAAGGCTTTATACCATGCATTTTCACATTATAAACAAGTTTTATATTTAAATATTTGCTCTAAAGTCAATAGGGAAAGAGATACAGCCGTATTTAAAAAATAACATTGAAATCCCTATGGTTCACATTTCATTTCTACACCCGGTATATATATATAAATATATATATATATATATATATATATATATATATATATATATATACACATACATACAGTGTACGAACAAAAGTAATACTCAATATCTCCGATATGTGCAATATTACATATTAGCAAGTTAAATTAAGTTAATTGACCAATTACATTTATTAATTTCCACTTAAAGTCTAGTTAAAATAATATAGGCAATATGTATAATAAAGTGAAATTTTTCAGAAATTGTATACCTGACCAAGCAAATATTAATTCTTACAAAACAAGTAATATATATATATATATATATATATATATATATGTACAGGGTGTTCGTTCGCTTGGTTGATATAGGGCAATAACATGGGATTTCGATAATATGCAGAGTACTACTTTCTGAAGTAAAATTCGGAGAAATACATAGAATACTTTTCGATAGGGAATAAAAAGTTCTATAATTTGGTTCTACTTTTAACTTACTAGCATGTGCCGTTTGGGCGCTAGAATTTTTTTAAAATGTTTTTTAGAATTTTCAATAATTTTTCCTGCTAAATCAGTATGAGTTAGAAAAAAATGTTACTTAGCTATTATGTAGCCAATTTTTTTCTCTATTTTATTGAATTTTTTCAGATTTTTTTGAGCAAATTTTGAAAAAAGTTATATTTTAAATTTTTTTAAAAATATAACTTTTTTCAAAATTTGTTCAAAAAAATCTGAAAAAATTCAGTAAAATAGAGAAAAAAATTAGCTACATAATAGCTAAGTAACTTTTTTCTCTAATTCATACTAATTTAGCAGGAAAAATTTTGAAAATTCTCAAAAACATTTTAAAAAAAATTCTAGCGCCCAAACGGCACATGCTAGCAAATTAAAACTAAAACCAAATTATAGAACTTTTTATTCCCTATCAAAAAGTATTCTAAGTATTTCTCCGAATTTTACTTCAGAAAGTAGTATTCTGCATATTATCGAAATCCCATGTTATTGCCCTATATCAACCAAGCGAACGAACACCCTGTATATATATATATATATATATATATATATATATATATATATATATTAAGATGGTTTTATTAAAAAATTTCCAGTAAGGTTACACAAGAAAATTTTCGGAGACCGTGTGTTTTGGAATATATCTCACGTGGAGTAAAAAAATCGATATTAAAAATTATACTTTTGCATTTTTGATGAAAAACTGAACAAAATAATTCCTCTGATATATTTAAGTTGAGTGATTTGAGTAATTCCAGTTATTGCGCGCACCTAATTTGAAATTTTGCAAATAGAAAAAAAAAAAACAAATATAACACAAAAAATAGCTGCTTACCTTCTCTATTATTTAATAGTGATTCTGAAAATTTATCGGGGGTACGGTCCTGTGTTTTTCCTCAAACTGGTCTAATTTGTCTGCTTCGAGAGACGAGACGAATGATTTCTAAAAACAAAACCAACAAAAAACACATCCATGAATAATTTTTTATTTAATAATTTGTAAAATATATTATATAATTTTATAAAGATATAGAAATAATAAAATATTTTAATATATATATATATATATATACCGGGTGTTCGTTCGTCAAATTCGTACGGGCGCTTAAAATGCATTTTCGATAATTTGCGATATACTTCTTTCTCGAGTTCAATTCTTCGGAGAAATACTTTTCGATAGAGCATAAAGAGTTGTATAATTTGGTTTTAGTATTAATTTGCTAGCATGTGCCGTTTAAGCGCTAGAATTTTTTTTTTGATTTTTTGGTTTTTATTTTTTTTTTCTTAAAATTTATGAGGTGTGGGAAAATAAGCATTTTATTTAAAAATGTGGAACATTGAGTACTATAATTAAGTAAAGAAAACATTATTCTAGGTTGCATCGTTTAGTAGAAAAAAAAAATTAAAAACTGAATTTTTTAAAATCCTCGAAGGGGTAACCCTTGGAATTTTTTCAAAATAAGACTTTTTTTAAAAATTGCTTAAAAAAATCTGAAAAAATTCAGTAAAATAGAGAAAAAAAATTAACTACATAATAGCTAAGTAACTTTTTTCTCAAACTCAATCTGGTTTGACAGAATAGAAAAAATAAATAAAAATGCAAAAAATATTAATTGTCAATAATTTTTCCTGCCAAACCAGATGAGTTAGAGAAAAAAGTTACTTAGCTATTATGTAGCTATTTTTATCTTAATTTTAGTGATTTTTTTCAGATTTTTTGGAGCAAATTGACAAATTTTCAAAAAATTAGTTTTACTAAACGATTCATCCTAGAATAATGGTTTCTTCATTCAATTATCGTACTCATTGTTCCGCATTTTGCCATATCATGCTTATTTTCATACAGCTCATAGTTTTTGAGAAAAAAAAAATAAAAACCAGAAAATCGAGAAAATATTCTAGCGCCCAAACGGCACATGCTGGCAAATTAAAGCTAAAACCAAATTATAGAACTTTTTATGTCCTATCGAAAAGTATTCTAAGTGTTTCTCCGAATTTAACGCGAGAATAAAGTATATCGCATATAATCGAAAATGCATGTTAAACGCCCATACGATCTTAACGAATGAACACCCGGTATATTAAAAATTATTAAATACCAGAGTTTAAATCACAAATTTAATCATTTGTTTTTAAAATATTTATCAATAAATATAAATTAAGTTCGATTACCACTTTTTTTCTCGAAACCTGAATTTGGTTTTTAATAATTGTTCAGTTAATATATTACGATAAATCTAACAAAAATAAATAACGAAACAAAAAATTAATAATTCATATCAGAATAATAATATCAAAGTTATGAAATATTGAATATATCTTATGTGATATATAAATGTTGAGAAAAAATTTAATTTTTCATGTATACCTACAATAATATTAAAGTTATAATAAATTTTGTGAAATATAATGATAATGTAAAAAAGAATAATAGAATATTGTGGCTCGCGTTTGATACTATTACAAAATCGACAAAAAAAAAAACAAAAACATATATTTTTTATATTTATTGGTATTTTTTTTTATATTTCTACTATAAATTACCACTAATTTGTAAAACAAGCATTATTTTCATATAAGTTTCGCTAACTTTAAAATATTCGAATATCAGATATTTAAAAAAAATATATTTATTTTTTTTTTACAAATATTTGTGCGAGTAAATTTATGGTAAAATTACCTTGTTAAAATTAATTGTTAAATTACGTTAATAAGTAATTTAACAATTAACATGATACAAATATATAATATCTAATTAAATTTTCTTGATGTTTTAGATAATATAACCTAGTTAATTAGAAATTAAAACAAAATTTACGGATTAAAAATTTCAATTCAAAGCAGACGATTGTTTTAGATAAAATTTGATATATATATATATATATATATATATATATATATATATATATATTGTAAAAAAATTATGTAATTTTGCATGTTTTATAAAAAATTTATAATATTACATAAATTATCACAGTGCAATTACAAAATGTTACAACTTTTACAGCTAAAAGCTGCGTTAAATTACATAAATTATTTAAATTATATTTTTAGCCATGTATACATACATATCTTTCAAAACTAAATAATTTTAAAGTAGTATGGAATGATATTTAAATTTAAATTACAATTAAATCTTATTAAAATATTGAAAAAAAAAATTAAAAAAACATTTTATATAAATTTTTGAACAATTTTTATTAATATACTTTTTGTAGATATTTGTTTATAAAATTAAAATAAAGAAACACTGTATATACGCATGTTTATTGGCAATTCAGATACAAAACAGATTGATAGCTTAAGAAATTGTTTGATTTTAATTAAAATTGTTTAGTAATTTAATTCGATAAATATTAAACTTTCTGTTGGAAATATTTTATAAAACATTAACGAAAATACATATTGATATTGTATGAAAACATATTAATTTCAGCTTGCTTTGAACAAGTGCCATAATTACGTGGATGATAATATAATAATAAAATTAACTAACAAATATGAACTTACCTTCTTGTCTTTCAATTGATGAACAAACGGAAAACCAAATATTATAAAACAGGTAACAACAACAACAAAACTCGTCCCGTTTAGGTACAAGAACACACCAAAAGTACGTCTGCTTCGTAGGAGAAACGAACGAAAACTGATTCTAAAATCACAAGCTGTTTCGAGTTATATAGCACTTATAGCAGCACAAACAATACGCGCGCATGCGTACTACATCTCAATACACATTGCAACGTTGTAATGGCAAATTGATGATAATACCAGTGACGTAGCAATAAAGATTTGACTTTCATAAATTTTAATAGTTGGGAACTCAACTTTAAATTAAATTAAATTAAATTGAAAAAAAAATACATTATTTATATTATATTACGAGAAGCGAACAGCGATCTTTATTAAATTGTATTCGAGATAATTGTGGCAGCCAAATGACGAAACATAATAATTTTTTTTTTTTTATACAATCTATATTATATATAGTTTAGTTAGATTCAATTAACGTATAATCTTTAATTATATAATAATTATTTAAAATAAAACGGCTTTAGGTTGATAGTTCTGTATTAGTATTTATTAATAATCGACATTTCAACAAACTCAATGCATCTACGTTTATATCAAAAAGAAATGATACAAATGATATTTGCAATAATAAAGGCATAACAAATTTTTTTAAAACAAAATAGAAATTTATAAAGAAAAAAATAACATCAATCAGTGTATAAAACAATTTAAATAAAATTCTGATTTATTAACTAAAAATATATACAGAATATTATGTTCTAGTTATTTATATTTTGTTATGTTTAATAACTTGTTTCCGTGTTTTTATCTTTTTTTCTTTATTTATTTTAAATATCATTTTATCAGTTTTTTTTTTCGTGATAAAGATAGCCGTTGAGTTCGTCGAAACATCAATTATTAATATACACGCAAATATTAATACACAATTATAACCTAAGTCTATTTTATTTTAATGGAATATGTTCTGAAAGATTTTTTACTATGATTAATATTGTAATATCGAAAAATTAATAGTTCATTACTATATAGAAAGATTATTATGTAACTAGTACAATAATATAAAAATAATTATACAGTAATTAATTATAATTAACACCACTGGTGCTGGCGGCAGCACCAAACATTTCCGTTATTATTATATTAAAAATTATATAATGGGAGTTTATTTCTTTTTCTCGCTTGAATTTTATGATTGTGTGCAAAATGGCAAAATTTAATAATACATTAATAATTATTAATTAATTGAAATAGTAAATTAAATAATAATATTAATAATAATAAATATTTAATTATTTTTTTAATAATTTAAATTTTATATTTATTTATGAAAATAATTACGAACTTATTTGATTAAATCGTTCATATAAATTTAATTAATAATATATATTTATTGTCTAACTAAAATCCTTGCTTCATTGAAATTATTGTATTAGACAAATTTTGTTCATGATTTTTATCTCATTTGGACACAATTGAATATTTTGGCGAAAAAACAAAAACAAAACATTATATTAGGTTACAAGATATTGTAATAATCATCGATATTTTTGTATTTAGCATTGTCCATTTTTGTCGTTTAAAACAACTTAGTTTTGTTATGAATTTTATTATTTTCATTGTGCTATATTTGAATTTTTTCTCCATTTCGAATAAAATTTTTTTTTTATATATAAATAACTAGCAATTTAATTGAAATTTGTTTTACAGCACTTTAGTTGTAAGAAATATATATATATATATATATATATATATATATATATATATATATATATATATATATATTTAGAAAACTATTTTTGTTATATACTAGAAAATAAATAAATAAATTTCAAAGAATCTAATCGTAGAAACATCTTGATAGGCAAATGCTAAAAGTCTTTTGTGCACAAATGGGTATTTTATGGCTCTTCTCCAGCGCGACAGCTAATGCACCATCCAATTTAACCTGTCATTAGCAAATAGCCTTAGAATACCATTTTGAAAAAAATACTCCGAATTGAAAATTCAATATAATGCTTTTATTTATTATATTTTGTGGCTGAACACCGCCGCTCAACTGAAAATACCGTTTTAATTTTGAACAAGAGAACATCCAAATTCAATGTATTTCTACCTTCTTCTCAACGGGAGGTAAAATATTTCGTTACTCGTTAAGTAGGAAAAGATTTATTTAATTTTGTAATATGTTTGGAAAATCATCGAAATTATCCAGAAAATAAAATACCGTTTATATTTCTCGTAAATACGCAAATAATAGAAACCATATTGAAATGGTCATTTATTGCAATCTATATCTGAATAATATACAACAATATTTGTTATTATTTTACAAAGTTTTAATTACTTTCAAAAAAACATAAACAAATTCTGCTAATTTTTTTCAAATATTAACATTTCCACTGTTTTAAAAGAATTTTAACAATTTTTTTTTTATTTTTAAATATTGACATTTTTGAAAAATTTAAGTATTTTTTTTGCAATTTTTAAAGAATTTAAACATATGTAAATTTTTTTAAAAAATTTTAAAAATTTGAGAAAAATTTTAAAGATATGAGATTTTTGAAGATTTTAAAATATTTCTTTTACAATGTTTTAACAATTTTTATAGACTCTTGATAGATTTCGTATTTAAATTTAAGATTTTGATAATTTTTATAGAAGTTAAACGAATTTCGCAAAAAACTTAAATAATATTGACATTTTCTAAAGGTTTGTTAATTTTATACATTATTTTATTACTTTTAAAAAAATTATAGCGAATTTTATAAATTTTTTCCAATTTTTAACATATTTGTAATATTTTGATCTTTTCACAAGATTTTAATAATTTTTAAATAATTTAAACTAATTTCGTGAAATTTTTTAAATATTGAAATTTTTGAACATTTTGTAATTTTTTAAAACGTTTGGCAATTTTTAAAGAATTTGAAAAATTTTTGTAAAAAAATATTATTTTGGAAATTTTTTAACAATTTTAAAAAAATGTGAAGTTATTTCGTAAGTTCTTTTATCAAATATTAAGATTTTTGAAAAATACTATTAGTTTTTACAATGTTTTAATAATTTTTAAAAAATTTTAATAAATTTCGAAAAAAAATGTTTAATATTGACATTTTGGAAAATTCTGTAATTTGGTAAAAGATTTTTGACAATTTTAAAAGAATTTAAACAAATTTGGCAAAAATTTAAATGTTTTCAATTTTTGAAAAATTTGGTTATTTTATGCAAGGTTTTTAACAATTTTAAAAGAATAATGACGAATTTCGTAAAATTTTTGGAATATTAAAATTTTTAAAAGATATTGTTATTATTTACAAGGTTTTAACAATATCAAAAAAAAAATTAAGAAATTTCGTAAAATTTAATTAAATATTAACATTTTTAAAAAGTTTTGTAATTTAATATGTTCAATGTTTTAAGAATTTTCAAAAAATAATAATTGTATAATAGGTGAATTTTTATCAATCAAGTGAACATGATTTATCTATATATACAGTAAAAAATATATGGGTAAACCCATATATAGACCACTTTGACATTATCACATATAAGTTAAGAAATAAGAATAGATTTTTTTTTATTTTTTCTCCAAAAGACCGGTGTGGCAGCATTATTCAAAAATTGAATTTTATAATAATTAGTATGCGCGCATAGAAAAATGAATCTATCTTGAAAATTTGTTTTAAATCGTGTAAACAAATAGTAATGCATAAAATTAATTTTGAATAATTTTTCTAGAAAATTGGCAACTTTGTATTATGTAAACAATATAAACAATGTAATAATTAATTAGTAAAATCAAAATTAAATTTTAAAAATTTTAATAATTTTTTCTCGGAAAGTTAGCAGTACTGTATTTTGCTAAAATTATGTACGATAATTTATATGAGCACTAGGAGAAGTTTTTGTGAAAATTTGATTAAAATCGGGATTAAATATAAAACAAGGCTTAAAACTGTGTTACATATTTTATTTCGGTTTTCGTTCCGGTTCAATTACAAAAAAAATATATCGGTTCGGTTTCGGCTTTTGTGACGATAAAACTAATGGATTTTTTCGGTTCTGTTCCAAGTGATTAATTTTTAAATTTTTTCAATGTTTTTATTTGTATTCAAAATGTATTTTCTAACATAATTTAGAACATTTTATGTCTACTAAATAAATAAAATTGTCAGTGTTCTATAGTTTGATACATAGATTAATAAATATTCCATTAGATAAAATAGATTTTAAAAATGAATTAAAAATTATAAAATTAATTGCAAAAAATAACGGGTATAGTACATCTATAGTAGATAACATGTTAAAGCGAAAGTTAAAAAATAAAAATGTACACTCATTATACAATGGTAAAACAGAAACAAAAGAAGAAATAAATTATAGAAAAATAGCATATGTCGGTAGTACAAGTTTAAAAATTGCAAACCAATTAAAATCAAAAAATATTGTTTCCGCATTTTATAACAAAAACAAACTAAAAAATTCAATAGTAAATAATAAAATAACTAATAAAAATATTCTCAACCAATCCGGTATTTACAAAATCAATTGCAGTAATTGCTCAGCTATTTACCTCGGTCAGACAGGAAGAGCGTTTCAGACACGTTTTAACGAACACATAAGGTCGGTTAGGCTGGAAAAAACCGACTCAAATGTAGCCAAACATTGTTTAGATTTAGGACACAAATGTTTTATTGAGGATATGGAAGTATTGCATATTTGCGACAAGGGTCTTAGGATGAATTTCTTAGAAGCGATGGAAATACAAACAGCCTTGGCTGATAATAAAATCTTAATAAATGAACAAACCGACTTATTTTCATCCCCACTGCTAAAACCATTTTAGGTCCCTAGTACAATTATGTTTTTGTTTAAGTATTAGTATATATAGTTAGAAATGTATAATTTTTTGTATTACATTTTCGTCAACTGATGATGGCCTAATAAGCCGAAATGTACATCGTATTAATAAAATAATAATTTTGAAACAAAAAACCAAGAGTTGTGTGTTTATTTTTATTTTAATTTTTAATATATACCACACTTAAGTGATAAAATAAGAAATGTAGTGAAAATTGATATTACTTTGTCTTTAAAACCTACATCTAATTTAAAGTTCGAAATATGTCAAAAAATTGATAAAATGGATTTATTAAACAAGAGCGGGGTATATAAATTAATCTGTCAATCATGCGGAGCTGCTTATTGCGGACAAACAGGTAGATCTTTCAAAACCAGATCCAGAGAACATCAGAGATGTATAGATTACAAATTAATAAATAAATCTCATTTTGCAGATCATATTCTTAAAACAGGTCATAAGTTTGATATAAATTATGATTATGAAATATTACATACTCATAATAAAGGCTTTTCGTTAAATTTTTTGGAAGCTCTTGAAATAAACAAATTGTCAAGAGATGGAGTTACAATGGTGCTAAATGAACAAACAAAATTTGATTACTCCCCACTACTTGAAAAAACAGCTATGACCTTCAGCCACAAACAAATTACACCACGCATTACAACTTAGCTTGACAAGTGATTGAATTCATGAATTTTATAATTTTAAATTTTTAAACGTTGATTTGGTTTTATTCTACGACAAATAGTTTTTATTATATTGTTATTGTTTATTATTATATGAAAAAGACAAAAAATTCGTTCAAAATGTGGAAACACACACATGTATGTTTTTCAATTAGAATATGACTTCCTGTAATTAATGTAAGTAAAAAATTGATGTTATATATGTTATAAATATTTTTTAAATGAATTTCAGTTTAATTATTGTTGTATCTCTTAATGTAATTAATATAATTTATATTTTTATATTGTTAAAAATTATAATGTTAATGTTTTGATCTGAATATTTCGAAAATGGCCTTGAATATATTGTGTTGTATTGTATTCTAGTCTGTACCAGACCCGATGATGGCCAATATATTGGTTGAAACCGCGGTCGTCTATTTTTAATATAAAAAAATAAAAAATACGAGTGGAAATCAAGACAAATAAATAAATTTTATTATTTTTTCCTAATTATCATCAACATTTCCACATTGGGTGTTTTAAATAATTTTCATCAAACAATAATAATTACTAATTAATTGAACGTGTAATAATTAGAAGTATATAATATCTATAATAATAATACAATTTATTATTCGAAACTTATATAATTCGTATGTAGGTTTTAATTATATAATAATAAAATAATATATGTTAATGTAGCAAATTTTTATACATACGATTTTTATTTAATTATAATTAGCAAAAATAAAAATTACCTCTAATTATTCAAATATTTTCCTTAGGATTTTTAATTAAACTATTTCAAGATTATTTTAAAAGCAAAGTTATTATCGAACAAATACATCTTCATCAAAGTAACTCCTAGTTTTATTTTCAGTATCAATAACTGAGTATTTATCTACAAAAACAAAAAATTAATAAATGTGTTTCAACATATATATATATATATATATATATGCATACACTTTATATATATATATATATATATATATGTATATATATATATATATATATATATATATATATATATATATATATATTGAACCGAAATAAACTGATATAATAACGGTTCTTTTCTTTTCTGTTCTTTTCTGTGCCAAAAAATAAAGTAGACATAATTTTTTTTTTAATTTTATTTTTTTTTCTGAAAGTTGGCAACTCTGTATTTTGTTAAAATTATATAATTTATATAAATACTAAGAGAATCTTTTGTGAATATACGACTAGAATCGGATAAATATTATGGCCATAATAAATTTTCAAAAACTTTACTAACTTTTTCCTGGAAATTTCGCAACACTGTATTTTGCTAAGTAAATCTCTTCTGAAACTTTTATTAAAATCGAGTTGAGCCGTCTAGGAAGAGTTGCGATCACAAAATTTTGACGACGACCAAGCGAGCGAGCTAATGACGCACATACATACACCCACATAAATTAAGTTCGGATTCGTCTGATCTAGAGGCTATATGAAAGATTTCTATATAAATTTTATTTTTTTTGAAAATGTTACAGACACCGGACCGCGATCACTATACCACATTTTCCTGGCAGTCAAAATGTATTAAAATGTTAAAAACAAATAGTATATAGCACTCGGAGCAGAATTTAATTAATTATTGTGTTTCGCTTGAATTGTGCTTAGTTTTTTTTTTAATTATTTGTAAACTTTTAAATATTATTTTCGCTTGAATATAGATATGCATCTTATCTTCTATTTATTCAGCTCATATTGATAAATTTTTTGAAAATATATTATGTATTTCTATTGATCAATACAATAATTAATATATATATATATATATATATATATATATATATATATATATATATATATGTATATACCGGGTGTTTGTTCGTTAAGTTCGTATGGGCGTTTAACATGCAAATTCGATAATTTGCGATACACTTCTTTTTCGAGTTAAATACGGAGAAGTATTTGGAATAATTTTTGTTAAACAATAAAAAGTTCTATAATTTGGTTTTAGTTTTAATTTGCTAGCATATGCCGTTTGGGAGCTAGAATTTTTTTTTGATTTTTTTGTTTTTTAGTTTTTTTCTCAAAAACTATGAGGTCTAGGAATATAAGCGTAATACGGAAAAATGCGGAATAATGAGTACAATAATTGAGTGAAAAAACCATTATTCAAGAATGCATCGTTAAGTAGAAAAAAATTATTGAAAATTCTAAAAAACATAATAATTTTTCCTGCCAAACTACAATGACTTAGAAAAAAAAGTTACTTATTTATTATGTCGCTAATTTTTTTCTCTATTTTATTAAATTTTTCAGATTATTTTGAGTAAATTTTGAAAAAATCTTAAGGGTGCAGCTTATGTTTAACTTTAAATATCTCGAAAAATAGTGACTTTATCGTTACGAAGGAAGAGTATGTTTTTTACACAAAAAGTATTGGAGAATCGAAAAATTGTACTAAAGTGACAATTCCGCCAGTGGCGTAAAATTTAGGAAAATCAACCTCACACTTGCCCCTGTTGTACGCCACTGGCAGTAGCCAGAAATTTTTATTTAACATAATTTAGTATGGTGTACGGTACCTACGCTTCCTGCCAAGTATAATAAAGATACGTCAAATAGTTTTAAAGTACTGGGCAAAAATCGTTTTTAAATTTTTAAATAAAACACCCTGTAGCACAGTAAGGAGCCATATTTTATCTAAGTCATTTGCGTTAAATCTTCATATTCTGAGCCCAGGATACTCCAGTTAAAATATTTCCATCTACTAATAAATCACCCTGTATATTAAGTGTCTACAGAATGTTTATTTTGTCAAAATAAAAAAAGAGATTTGTACATTAAAATAATTCTTTAATTATAATTTAAATTCTGTACATCTAATTAATTATAATTTTTTTTTGTACAATATACATTATTATATTTTGTATTTAAATATATAATTAATAAATACTAATTAAATATTATAATTAAGATATTTTTAAACTATAATAATTTTAATATTTACACTAAAATAAATTATAATTAAATATTTACTAAAAAAAATTGTGAAACAAATAATAAAAATTAAAAAAGTTTATAATTAATTTACGATGAAAATATTTTGCCGGGCCTAGCTTGAGAAATTTGACTGGAACCTAGGCGTAGCTGGCCGGGAAAATTTTACAAAAAAGTTGGTTAAAAATCTCCAAGAATAATAATTTTTATTTATTTTTTATTTGTAACTATGTAAAATCTGTGTTCTGACAACTTAAACACATAGTTAACTACATGATTAAATATTAACAATGTGTTTATTATTTTTACAATATTACTGTTTAATAAAAGAAGTGTGGTTTGGCATTCGAATAACGTTGTTAATCAAATGATTAAGTTAATAAGATAATTAATTGTGTTTTGAGAACTTAAACGCATAACGCATAGTTAACCATGTGATTTAAATAATAAATATGTATTTTGGAATGTTATTTTTATGAAATTTCAATTAATTTTTTAAGATTTTTATTGTTTATTAATTAAAGCATACTTTGACAATTTAATTGCATAGTTAAACACATGATTAAGTTATCAAATAATTATCGAACAATATGTAATATCGTTTTCATTTTATCAAGTAAATTTTATTGCATATTAAACATTTTCGAAAAACAATTACATTTCTATTAGAATTAATTAAGCTACAAATATATATACATACATACATACACAATTACGCCATGTACCCAAAAGGGTGTGGCACAAACTTTTTTCATTATCCCGAAATCAGTCGCCTCCAAACACTCCTATCCAAACAAGCAACTTTTGCTTCATCTACATTTATAATTCGTCTCATACATGCTCTTCTATTCCTACTACTTAGAAACTTTCGCTCACGCAAAACACTCTCAATCATATCACTTAAACTACTCATCGGCCGTCCACGCAAACGTATACCATCAAAATCATTCAAATAAATCTTTTTAACCAAACGTTTATTAGACGCATTCGCTCAAACATGTCCAAACCATCTTAACTGACTAACACCAACTTCTGCTACAACATTTCTTTCAATTTCACACTCATCATACACTAATCTATTTCGTACCCGATCTCTCCTATTAACACCACATACCCCACGTAAAAATTTCATTTCCACAGCAGTAATTTTTATTTTTTTACCACTTTGACTGCAAGGAAAAGTGGTATAGCGTTTGGTACGGTGTCTGTAACATTTTCAAAAAAAAAAATTTGTATATAGAAATTCTTCATATAGCCTCTAAATGACGAATCTGAACTTAGTTTATGAGGGTGTATGGATGTGCGTCGTCAGCTCGCTCGCTCGGTCGTAAGTCAAAATTTTGTGGCCGCAACTCCTCCTAGACGGTTCAACCGATTTTAATGAAATTTTCAAGATAAATTTGATAAATGGTCATGTGGTTTTATTTTTTTTTAGTAATGCCAACTTTTCGAGAAAAAACTTACTAAAATTTTTATAAATATATTATGGCTATGTTATTTAACCGATTTTACTCAGATTTTTACAAAAGATTCTTCTAGTAATCATATAATTTATGTAATTTTAATAAAATACAGTGTTGCCAACTTTCCGAGAAAAAAATTTATTAAAATTTTTAACCGAAAGAAATTTATTAAAATTTTTAACCGATTTTAATCAAATTTTTATAAAAGATTTTCCTAGTGTCTAAATAAATTATGCAATTTTAATAAAACACAGTGTTGCCAACTTATCGAGAAAAATATCACAATTGTTTAAAAAAATTTATTGTGGCTACATTATTTATTCGAATTTGATCAAATTTTTACGAAAGTTTTTTTTTGGTGCCCACATAAATTTTAATTTTATTAAAAATATTGTGTTGTCAACTTTCCTAGAAATGTCAAAGTGGTCTATATATGGGTTTACCTATATACTTCTAATATTGTTTATATTGTAACTGACTGTTCGGAAAATTACATAATGAATATTGAACTAATAATTAGATAATTAATTTAATATTATTAATTGATTTATATAAAATAAAAATAGTATATTTTTCAACTGGCTCTATTTTCAACAAAAACGATTATTATTGTACCGAAAAAATACCTGAGATATAATATCCTATATAGAATAATATATATTTTTCTTGATTTTTTTTGTATTATAGAAAATAGAAAAAAAAATTTTTTTTTCAAGAAAAAAAACATTTTGTTACTTTTTTTGGCAAAATTATAAATACGAAAAAATTCAAAAAAAATATATATTATTCTACAAAAAATACGTGATTTCAAAAAATTCTAACTGAGCTAGACCTAACGCAAACCCATTATCCGCATGTTTAACTTGTATTATATTCATCTGGGCACAAGATATCACAAGCATGACGTGGTTCGATGCCTGGAAGACAAGTTTTATCTGGAAAAAGGGCTAAAAATGGCATTTTTGAGAGCTCGATGGACCGGTCTAAATATATTTTAAATGGCAAATGGGCTCGTATCTTTCTATTTCAGACCAAAACCTTTATTTTTAACTCTAAGTCAGTTGTTTCGATTTTTTTTGAAACATCTTAATATATATATATATATATATATATATATATATATATATATATATATACAAGTTTAGAAGTATATGTTTAAACCTATATATAGACCACTTTGACATTATCACATAAATGACAAGAAATAAGAATAAAAAAAATTTCACCGAAAGTTGAAATCATTGTATTTTGCTAATATATAATATTATAGGCGCCAAGGATATCTTCTGTGAAAAGTTGATTAAAAGCAGATAAATAATGCGAGCATAAAATTTTTTTAGAAAATTATTAATTTTTATTTTTGGAAAAATGGCAACATCGTATTTTTATAAAATTATAATTTATATGGGCACAAGAAAAAGTTTTTCTGCAAATTTGATCAAAATCGGATAAATAATGTAGCCACAATTAATTTTTTTAAATTTTAGTAATTTTATAAATAAGTTGGCAACACTGTATTTTGTTAAAATTGCATAATTTGTGCGGGCACCAGGAGAATCTTTAGTGACAATTTGATTAAAATCGGTTAAATAACGTAAGTCATAGTAAATTTTTAAAAATTTTAGTAATTTTTTTCTCAGAAAGTTGGCAACACTGCACTTTGTTGAAATTATCTAATTTATATGAATACCGGAAAAATCTTTTGTGAACATTTGAACAAAATCGGTTAAACAACATGGCCGTAATAAATTTTTAAAAATTTTAGTAATTTTATTCTCGAAAAGTTAGCAACACTGTATTTTATTAAAATTACGAAGTTTATATGGACACTAGGGAAATCTTTCCTGAAAATTTGATCAAAATCGGATAAATAATGTAGCCACAATAAATTTTTAATTATTTAGTAATTTTTTTCTTGGAAACTTGGCGTCACTGGCAAATACCAAAACCACATGACCATCTTGGGCACTAGACAAATTTATCCAGAAAATTTCATTAAAATCGGTTGAACCATTTAGGCAGAGTTGCGACTACAAAATTTTGTCTGACGACCGAGCGAGCCAGTGACGAACATCCATACACCCACTTATAAACTAAGTTCAGATTCGTCATCTAGAAGCTATATGAAAGATTTCTATACAATTTTTTTTTGTTTTTTTAAAAATGTTACAGACACCGTACCAAACGCTATACCACTTTTTCCTTGCAGTCAAAGTGGTAAAAAGAAATATCCATATCTGTAATTAATTTAATATTTTATTTAAATTTAATATAAAACTACACCTATCTTGTTTTATCGAAAATAAAATTAAAATTTTACTAGCATTCAAAATATATTTAAAGATGGCATTACTAGTATATTCGTGATTACAGTGACCTTTTTTATTGTCAGTGCCAGTACTTGTATTAATAGTTTATACCTTGTCATTATAGATGGCACTACTATTATTAAAAATACAGTATTCTTTTTTATCGACAGTGCTTTTTAGACAAGATAATAATTTGAGAGTTACCGTATAGATGGCACAACTAGTATTAAAATACAGTTTTTGTTTTTATCGACAGCACTTTTAGATTTAGTTGAAGTGTTAGAATTATATATTCAATATGTTTAAAAAAATCATATATATATATATATATATAATTCATTAATCTGGTTAGTTGATAGATATATCATTTAAATACAGTTAATACTCAAATACAATCATAAAGGAATAATCTGAAAATGAAAAAAATAATGATATTGCGTATTTGTTGACTATGAAAAATTATGAATAGAATGTGTACTGAAAATGATTAGGTTTCATTCGCTCGATCTGTAATGGTCTTGATAGCTCAGTGGTAGAGCATTCGCCCGGCAAGCGAAAGGACCCTGGTTCGATCCCAGGTTGAGGCGATAAGATTTTTTCATTTTCAGATTATTCCTTTATGATTGTATTTGAGTATTAACTATATATATATATATATATATATATATATATATATATATATATATATATATATATATATATATGTGTATATAGATTCAAATATACAAGGTGTCTAGATAAACTTATGTACAATGTGTTTATAGGATCGTGTATACAATGCGTTTAAAAAATCATATAATATTTAGAGTCCACAGAAAGTTTATTTTGTCAAAATAAAAAATAAAATTTGTACATTAAAATAATTTTTTAATTATTATTTAATTTCTGTACAACTAATGAATTACATTAATTTTTTTTGTGCGATATACATTATTATATTTTGTATTTAAATATATAATTATAATAATATATAACAATTAAATACTATGATTAAGATATTTTTAAACTATAATAATTTTAATATTATAAGAGTCACTCAATTAGGTACACAATGTATATGTGTTGTGAACATTTACACTTAAAATAAATTATAATTAAATATTTACTAAAAAAATTGTTGTGAAAAAAATAATAAAAATTAATAACTTTTATAATTAGTATACAATGAAAATATATCGCCGGACCGAGATTGAGAAATTTGACGGGAACCTATGCGTCGCTTGCCGGGAAAATTTTACAAAAAAGTCGGTTAAAAATCTTCAAGAATATTAATTTTAATTTTTTTTTTATTTGTAACTATTTAAAATCTGTGTTTTAACAACTTAAACACATAGTTAACTACATAATTAAGTATTAACAATGTGTTTACAATGTTTACAATATTATTGTTTAATCAAAGAAGTGTGCTTTGGCATTCTAATCACGTCGTTAATCAAATGATTAAGTTAATAAGATAATTAAGTGTGTTTTGAGAACTTAAGCACATAGTTAACCATGTGATTTAAATAGTAAATATATACTTTTGAATGTTATTTTTATGAAATTTTAAGTAGTTTTTTATTGTTTATTAATTAAAGCGTACTTTGACAATTTAATCGCTTAGTTAATCACATGGTTAAGTTATTAAATAATTATCAAAAAATATGTAATATCGTTCAACATTTTCGAAAAACAATTACATTTAAATTTTTCCAGTCGTGACTAAAATCGATAAATTTACATCAAAAAAATATTAGATACGTAATAAAAATTGAGTTTTTGCCTTAAATTCCAACTCCCGGTTGCAATACCATTAGTTTTTGTTAATATATATATATATATATATATATATATATATATATATATATATATATATACTGGGTGTCCCATTTTAATCCGCCACCTGCAATAACTTTAAAATCGTGAATCGGACAAAAAATGTTTCGGATAAAAAGTAAATGGTTTTGAGGGGGACATCTGATGCAGAGACCCTTGCCCCCTCCGGACCCCCTGGGGGGCGGAAAAGGGGGGAAACTTTGAAATCTTAAATAGAACACCCTATTTTTTATTGTAGATTCTGATAGGCCATTAAAAAGTATGTAAATTTTATTTTAAAACTTTTTGTTTATCTTTGATAGATGGCGCTGCAAACAGCATTTTTTTTCTCAGTTTATCAGTTTTTAATTTGAAAAAAAAGGTGTAACTAAGTACGATATTCAAGTTCTTTTCAGTTCTTTGGGAAGAGGGGGGGGGGCAAAGGTTACTGAATCAGATATCCCCTCGAAGCCATTAACTTAAAGTTATACCCCTCTAAACCATTAACTTAAAGTTAATGGTATCGAGGAAGATATTTGATGCAGTGACCCTTGCCCCCCCTTTTTCCAAAGAACTGAAAAAATCTTGAATATCGTACTTAGTTACACTTTTTTTTTTAAATTGAAGATTGATAAACTGAGAAAAAAAATGCTGTTTGCAGCGCCATCTATCAAAGATAAAAAAAAAGTCTTAAAATAAAATTTACATACTTTTTAATGGCCTATCAGAATCTACAATAAAAAATAGGGTGTTCTATTTAAAATTTCAAAGTTGTTCCCCTTTTCCGCCCCCCCAGGGGGTCCAGAGGGGGCAAAAGTCTTTGCATCAGATGTCCCCCTCGAAACCATTTACTTTTTATCTTAAACATTTTTTTGTCCGATGCACGATTTTAAAGTTATTGCAGGTGGCGGATTAAAATGGGACACCCAGTATATATATATATATATATGTATATATATATATATATATATATATATATATATATATATATATATATATATATATATATATATATATATATATATAACTACACAAATAATAGCTTCAGTAAAACATTTTGCTTAAAATTTATTATTACCGTTTACAATATTTAATATTTGTCTTACCTTGAAATAATATTGGCGTGGATATTTCTTCTGAAATGAAACTACTAACTAACCACTTAATTTGTATGAGAACACAAAACTAAATGTGAACTAATCTAATATAAGTATTTATAGAAATATATTTTTTAATATAAAATATTAGAAAATTATCTTTATATTCTAAGAAGCGATAACAGATAAGAAAGTAGGGATCAGTATTATTATTGTTGATATGGAATAATTATTTTGTTTTGGTCCATTTTTTGATATCGATACGTTTGTGCTTTTTCTACTGTTCGCATTTTTGCTCCAATTTAGTCGTTTCGAACTTTTTATTTTGCTTTCGTTATTGTTATGTTACATCTAGAACTTGTTTCTATGTTCCGTTTATTTACTGTAAATGTCATTTATCTCAGTTTTCTTGTTGAAGACGCACATCGAGTTCGTCGAAACGTCAATTATCGATAAAGATTAATGCAGAACTTTAACGTAAAGAAGTTTATTTTAATATATGAGTAGTTTGGTGGGAAAGAGGCGAAATGACACTGTAAGTTTGGAAATAGTGCCGTTTTTTAGGTGTTTTCGAACATTTTTTTGATAAATTTTTGCAACAAATACAGTAGACAACAATTATATCGTTGGAGAGCGTATTTAATGAAAATTTCAGCAATAATTTCTTTTGAAAAAAAAAAATTTTTTACTTAAAATAATAGTGTCAAAGTGATCAGGTCAAAATATAAATTAGTCAAATGGTGGCAGAGAAAACTCGCGTTCTCCATTTTTGAAACAAAAACAAATTAAATGTTAGTATTTGTAACACATGTAACTTTTGTTGAAACCTAAAAAATGTATAATTTCTACACCTATTTTTAAAATGGCGACTTTCTTTTAAAAAAATGTCTAAAATTGACCTATTTTTTTAAAAAAATAAGGTTGAAAATTATACATTTTGTAGGTTTTAACGAAACTTACATGTGTTACAAGTACTAACATATAATTTGTTTTTGTTTCAGAAAATGTAGAACGCGAGTTTTATCTGCCACTATTTACGGCAAATTTAAATTTTGACCTGATCACTTTGACTCTATTACTTTAAGTGAAAGTTTAACTTTTTGAAGAAAATACTGCACAAAATTTTAATATATATATATATATATATATATATATATATATATATATATATGTATATATATATATATATATATATGTATATATATATATATATATATATATATATATATATGTATATATATATATATATATATATATGTATATATATATATATATATATATGTATATATATATATATATATATATATATATATGTATATATATATATATATATATATATGTATATATATATATATATATATGTATATATATATATATATATATATATATATATATATATACTGGGTGTCCCATTTTAATCCTCCACCTGCAATAACTTTAAAATCGTGCATCGGACAAAAAAATGTTACGGATAAAAAGTAAATGGTAAATCTGATGCAGAGTAAATCTGATGCAGAGACCCTTGCTCCCTTCGGACCCCCCGGGGGGCGGGAAAGGGGGGAAACTTTGAAATCTTAAATGGAACACCCTATTTTTTATTGTAGATTCTGATAGGCCATTAAAAAATATGTAAATTTTATTTTAAAACTTTTTGTTTATCTTTGATAGATGGCGCTGCAAACAGCATTTTTTTTCTCAGTTTATCAGTTTTCAATTTGAAAAAAAAGGTGTAACTAAGTACGATATTCAAGTTCTTTTCAGTTCTTTGGGAAGAGGGGGGGCAAGGGTCACTGAATCAGATATTCCCTCGAAGCCATTAACTTAAAGTTATACCCCTCGAAACCATTAACTTAAAGTTAATGGTTTCGAGGAAGATATTTTAATGCAGTGACCCTTGCCCCCCCTCTTTCCAAAGAACTAAAAAAATCTTAAATATCGTACTTAGTTACATTTTTTTTTTCAAATTGAAGATTGATAAATTGAGAAAAAAAATGCTGTTTGCAGCGCCATCTATTAAAGATAAAAAAAAGGCTTAAAATAAAATTTTCATACTTTTTAATGGCCTATCAGAATCTACAATAAAAAATAGGGTGTTCCATTTAAGATTTTAAAGTTGCCTCCCGTTCCCGCCCTCCAGGAGGTCCAAAAGAAGCAAGAGTCCATGCATCAGATGTCCCCCTTGAAACCATTTACTTTTTATCTGGAACATTTTTTTGTCCGATGCACGATTTTAAAGTTATTGCAAGTGGCGGATTAAAATGGGACACCCAGTATATAATTATATATTAATTAATTAAAAAAATATTATTCAATTATTTCAAACCTTTCTACTATTTGCGTTATTTTTTTTTATTATTGCGATATTTTTACAAAGTTATAATATAATATTATAATGTTTTACTATTATTATATTATTATTATTGTTGCGAAATAAATATGAGAAGTTATAAAGAATGTGTAAACAACTTGTTTACATATTCAGAGGCAGACTACATCAAGCCTAGAAACGACTAGAACATTCTTTTCAGAAATCTAGAAAAGACTAGTAGCTTAAAGCAGACCTATATAAACCACGCGTTGCGAGCAGCCAACCAGTGTACGCCGATATGTTATATTGAAAAGTGCTAAGTGAATACGAGCTATCGTTGTGCGGGCTCCGTTGACATAAATTGTTATATAAATTATATAGGCTAAACCGCTCGGCCGTTTGATATAAAATATTAAGTAATATTTATTCGTATTCTTGTATTAAACATTTAACCATTATTACTATTTATATTTATCCATTTATTATTATACGTATTATATCTTTGTAGTGTTTAGTAAACTATTTTATTTTATATCTTTAAATATATTTCTAGTTTTAGTTAATTTAAGTGTTGTGCTTATTTTTAACCAATTTCACCTAGTGCGAACTTTAAACACGTTACAATTGGTGTCAGGTGTAAGGGGTGAAATTGTGTGTAAAATAATATTTAATATAAAATAATTATATTTAATAATATTTAAAATAAATCGGATAATAATATTTAATATAAATACGATTTAAAATAAATAACTACATTTAATAATAATTTAAAATAAAATACTATATTTAATTTCGATTCCTAAACTATTGTGTATCCAAAATGGCATCAAGAAAGTTATTGTTAAAAGATTTAAAAGTGGAAGAACTAAAAAAAGAATTGGAAGAAAGAGATCTAGATACCAGTGGTAAGAAAACTCTACTCAAATCACGATTGCAAGAGGCAATGACTGCAGAAGGATTTGATCCAGAAGAATATTTGTTTGAGTTGCCGTTGGAAATAAATCAGCTGGTTAATTCATTAAAAAATGATTTAACGGAAAAATTAACGGAAAATGTTCAATCATTAAAAAATGATTTAGAAGAAAATGTTAATTCGTTAAAAAATGATTTAACGGAAAATAATAGGAAAATAGAAGAAAATGTTAATTCGTTAAAAAATGATTTAACGGAAAAATTAACAGAACACAATACGAAAATAGAAGAAAATGTCCAAGCATTAAAAAGCGAATTAACAAATAAAATAACAGAGATTAAAGGAGAATTTAATGAAAAAGTTCTTAGTATGTAAAATAAAATAGAAGCATTAGAAGAACAAATGAAGAGTCGTGTTTCTATATCCAGCGATAAGCCGAAATCAGAAAAGAATCATGAAGAAAATAGCGTTCATAAGCCAGCATCGCCGTCAAACACACATATCAAACCACCCACTTTTGACGGACAAACATCATGGGATATGTATCTACGCCAGTTTGAAGCTGCGGCCAGTGCAAACGGCTGGTCATTGGTTGAAAAAGCCTCGGCTCTCGTAACCTCACTTCGTGGCGAAGCACTAGAAGTCTTACAGACTTTAAGCGAGGACGAATTCCGACATTTTGATCAGCTGGTTAAGCGGCTGAATGCAAGATACGGGCATGCGCATCTAAAACAGGTGTATCGGATGCAATTAAAGAATTGCTACCAAAAGAATACGGAGACTCTCCAAGAATTTGAGGCAGGTGTTGTCCGATTAGTCCGGCTTGCTTATCCTAATGCACCGGACGACAACTTTTTGGAAGATTTGGCCATTCAAACTTTCAGTGACGGTCTCCGTAATGAAGATACCCGACAAGCACTGCGAATGTCCCACCCTTCGACACTGTCCACTGCGCTGGCATATGCGCTGGAATTCGAAGCATTTCGGCAATCCTCGAAAATCTGCGCACGCGTAAGGACAACCAGACTGGAAGACGAACAAGAGGAGTCGGTTGTGGAAGTAATACGCCAACTCTTCAAGGAATTCCTGCCGAAACAAACGCCTAAACGGCCATGGAACAACAGAAGAGGTGGTCAGGGCGGTCAACGCCAGGGATTCACCGAGCAGTCGGAAAACTAAAAAGAGTCGACGTGAAGGGGCAATCGCCGACTCATAACCACCAAGCCCCATCAAAAACAACATTAGTCGCCTCACTTCAACATCCATCCAGTAGCATGTTTGTGGATGGCTTAATTAATAATAAGTCACATGCTATGCTACTGGATACAGGGGCGACAAGAACAATTGTCCGTCCAGATGTTCTGCGACCATCAGTCCACATCAGGCCAACAAGATGGCAAATCCGAACCGCTACTGGTCATCTGGCCACGGTTAAAGGTGAAACAAATGTACAATTCACCATTGGGAATACCACCTTTTCCTACCAAGTGCTGATTGCCAATATTGAAGAAGAGGTCATACTGGGTATGGACCTTATGAACAACTTTGGTTTTCGTTTGGATCTGGGACGTGGCGTACTAAATATCCAAAATGAAGAATTGATTCTTCACGGACGCAACGAGACAGCTGTACGCGTGGTCTTAGCCGAAGATACGGTTCTGCCTACCAGAAGTGAAGTGATGGTACAAGCCACAGCCAACGATCAATCCGGTAAAGGCCGCGTAATGATGCTAGAGCCACGCAATCACGATAAAGACTTAGGCCGGGGCATACTTATTGCCAAAGCCTTGATTAAATCCGACCAGATGATACCCGTACGCATGATGAATATCAACAGCTATGAAGTATCACTAAAGAAAGGTACCACCTTGGGACTTTGTTCACCAGTATCTTCCGTGGTGAGTCGGATCACTAACACAAGTAGTACTGACAATGGAATTCCGGAAAAACTTGCTGAGTTAATTAAAACCTCATGCAAGGATCTCACCGCATCCCAGCAAGGTCAAGTCGAAAGGCTCGTGCATCAATACCAGGATGTCTTTGAGACTGAGGACGGCCTCAAAGGAAAAACTGATATTGTCAGGCACCAGATAAATACCGGGAATGAGAAACCGATCCGACAGGCACCGCGGAGGTTACCATTGATGAAGCGTGACGAAGCCGAAGCCATCATCCGAGACATGGAACGTGACAAAGTAATTGAGCCCTCAAATAGCCCATGGGCATCACCAGTTGTCCTGGTAAAGAAGAAGGATGGGTCGACAAGATTTTGCGTCGATTACCGCCAGCTCAATAATGTCACCAAGAAGGATAGCTATCCTCTGCCCCGGATTGATGACACGTTGGACACTCTTGCCGGATCCAAAATGTTTTCTACCCTGGATCTGAAAAGTGGCTACTGGCAGGTTGAAGTAGCTCCAGAAGACCGCGAAAAAACAGCGTTCAGTATTGGAACCGGGCTGTATCAGTTTACAGTCATGCCTTTTGGCCTCTGTAACGCACCGGCTACTTTTGAACGTTTAATGGAGAATGTGCTGAAGGGGCTGTCGTGGAAAACCTGTCTCGTATATCTTGACGACATAATTGTAGTCGGAAGATCCTTCGAGGACCACTTAAGTAATCTCGCAGAAGTGTTTAAACGGTTGCGTAGCGCAAATCTAAAACTAAGCCCCAAGAAGTGCCACCTTTTTCAAGCAGAGGTCCATTACCTTGGCCACATAGTGTCCCGAGAAGGAGTTGCGGTGGATCCTGAAAAGACCCAAGCAGTTAACGAATGGCCAATACCAAAGGACAAGCACGAACTAAGAAGCTTTCTCGGCTTGTGCACTTATTATCGTCGATATGTGCTGGGATTCGCCAATATCGCTAAACCACTAACACGATTGACCGAAGAGGGCCGCCAGTTCAAGTGGGACGAAGAATGTCAGAACGCCTTCAAACTACTAAAGCAGTCTTTAGTCAGCGCACCCATACTGAACTACCCTTGCCTAGACGGTCAGTTCATACTAGACACAGATGCAAGTAACGTGGGCATCGGGGGTGTTCTTTCCCAAATACAAGAAGGACAGGAAAAAGTCATCAGCTACTTTAGCAAAGTATTGTCAAAACCAGAACGCAATTACTGTGTGACTCGACGAGAACTGCTAGCCATTGTGAAATCTGTAGAACACTATTCCAAATACTTGTATGGTAGACACTTCCTGCTACGAACCGACCATGCCGCTTTGAAATGGTTACTACAATTCAAAAATCCTGAGGGGCAAGTAGCAAGGTGGATAGAACGACTGCAGGAGTACGACTTCACGATAGAACACCGGGCTGGTAATAACCATCGAAACGCCGATGCTTTATCTAGAAGACCCTGCCCACCTGATTGCAAACACTGCCTACATGTTGAAGAGAAGGTAGCCTTGTTGGCTAGAACAACGATGGTCGACGACGATTGGACGCCAGACAATATTTGTCATGAGCAAGAGAACGATGATAATTTAAAGCTCATGAAGCAATGGAAAACGGCAAATCAAAGACCGACGTGGGAAGAAGTAGCGCCCCACACTCGTATCCTGAAAACCTACTGGTCACATCCTGGAAAATGAGGATGGTTCCCAAAGGCGGCAGCAATTAATCATTCCCAAAAGTAAAATTTCGGATGTTTTGCGCCAGTTACATGATGGAACCTCAGGGGGACACCTGGGAGTTAGAAAGACCACTGAGAAACTACGTCAACGTTTCTACTGGGTAGGTTGCCAGGAGGACGTAAAAAGTTGGTGCCGAAATTGCGTGATCTGCGCCTCCAGTAATGGACCACACCGAAAACGAAAAGCACCAATGCGGACGTACAACGTCGGCAGCCCATTCGAGCGCATCGCCATCGACATAGCAGGCCCTTTCCCAATTAGCGAACAGGGAAACCGTTATATTTTAGTAGCCATGGACTACTTTAGTAAATGGGTGGAGGCATACGCAATACCAAATCAAGAGGCTGTGACTGTAGCCGAAGTATTGGTGAAGGAACTCTTCAGTCGATTCGGAGTACCATTAGAATTGCATTCTGACCAAGGACGTAACTTCGAGTCTGCCGTTTTTCAAGAGGTGTGTCGAATCCTCGAAATACGAAAAACCAGAACGACTGCATTACATCCGCAGTCCGACGGCATGGTCGAAAGGATGAACAGAACAATGGGGAAATACTTATCGAAAGTAGTCTCTAATCATCAGAGAGACTGGGATCAATATCTCCATTTGTTCTTAATGGCCTATCGATCAGCAGTCCATGAAACTACGGGGCAGACACCCGCCAGTATTATTTTTGGCCGCGAGTTACGGTTACCTTGCGATCTGAAATTCGGCTGCAAACCTGGCGAAGACCTGGCTGGGGACGGATATGTGGATAACCTCCGAAGGAAAATGGATGACATACACCATCAAGTTCGTGGGAATATTCAGATAGCCAGTGATCGGATGAAAGATAGCTATGACGTTAAAGCTAATGAAGGCGGTTATCAACCAAATGACCTAGTCTGGCTATATAACCCACGACGACGCCAAGGCTTCTCTCCAAAATTACAGAGATCATGGGACGGACCGTATATAGTCGTCAAAAGGATCAATGACGTCATCTACAGGATCCGAAAAACTCCCAATGGAAAACCTATGGTCATCCATTATAATCGTCTGGCACCTTTTTCCGGACGTAACGAGGAAGACAGTGATACACGGGAGGGTCGTGTTAGGAGGCTAAAGGATGAGGAACCGAGCTTTGAATGTTTCATGTCTACGTCCTCATCAGGCCGCCGAGTAAGACATGGAGTCACCACCGAGGTCCAGCAGGATCTTTTTACCGTCCCAAGCGAATACGCCCTCGCACATTGCGTCGCAAAGGACTTGCGAATGTCAAGAGGAATTGCCTCGGTCTTTCGCAAGAAATATGGGGGAATCGACGAATTGAAATCACAATTACCCACTGTTGGAGGTACATTGTCCCTGCGTGAGTGGCGTCGGCAAATATATTACCTGGTGACGAAAGAATTGTCCCAGCAGAAACCTAGCTATCACACGCTATGGGACTCCCTGTTGGTGCTGCGCGAGCTACTAGTGAAGGACGATGTGAAGAAACTCGCGATCCCAAAAATAGGCTGTGGCCTGGATGGACTCAACTGGAGGATAGTCTGCAACATGCTGGAAACAATTTTCCGAGACACCGGAATCGCCATCCTCGTTTGCTGTTATAATCCCATCCGAACGGCAAAAACGGAAAAAACGGTGGACTGCTACTTTTTCCAAACAGGACAGTGTAGACAAGGCCCAGCATGCCGATTCCGACACAACCCCGCAAGTGCTCTGGGACAGAACACTCCTAAGGGGGGGGGCAGTGTTGCGAAATAAATATGAGAAGTTATAAAGAATGTGTAAACAACTTGTTTACATATTCAGAGGCAGACTACATCAAGCCTAGAAACGACTAGAACATTCTTTTCAGAAATCTAGAAAAGACTAGTAGCTTAAAGCAGACCTATATAAACCACGCGTTGCGAGCAGCCAACCAGTGTACGCCGATATGTTATATTGAAAAGTGCTAAGTGAATACGAGCTATCGTTGTGCGGGCTCCGTTAACATAAATTGTTATATAAATTATATAGGCTAAACCGCTCGGCCGTTTGATATAAAATATTAAGTAATATTTATTCGTATTCTTGTATTAAACATTTAACCATTATTACTATTTATATTTATCCATTTATTATTATACGTATTATATCTTTGTAGTGTTTAGTAAACTATTTTATGTTATATCTTTAAATATATTTCTAGTTTTAGTTAATTTAAGTGTTGTGCTTATTTTTAACCAATTTCACCTAGTGCGAACTTTAAACACGTTACATTATATTATATTAATGAACGTTTGGTTAAAAAGATTTATTTGAATAATTTTGATGGTATACGTTTGCAGGTGGACGTCTGATGAGTAGTTGGTGTGGTATGATTGAGAGGGTGGCTTGCGTGAGCGAACGTTTCCAAGTAGTAGGAATCAAAGAGCATATATGAGAGTAGAATTATGAATGTGGATGAAAGTGCGAAAGTTGCTTGTGCTGGATAGGAATGTTTGGAGGCGACTGATTTCTCGGAATAATAAAAAGAGTTTGTGCCACACCCTGTTTTGGGTACATGGCGTGATTGTGTATGTATGTATGTATATAAATAATAATAATAATAATTATTATTTAATATTTAATTTTTATATAAAGACAACATTTTTTAAAATTTATTTTTTCGATTTAAAATATTTTATATTATAATTTTATTACAAATATCTATTAAATATTAATTCTTATCAATAAATCGCTTATCAGAGTTCGCATGCATTGCAACTTTATTTACCCAGAATGCGTTTGTTTTTTTGATAAAACTGATAAGACAGAGCAATGGAAAATTTTAATCAAATTATATATATATATATATATATACATATGTGTATGTATATTTGATAATTTTCACAAAATTACAACTTTTTTTCACAAGGTTCTTATATTTTTATTTTTTTAATAATTAATCTAATTATTTAATATTTAATTTTAATAACTAATTAATTAATTAATTATATAATAAAATAATTAGCGTTTAAATATTAGAAATATTATTGTTGCAATTTAGTACAAACGTACAAAGGTACTAAAAATTTAAAATTAAATTTGCCATTAGATAACGAGAGTTTGGGCAACAAGTAATACTTCTGAAATTCACATTTTTGTATATATATATGTGTATATATATATAATTTTAATTATGCGAAATTCACAATTAAAATTCTATTGTATATTAGGTTTTATTTGTTAATTTAACAACAGTGTAATTGCATTTGAATGAATTTTCTGTTAATTAATTTAATTTCAAAAAATATTTTTTTAAATTATGCGAAAATAATCCCGAGAAAAAATACTAAAGCTATTCAAATATTTTTGATAATTAATAATAAAAAAAATTGTTAAATATTAATTAATTAATTAATTATTTCTCATGATAATTAGCTAATTAATTATTAATAATAATAATTAATTAATTTATTTAATTTAATTTGACTTTTTCTTTAATAAATTATTGTAAAATTACTTGCAAACATTATTTTATCAAGAAATCAAAAATTTGATTTTTTTTTGTAAAAAAAGATATACAGGGTGTTCGTTCGCTTGGTTGATATAGGGCAATAACATGGGATTTCGATAATATGCAGAATACTACTTTCTGAAGTAAAATTCGAAGAAATACTTAGAATACTTTTCGATAGGGAATAAAAAATTATATAATTTGGTTTTAGTTTTAATTTACTGGCATATGCCGTTTGGGCGCTAGAATTTTTTTGAAAATGTTTTTAGAATATTCAATAATTTTTACTGCTAAATCAGTATGAGTTACAAAAAAAAGTTATTTAGCTATTATGTAGCTAATTTTTTTTTTCTATTTTAACGAATTTTTTCAAATTTTTTTGAACAAATTTTGAAAAAAGTTATTTTTCAAATTTTTTCAAAATATTATTTTTTTCAAAATTTGCTCAAAAAAATTTGAAAAAATTCAGTAAAATAGAGAAAAAAATTAGCTACGTAATAGCTAAATAACTATTTTCTCTAACTCATATTGATTTAGCGGGAAAAATTATTGAGAATTCTAAAAAACATTTTAAAAAAATTCTAGCGCCCAAACGGTACATGCTAGCAAATTAAAACTAAAAGCAAATTATATAACTTTTTATTCCTTATTGAAAAGTATTCTAAGTATTTCTTCGAATTTTACTTCAGAAAGTAGTATTCTGCATATTATCGAAATCCCATGTTATTGCCCTATATCAACCAAGCGAACGAACACCCTGTATATAATTTATTTCGTGGGAATTACTCTACAACTTTGTTAAAACTAACAAAATTTTAATATAGACAAGATTAGAAGTATATGGGTAAACCCATATATAGACCACTTTGACATTTCTCGGAAAGTTGGCAACACAATATCTTTAATAAAATTATAATTTATGTGGGCACTAGAAAAAACTTTCTTGAAAATTTGATGAAAATCGAATAAATAATGTAGCCACAATAAATTAAAAAAAAAATGTGATTTTTTTCTCGATAAGTTGGCAACAGTGTATTTTGTTAAAATTACATACTAGGAAAATTTTTTGTGAAAATTTGAGTAAAATCGGTTGAATAACATGGCCGCAATAAAAATTTTAAAATTTTAGTAATTTTTTTCTCGGAAAGTTGGCAACACTGGATATTAATAAAATTATATAATTAATGGAAGCATAAGGAAAATTTTTTCTGAAAATTTGATCAAAATCGGATAAATAACGTAGCCAATATTAATTTTTAAAAACTTTAGTAATTTTTTTCTCGGAAAGTTGGCATTACTGGAAAAAACCAAAACCACATGACCATCTTGGGCACTAGACAAATTTATCCTAAAAATTTCATTGAAATCGATTGAACCGTCTAGGAGGAGTTTCGGCCACAAAATTTTGACTTACGACCGAGCGAGCTGACGACGCACATCCATACACCCACATAAACTAAGTTCAGATTCGCATCTAGAGGCTATATGAAAGATTTCTATACACAAATTTTTTTTTTTTTGAAAATGTTACACCGTACGAAACGCTAGGCCACTTTTTTCTTGCAGTCAAAGTGGTAAAAATGTCATAAATTTGTAAAAATATAACATTGTATATTAAAAAATTAATATTAAATTTGAAATATAATAAATATAAAATAAATTATTGTAAAATTGCGTTTTGAAGCAAAAACTTGCGAAAAATTATCTTATCAAGAAATCACAAATTTGATTTTTTTTTTTGGTAAAAAGATTATTCTTAAATTATTTTGTAAGAAATTTTAATTATCAGGAAAATTTTCACATGATTAATAATTGCAAATAAATTTTGCAAGTGCAATTTTATCACTAGTAATTAGATGATAATAAAATTTCAAAAAAAAATGCAATCACATAATTAATCAAAGGTTAAAATTATTATTAATTAATTATCAATTTTTAACAAAATTTTAGTTAAATACACTGTAAAAAAAAAATTACAATGAAAATCATTGGACACTTTGTTGCCAACGATAATCATTGTAAATTTACAAAAAAAAAATTATTTTTACAAAAATTATTTTTATATGTAAAATTACAATTAAAATATGTAACACATTTTAATATTACATTTGCTAAGTAAATTTACATAACTACTTGTGGGTTCAAATATAATGACTATTTGGAAAAGAACTAGAAAATTTGATCATTGTGTTAAGAAAGAAAAACTGTTTTTTCAAGCGTTTCATTAATAGTTAGTTACTATATACATACCACTGATGGCAGCACTAAACATTACTACAACGTCAAGTGTATTTCATTTGACTACTTTGGCGGCCATATTGAAAAAACTATTATCTTAAGAAAGTTAATCGATAATAATTGCATTGTTTACTTTCGCTCGAATTTTAATTAATTATTAAAAATGTGTGAAAAAGTGCAAGAAATTCAATGTCAACATCAAGTACCTATAAATGGACTCTGCATTTTTGACCAAAGAACCACGGTTAAGTGCATTTAATTTCATATCTCTGACGGTTTCATTAAAAATTATTAAATCGAGTTAAGTTAATTGATAATTACATTGTTTGTTTTTAATAAAATCCTTATCAGTTTAACATTGCAATTCTATTTACCGAAAACAATTCTTTTTGATAAGGTTGATATATATATTTATATATATATATATATATATATATATATATATATATATATATATATAGAGGGGCGTAGCAAGACCTTTGTGGGCCGGTGTGCCACTGGGATTAAGGAGCCTCTCCTTACTCCTTGTATTGTTTAAAATTTTAATGTTCTTTTGGCTCATTTTAAGTTCTAAATGTCATTTTAATTTTATGTCAGTTTGTGCCTTATTCGAAAAAAATTTTCAAATAAAAGTTGTTTTATTTTTATGATAATCAAAATGAATTAAAACTACTTTTTTTTTAAATGCAATCTGTATTTTGAAAATTAATAAATTAAAGTAAAATTCCTAAAGGAACAACTTGCCAAAAAATATATATGTATGTACCTAATAAAGTTGGCTAAACGATAGACAAGAAAGATGTGAGATTTTCGATTTAACAGTTCAGAAGATAATTTTAGGATAAACGTTTTTAACGCTACGTTAGATATTATAATTGCACAATTAAAAGATAGATTTTCAAGTTTTACGAAAAAAAAAAAAATTATTTGGAGTAATTTTCCCAGAAAATTTAAAACAATTATATGATGTTGAAATTATTGATTTATGCCAACCTGTACTAGACAAATTTACTGACGATTTAACTGCAGATTTTAAGGCACAGATATTATCTTTTAGGAAAACCTTTAAAAAGCAGTTAGAAAATATTAATTTGGTAATTGAATTAGGAGAATTAATATTTACAGAATATTCTATTCTTAGTTCGGCATTTCCGGAAATTTGTACCGCTCTTATTTTGTTCTTAACATTTCCCGTATCAACTTCTAGCGCCGAAAGAAAGTTTTCAAAATTGAAACTTATTAAAACATATTTAAGAAACTCTATGGGGGAGAAGCGCTTATCAAATTTGGCGATTTTGAGCATTGAAAATGAAAGAGCACATATATTAAATTTATGTGAAATAATTCGCATCTTTGCTTCAATGAAAGCGAGAAAAGTTAAGTTTAGTTAAAGTTAATGAACTATGTTTGTAAACCTAAACTTTAAATTTGATTTGTACTGTATGTTTTTGTGTTTGTAAACTTAAAAGAATCTATGTAAATGTATTTTACTTACTATAATAAATTAATTTATATAATAAATGTATTTAATCCTATAAATGGTATTTTTCCCTCGCCTTTGTCCTTTATTTATTACAAAAAATTAAAATAAACAAAAAAATGGTAAGTATTAATGAAAATAATGCCCCATTGGGCATTTTCGCTCGTGGGCCCCTCTCGCTCATGGGCCCGTGCGCATCGCACTCCTTGCACCCCCGGTTGCTACGCCCCTGTATATATATATATATATATATATATATATATATATAACATCCTGTTTCAGAGTAAGCGCCTTATTTTTTATAGCCACACTAAGGGTACTACTTTTGAAATATTTGTCAGTAATATGTTTCAGGACATTCTCTATATAGTCTATTGGATGGTGATATCAGATTTTCAATTGGACGAATTATTACAAAATGGCGAATTTCAACTTTTTTTTTTTAATGAGATGCCATAATTTTGTTTTTATTATGGAGATCCTAAAAACATTCTTTTTACGATAGTATTTCGTTTTTCTTAAAAATTCATTTCTTTCCCTATCAAAAAGCAAACTAACATTTTAATCTAGTAGCGCATGAATGTTTTACACTCGATTTTATTTTAACATATTCGTGAATAGTGCATAATTTGATTAAGTCGGATATCGAACAAAAGTCGTATACCGAGCAAATTTTGTTTCACACAAACAGAATGTATTCCGAATCGGACGTATACTAAAGCAGACATATACTGAGGTACCGTTGTATTTTTTATTAAATAAAACTGTTTTAGATTAAACTTCTGTATTAATATTTATTGATAATTGACGTTTCGACGAACTCAACGTGCGTCTTCATCAAGAAAACGGAGATAAATGACATTTACAGTAAATAAACGGAACATAGAAACAAGTTACTAGATGTACCTAACATAACAATAACCAAAGCAAAATAAAAAGTTCGAAACGACTTAATTGGAGCAAAAATGCAAACAGTAGAAAAACAACAAACGTATCGATATCAAATAACGGACCAAAAACATACAATTATTGCATATCAATAATAATAATACTGATCCCTACTTTCTTATCTGTTATCGCTTCTTAGAATATAAAGATAATTTTCTAATATTTTATATTAAAAAATATATTTATATAAGTACTTATATTAGATTAGTTCACATTTAGTTTCGTGTTCTCATACAAATTAAGTGGCTAGTAGTTTAATTTCAGAAGAAATATTCACGCCAATATTATTGCAAGGTAAGACTAATATTAAATATTGTAAACGTTAATAATAAAATTTTAAGCAAACTGTTTTACTAAAGCTATTATTTGTGTAGTAAATATATATATATATATATATATATATATATATATATATATATATACAGGGTGTTTCACAACTTAGAGCAAAAAATTAAAGGGTATATTCTGTACGACGTGCTGATCATGAAACAAAAAGAATTTTTTTAAAATTCGCAAAGTAAAGGGTAGTTTACTTGAAGTAGACATTTTTTGAACCACTGGAGTAGCATACGTCATAGAAAGAAATATTAAATGAAATTAATTATCAAAGAAACATTATGTAATGTTAGTTTTATTTAGAGACAATAATTGTTTTGAATACAAAATAATTTATAATATTAATGCATTGTATTATTTAATATCAAGATAATTTGGGAAATAACATACCTGAAGCGCAAAACTACAAATACTGTTCAAAATTTGCACCATTCATCCCTACACACATTGCAGCACGTTGAATTAATGACCTAGTACAGTCTTGACACGAATTTTGTTCTCGTATTATTTCTGCTGAATTTTCTATTCTCTGCCTAAGTTCTTCTTCGTTTTCCGGCGCATTTTGGTTGTCGTAGACGAGGGATTTAAAATGACCCCAAAAATAAAAATCCAGCGGATGTAGGTCAGGGGATCTAGCAGGCCAAGCTACAGGTCCACCGCGACCAATCCACCTGTCCTCAAACACTTGGTTTAAATGTTCTCTTACATTTAGAGCATAGTGTGATGGCGCACCATCGTGCTGAAACCATGTCTGCTGACGCACATTTAAAGGCACATTTTCAAGAAGTTCTGGCAAAGTATTTTGTAAAAACAATAAATAATTAGCTCCAGGCATCCTATTTGGTAGAATGTACGGTCCAAGTAATATTCCATTAACAATACCTGCCCAAACATTTATCGAAAAACGATGCTGAAAACTGCCCCGTACAACAACGTGTGGATTTACTTGACTCCAATAATGAGAATTATGATAGTTATGAACTCCCTCCTTCGTAAAAGTAGCCTCATCAGAAAATATGATGTACGAGGGGAAATTCGGATTTTCAGTGTGTTTTTGTAAAAG
The DNA here is from genome assembly GCA_963966155.1 of Clivina fossor. Lineage (NCBI taxonomy): Eukaryota > Metazoa > Arthropoda > Insecta > Coleoptera > Carabidae > Clivina > Clivina fossor. Next base: position 44,604 of record OZ014570.1, on the reverse strand, counting down.
CCAGTTGCAAAATCGTACTCTAAACTGATAGTCAGGTTCTGTTAGCCCCTGTACCCGTTGAAAATGGAATGGGTGGTAGTTTTGATCTCTTAAAATTTGCCATACTGAACTATGTGATACTCCTAATTGTTGAGACGCTCTTCGGGTACTAATAGTTGGTTCAGCATGTACAGCATCTAAGATATCATTAACCATATTGTCGTGTTGATGCTGGCGGCCACCACCTCTCCCACGATTAGGTTGCACATATCCTGTGTCTCGAAGGCGCTGGACTATCCTCACAAACGAACGGGGAGTGGGTAATCGGCGTAAAGGATAACGTTCAGCATACAGACGTCGTGCCAATAACGAATTTTGCCGTGCTTCGCCATAAATTAACATCATGTCCACTAATTCACTGTTACTAAATGCATTCATTTTAACAAAAACTACACTACACTGCTATTCACTGTAAAATGAGAACAGTGCACCAGCAAAGATAATAATAATTAACAGCAATGTCGACGAAAGACTACCCACCCACTACCTATCAAATTAAATTAAATTATTAATTAAACTATTACACATTTTATTAGTATTAGATATTACGTAAACAATTACTTTCATTGTAGACGATTTGAAAACAATTATTAAAAATAACTATCGACCAGTGGCAAAAAAAATGTTTGCTTGAAATACGATGCAATTTTTTTTGCAAATTTTAAAAAAATTCTTTTTGTTTCATGATCAGCACGTCGTACAGAATAGTAGATACCCTGTCAGTTTCACCGCCAGCCGCTAATTATGCCCGCGGGGCTTTTTTGTTTTCGTGACCTGGTTTTAATTGGTTTTTAATTAGATTAAGGAATTTTTATTTTTAAAATTTTTAATTTTTTTACATATTTGCCCCTTCCCCCCCTCTTAGATAAGAAATCTTTAATAAACACTAATTTTGGCATAGTGAAAAGAGTTTGTGCCATACCCTCTAGGGTACATGGCGTGATTGTGTATATAGGTATGTAAATGAAATAGATGAAAAGTTGTTTATCTATTTGTGAATGGGTATTAGATCATTAGCATTTTAAATCCTCAAAGGTATTTTGTACCTAGAATTTTCCAAAATTGGTTTTTAACACCAGAGGTGTTAATATTGTGATTATTATTCACTTTCTATTTTTAAACTAGTACTTATTATAATTTGTTGCCAAATATGATTAAAAATGAAACAATTAATATATTTGATATTTAAATATGTATATATATATATATATATATATATATATATATATATATAAATTGAAATAAAAAATAATTTCTAACAGTTGTAAACATGAAACTTAATTATAATATTTTGTATTATAATAAAAATTATTAATTAAACTACTTTTACATGATAATATTTTATTTAATTAAAAAAAATGAATCAAATCTAACCAATTAACAAAATTATTTAATTTGTCTTTGAATAAAATTATTAAATAAATATTACATTTAAAAATTAGTGTTTTAAAAAGTACAATTTTATTTTTACACTTCAATTATATCGATGTTCATGTTAGCTTGGTTATTTATGAAATGACAGAATAAGCTGTTTGACAAAAACAAACACTAACATTAAGTAATTACCATGAACTTTCACTTTTTGAAACATATGGTATGCTTTTGACAAATTTAATTTTTTGTATTATTTCTTAGAACTGAAAAATTTTACATGTTTATTTTTACAAAACAACTCTCTTTTTTTTGGAATTTTTAAATATAAATTAGAAATTTACTTATATGTACAATAACATATTGTAAACAGATAGAATATTTTTATTTTTTGTATTATTTTTGTATTATAAAGAATTTTTAAATTGTTTTTGTTTTTATTAATATTCTGTTACTATATAAATTAAGTTTATTTTATTTTTATAAAAATTTGAAATATGTTTTAATTATTAAATGGTAATTGACAATTAAATGAATTTATGACTGAATTGAAACAATAAATAAATATAGTTTTGTTTTCAAAGTTAAAAATTTAAAGATTGCTCTTATTAAAAGATCGTAAATAAGAATTAAAAGTAAAATAAAGTATTATTATTATTATAACCTTTATTAAAATTATTCAATAATTTAATAATGTTTTTAATATTTTCTGCATTCTTATCTATGATAATTCACTTTAACACAAATACAGCATTTTGTTATATTTAATTTAAAAAAATCTTTATTTTTAACTTTCACCTTTACAAATACCTGTATTATTATCCAGTCATCAGGTAAAATGTAATATTTGTTTTAGATGCTATTTTCAAAACTATGTACATTTTTAAATTATATTTTAAAATTTCCAAATCAATCATTTTATAAAAATAATCATTTAAATCGAAAGTTATAGTAATTGTTTGATGAAAAATAATAATGCTTAAATTTTATTTAAAGTTTTTGTTTTGTTTATTAACTATCTTCTGAAATTTAATACTATTTTATCAATATAATATATAAATAAAATAAAATATTTTTCTGTTATATGAATACAAAACTAGAATATAGTTTAACAATATGTAAATTTAAAAATTAATTAATTTTTTATAAACTTTCTTGTATTGATAAAAATATAACAAATAAATGGTAATAAATACTATTATTATTATTTTAATTAATTAATATTCTGATAAAACAAATTTTAAAACGTTTAGTAATAATATAAATTTATATAATTAAAGAAAAAATGAATCATATTAATAAAATTATTTAATTTGTCTTTGAATTAAATTATTAAGTTAATATTAGTCTGTTTTAATAAAAAAGAAATACTACTATTTATTAAATAATTATGAAAGTATTTCTATATACTCTGAAAGTTACTTCGTTGATTTCAAATAAAATTTATATTCAGATTATGTAAAAATAATATTTTTCTTAAAATTAAGTTGAAATAATTATAAAATAAAACAATTTGAACTTTGATAATTTCACACTTTATTAAATATTGTGACCGCAGTTTCGCCAAACATTGGCATTATCAAACTGTACTGTACATATTACATTTTCTCTTTATATATGATTACAAACAGGTATAAATGTTTACAAAATATAGGGAATTACAAACAGGTGGCTAATATTATTAAAATGTTTACAAAATTTTGGATTACAAACAGGTAACTTATATACTAATGTATTAGTATATAAGTTACCTGTTTGTAATCCAAAATTTTGTAAACATTTTAATAATATTAGCCACCTGTTTGTAATTCCCTATATTTTGTAAACATTTATACCTGTTTGTAATCATATATAAAGAGAAAATGTAATATGTACAGTACAGTTTGATAATGCCAATGTTTGGCGAAACTGCGGTCACAATATTTAATAAAGTGTGAAATTATCAAAGTTCAAATTGTTTTATTTTATAATTATTTCAATATGAAATTTCACGAAGTAACGGCCGAAAGAGTTAATTTTTTAAAATTAAGTTCATTAAAAATTTGTATAATTTTATACATACACGATTTGTTATTATATTACAAATAAATATCTTATATAAAATTTTATTATTATCTCAAAAGCAAATTCTGTTCTATAATTTAAGTTGTAAATAAATATAATATAAATATATGTATATTTATCTATAAAAATAAAAAATTTTGATTTCGAAATATGATACTTTAATTACAAATTTAAAAACAAATTGATGAAAATATTTATAATTTGTTTTAGCTGTTATAAATATTAAAACTATTTTTGAATTTTGATAGAATTTGAGCTTAAGAACAATGAATTAAAAACAAATTTAAATTGTGTTACTTTTTATTAATAAAAAATTACATAATTATTATAACTTTTTTAAAATATTAACATTAAAATTATATTCTATAGTAAACAACTGAATTACAAGATTATCAATATTATAAATTTTATTTAATTATACATATACATGTGTCATATTCATTATTAATTATAATATTGAAATAAATATTTCTTGTTCTTGTTATATGAAATATGATATAATATAATTATTATATTATGATATTTGTATAATATTATTTATGATAATTTTATTATTTAAATGTGAACAATAATTTATTAATTTTACTTTAATTAACATTAATATAAAATTTATATATTTTAATAAAAAATATAATTTTAAATATAGATTAGAAATTTATTTATATATTATTTCTTAATTGTAATAAAACATTTTTAGGTTTATTTTATTCAAAACTTAATTTTCTATTGTAACATATAATTATGTTATAAATATGTTTTAGTCATTAAATATTAATTACCATATAAGTTAAAATATAAATGAATAAAAATAAATTTTATTTCAGATAGTTTATAACATTGTATTTCATTGGTAATTAAATATTATTTAAAATTATTTAACACGTTAATTATTTACTAATTTGAAAAATACAAATTTTATATATATATATATATATATATATATAAATAATATATAATTTTACTTCAAAAGCGAAAATTTTACAATTATATGATAATATGAATAATATTAAAATTTTTCTTGAATAATAAATATTATTCAAAGTATTTACAATCGAAATCTTTTATATCCATAAGGAATAGAAATATAATTATCGACTAACTTACGTTTAATAAAATTGATTTTAAATTTTTTAATTTCTCTACGTGTAACTACATCATGCTGAGCGGTAGTTTTTATATTGTCAGAAACTATAATTGGTTTGCAATCATCGTCGCTATTTTTTAAAATTAAATTTTTTAAACATTCGAAATTTATAGTCTGTATATTTTTATAATTTAACGTGAAACCTTTTACTTTACAAACCGAATGGGTTTTACCGGTTGCTGGGCTAAACACTTTGTAAGCATAGCTTTTTGGCCCCGCACAAACAAATTCTATAATATAAGAACCCTCGCCATAGCATGACAATTCACATGTAAGATCCCCTAAAAAATTTCCCAAATCTGGTTCAAATTGTCCTGGTTTATGTCTATAAATAATAGAATCGGTGTCATAATATAAAACTCTAGAACCTAATGCGTGCAAGTACTCATGCAATCGTAAACGAGCTTGAGCAGTTGTATATGCGGCTATCACTACATTAACTGTACGCAGTTGCTCTCGAGCTTCATATTGTAATTGCCAGTTGACATATAGATGATTGTCTCCTGCAGGGATAATCTGATGTATTTCTATTGCAGGGTTTGAAAAATACTCGTATAATTCTTCAGCAGATGATACTATAGTGGTTCGGGATTTGTTTTCTGCTTGAGCAAATTTACCTATAATAATCAAAGTAATTAGTAAAGTTATGTTTTTCTACATATATATATATATATATATATATATATATATATATATATATATATATACTTACCCCAAAAAGAATTTAAGCAAAGTTTGGCTTGTGATCTTCTTCCAGCATTGTTTTTAATATTATCTGCATCTAATAAAATTCCTTCTTTTTTATAATATTCATTAATATAGTTTTGTTTTGCTAAATCGGTTTTACATTCGGCAGGGTAACCAGATGCTTCTTGTTTTATTTTTAAATATTTGTTAATATATTCAGCAAACAAACCGCCAGATTTAGTTGCCTTATCATACGCGACTATTTTGTACTGCCATATTTCGTACACATGAAGAATTTTATAGCCAAGTTCTACAGCACGCCGAACCTCATTTATAACCCATGTACCAATAAATGCACGATCTTCGTCTGTATGATTACAGTCATTTTGTTCTAGTTCATCGCAACAAGTTCGACAAAGCGCAAACATTAATTTATTATGCACTTTTCGAGGTAGAACGGGGTGAAATAGTGCTGTAGGTGGCAAAACTTTACATTTGATTAACCCTTCGACCTTATCTAAATTATTATCAGGTCCTACAAGTTGATTACATTCAGCACCGACCAATACTGTTGGATGATCAACCGGAAATACGCCATACTTACATATGAACGGATATAATGAACATACATCAACATATCTAATTTGTTCATTTTCTTCAATTTTATGATATAAAGAAACATTCCCTGTTCTACCTCCAAAAAGTGCATCTCTTGGATTTAGAGGTAAATTATCAAAATAATTATGGTGTTCTAAATTCCTAGATATTTGTGAGTTTAATTTTAAAAATTTTCTGAACTCACATTCCCACATAATAATTATCGTATTTTTCATATGTTTTAACTTATTTATTTTTGAAATTGTTCGTTCATAACGCGAATCTAAAGTTTCTGTTGAAGAATTATATAACTGTTTATTTCGATTTGTTCGAAAACATATTTTACAACCATGCCAAAAGCAACCCATAAATTCAAAAACTAATTTTTGTGGCGCATAATATCCATCAACTATTAAACCCGGTGCTAATACAGCTTCACTGCCATGCCCCGCATGTTCTATCCGTATTTCACGTTTATTTTCTTCATAAATTAACCATTGTAATGCAATTTTTGATTGATTACAATTTAATCTGTAACCGCGAGCGGGAATAAGTCCAATAGTTTTTGGTTTTAAAAATAAGCGTCGGAATACGCGATTACATGCTGAGGCTATTGTTATACTTTCTGTAAAAGGGCATACGTCACCCGTTTCTAAAAATATATCTCGAAATTTTTCACACGCACGACGCAATATTTCTACATCTGCTGTACAATAAGTTACTAAAGATTTTTCCATATCAAATATTACGTTATTGCGTACTTGTTGCTCGTGCCATTGTAAAAATTTTGTACGAACTTCATCACGCATTAAATCTGCACCATAATATTGAATACCTGGTATAGGTCCAATGTATTTTTGATTTTTATTTGTATTAAATAAATGTGGAAAATACAATTTAGATATATCTTCCGACAAGTCTAAAGCCTTAGGTAATGATGACAATGGCATAGGTAAATAATTTATGGAATCTATAAATCTAATTTTTTTATTAATTTCTAATAGTAAAATTTTATTACCGTTTAAAATAATGTGTGGCTTTATATTTAAAGTTTCAACTAAATATTTTAAAATAAACTGGCAATCATAATTTTTTGCATTGTGCGCGATACATGTAATTGTAGAAAATGAGGTGCGTGGCAAAAGTACGTAACTAATAAAATTGGCAATACAATCTTTTTTGTAAATATGTTGCCGAATTCCACATGAATTACAGAACTTGTTTACATTATCAGAGGTCCAACAATCTGTACACGATTGCTGAATTACACATAAATTTACTTCATGTAATTTGTCTTTACCTAGTGTTTTTTCTTGTCTCGCTTCAAAATCATAATAAATAAATAAGTGACTTTTTTCTTGTCTTTCTTTCAACGGCGACATGTAACACTTATGACCGGCTATTTTGTAAGCATTACACAATATACAAAACACTTCACCACATTTATGTTGATGTTTTCTTGGATTGAAAATCTTAAAACAATTTTTACATTTTTGAACTGTATTACACACATATCCTAGATGGTTATCATAGCAGTTTTGATCATGAAATTCTCTGTTACACGTTACACATTTATTTATTTTATTTTTGTCCTTTTTACATGCTGGTATGGTAAAACACAAAGCACATTTATTTTTACACTTATGTTCGTTTATCTTATAATAAGGTTTATGACACGGTTCGCAAAAATAGGTACAACAAAATGCAGCAGTCAAACTTTTAATAACACAAAAATGATTATTATTATAGAGTAAATTTAAGCGAGGTAAATTAGTGTTTTTTGCACCTTCAAAAATAACATTACCATTACCGCGAAACTCATATACAACTATATTATATTCGATAAAAAATCTTTGGAATTCTTCTAGTTCAGAAATGCTAGCACCATTTATTGGTATTTTAATGTTAGTTCTTGATAGTAAATTTTGCACTTTTAAATTTTGTAATCCGTTTTTATTTAAAACAATATCAGAAAAGAATGCATCCTTTTTTATCCAAGATTCAGCTACAATAAGCGAACGTGGTAAACATAAATTATCCTCATTACGTATTTCTACGAGACCGTGTTTCCTCTGACAAAATTCAGCAAATTTCATTCCACTAGCGCGTAACCTTCTTGAATTTCCGGTTCCCCTTGGTAAAATTACACTAGTTAATTCCACAGTAAACTGTCCATCGGTAAATATTGTTGAATTACTTTGCAATATTTTGTATATTACATCCCAAACAACATCGATATCTAACTGATCAGCTCTACGAAAACTTAACCAACCCTTTCCATGAATAAAATTAGGTGTTTCAAATGCCAATCCTACCATTTCGCTTTTATCTACTTCATTTACTATATATTCGATAAGTTGCCTCATACTGTCTTTAAACCAATCGATAGGATTTTCATCAGCAGGAGGATCAATCATTTCAAAACATACACGTTTTCCAATAATATTAAACTTTTTAACATGATGTTCCGTTTCAGAGATAATTGAAAATCGCGAAACTTTGCCATATCCTTCTTGCACCTGCCAATTGTTATTTTCTATATTATAAGATTCTTGATTACTAACTTTTTCACGACTTTCCAAAAACATATTATTAATTTTGTCCATAGCTTAGATCAAATATAATACTCTGACGTCTGATCAATACAACAGTCAAAACAAAACTAAATTTATTTTTAAATATCCATCTATATTTTCAATTATTTGGTAATTACTATTTAATGACTAAAACTAAATTTTATAAAAATAAAATAAAAATATGTTTATATAGCAATACAAAAATAATTTTCGTTAAATGTTACAATTTTATTAAAATTTAATTAATTTTTATACTTTTCACGCACTTAGGTATGTCAAAAATAATTCTCATCAAATTGTTTTTAAATTTGTAATTAATATAATTAAAAACATAATATTTAATTCATTTGTTATTATAATTATATTTTTTTTGTTTTATAAATATATATATATATATATATATATATATATATATATATGTATATATATATATATATATATATATATATATATATATATAATGTTTCATATAAAATTAAGTTTTTGAATAAAATAAACATAGAAACGTTTTATTAAATTTAAGAAGTAGTTTATAAATAAATTTCTAATCTACATTTAAAATACGTACATACACAATCACGCCATGTATCCAAAATAGTGTGGCACAAACTCATTTTATTATCCCTAAATCAGTCTCCTCCAAACATTCTTATCCAAAAAAGTAACATTCGCTTTATCCACATTTACAATTCTTCTCATACATGCTCTTCTATTCCTACTACTTGAAAACTTCCACTCAGGCAAAACACTCTCAATCATACCACTCCAACTACTCATTACACTACACCATTAAATTAAGTTTTGAATAAAATAAACATAAAAATGTTTTATTACAATTAAGAAATAATATATAAATAAATTTCTAATCTATATTTAAAATTATATTTTTTATTAAAATATATAAATTTTATATTAATGTTCTTATAAAATAAAATTGATAAATTATTGTTCTCACTTAAATAATAAAACTATCATAATTAATATTATACAAAATTGTATCATATTTCATATAACAGGAACAAAAAATATTCATTTTAATTACATTAAAAATAAAATTAAAATTGTTTACAAATTAGTTTTACAATAATATCTAATCAAATAAAAAGTAATAAATTATTGTTATTAATTAATTAATCGCAATGATCACCAATTAATATTATTCAAATTTGTATCATATTACATATTTGAATTTCTTAATTAATATAAAGACATACACATATTTCGCATAATTATTAAATTTTAGTAGTATAATTTTAGTATATATATATATATATATATATATATATATATATATATATATTATTCAAAAAAATTAAATTAATATGAAATTGTATTTTTTTTACAACTCATAATATTATAAGATTTCGCTTTTAAAATAAAAATTAAATATATGAAATGTATCTGTAATTTTTTAATTAGTCATATAAATATTTAAATTTTATAATTTAAAATGAATATGACATAAATGTATGTGCATAAATAAAATACAGGTCATAAAATACAATAGAAACTTTAAATAGTTTTATTTTTGTAAAATAAACATGTATATTTTTTATTAATTTTAAGAAATAATACAAAATAAAATTTGTTAGTTTCCAAATAAAAACAAAAATTAATTACTGTATATAATTGTTTGCTGATCAAATATTATAGTTTATTTATGCACATAAATAAATAAATTTCTGATTTATATTTTAAAATTAAAATTAAAAAACTGTTTTGTAAAATAAACATGAAAACTTTTTCATTCCTAAGAAATAATATAAAAATTAAATTTTGTCAAATTAAATTCAAACAAGTATTACATTCCAACGGATTTAGAAATTTTTCCAGTGAAAGTGCATGCTAATTACAAGTACTTACTGGTCAAACTATTTTTCTGTCATTTCATAGTGAGTCGAGCTAACATATACCTACATCGATATAATTGGTGTCAAACAAATTGGGTATTTTAAATTATTAATTTTTAACTGTAACATTAACCTAATAATTTATTCAAAGACAAATTAAATAATTATATTAATTTGATTCATTTTCTTTAATTAAATAAATTTATATTATTACTAAATGTTTTAAAATTTGTTTTATTTTATTCAAAATAATTTTATAAATTTATAACATTACGTTTATTTTATCTATATTAACAATAACATTACTAAATGTTTTAAAAACAGTTTTATTTTTTTCAAAAATAATTTTATAAAGTATACATTAACTTAATAATTTAATTCAAAGACAAATTAAATAATTTTATTAATATGATTCATTTTTTCTTTAATTAAATAAATTTATATTATTACTAAATATTTTAAAATTTGTTTTATTAAAATATTAATTAATTAAAATAATAATATTAGTATTTATTACCATTTATTTGTTATATTTTTATCAATACAAGAAAGTTTATAAGAAATTAATTAATTAATTTACATATTGTTAAACTATATTCTAGTTTTTTATTCATATAACAGAAAAATATTCTATTTTATTTATATATTATATTGTTAAAATATATTAAATTTCAGAAGATAGTTAATAAACAAAACAAAAACTTTAAATAAAATTTAAGCATTATTATTTTCCATCAAACAATTACTTTCGATTTAAATGATTATTTTTATAAAATGATTGATTTGGAAATTTTAAAATATAATTTAAAAATGTACATAGTTTGAAAATAGCATCTAAAACAAATATTACTTTTTTACCTGATGACTGAATAATAATACAGGTATTTGTAAAAGTGAAAGTTAAAATTAAAAAATTTTTTAAATTAAATATAACAAAATGCTGTTTTTGTGTTAAAGTGAATTATCATAGATAAGAATGCAAAAAATATTAAAAACATTATTATTAAATTATTGAATAATTTTATTGAAGGTTATAATAATAATAATACTTTATTTTACTTTTAATTCTTATCTACGATCTTTTAATAAAAGTAATCTTTAAATTTTTAACTTTGAAAACAAAACTATATTTATTTATTGTTTCAATTCAGTCATAAATTCATTTAATTGTCAATTACCATTTAATAATTAAAACATATTTGAAATTTTTATAAAAATAAAATAAACTTAATTTATATAGTAACAGAATATTAATAAAACAAAAACAATTTAAAAATTCTTTATAATACAAAAATAATACTAAAAATAAAAATATTCTATCTGTTTACAATAAGTTATTGTACATATAAGTAAATTTCTAATTTATATTTAAAAATTCCAAAAAAAAGAAAGTTGTTTTGTAAAAATAAACATGGAAAATTTTTCAGTTCTAAGAAATAATACAAAAAATTAAATTTGTCAAAAGCATACCATATGTTTCAAAAATTTTCAAAGTGAAAGTTCATGGTAATTACTTAATGTTAGTGTTTGTTGGTCAAACAGCTTATTCTGTCATTTCATAAATAACCAAGCTAACATGAACATCGATATAATTGAAGTGTAAAAATAAAATAGTACATTTTAAAACACTAATTTTTAAATGTAATATTTATTTAAATAATTTTATTCAAAGACAAATTAAATAATTTTGTTAATTGGTTAGATTTGATTCATTTTTTTTTTAATTAAATAAAATATTATCATGTAAAAGTAGTTTAATTAATAATTTTTATTAAAATACAAAATATTATAATTAAGTTTCATGTTTACAACTGTTAGAAACTATTTTTTATTTCAATTATATATATATATATATATATATATATATATATATATATATATATATATATATACATATTTAAATATCAAATATATTAATTGTTTCATTTTTAATCATATTTGGAAACAAATTATAATAAGTACTAGTTTAAAAATAGAAAGTGAATAATAATCACAATATTAACACCTCTGGTGTTAAAATCCAATTTCGGAAAATTCTAGGCACAAATACCTTTGAGGATTTAAAATGCTAATGATCTAATACCCATTCACAAATAGATAAACAACTTTTTATCTATTTCATCTATATACACAATCACGCCATGCACCCTACAGGGTATGGTACAAACTCTTTTCACTATGCCAAAATTAGTTTTTACCAAAGATTTCTTATCTAAGAGAGGGGAAAGGGGCAGATATGTAATATAAATATCTTAATCTAATTAAAAACCAATTAAAACCAGGTCACGAAAACAAAAAAGCCCCGCGGGCATAATTAGCGGCTGGCGGTGAAACTGACAGGGTATCTACTCAGAATATACCTTTTAATTTTTTGCTCTAAGTTGTGAAACACCCTGTATATATATATATATAAATATATAATTTTTTTTTAATTAGTTGAACAGTCAGTTTATATTTTTGAACACGTTAAAATTAAAATAAATTATTTTTAATATTTGAAGAAAGAATATTTGAAACTAAAGGTGTATGATTTTTGGTAGAATGATAGTTAAATATAATATATTTTACAAACAATATTTAAATGAATTTTTTTTAAATAACAATATTATAATAATAAAAATATTCTAAATTTCTGTTATATGTTAAATAAATTAATGTTTTGTAATTATTTATTAAATAAAGTAAAAAGTGTTTGTTGTAAATGGTACGTACAATAAAATAACTTAAACGCATATATACTTTTATTATTATTTTTAGTTATATATATATATATATATATATATATATATATATATATATATATATATATATATATATATATATATATATATATACATATGAAACGAAAATATAATGACTGATAATAATTTTAGATGTCTGTGGATAATGGGTTTTGCAGTCAGAAAATTTGGGATAGATGTTAAATAAAACTCATTCAAGTTTAGAAGGCAAGCTTTCGATTGTATTCAAATCTTCTTCAAGGCCTGAAACTAACAGAGTCTTTTTTACAACATGGAAACCATGTGATAGAATATAATGATGTAAAATATAAACCATAAAATAAACAACTTGATTAAAACAAAAGTCAGAATTATAAAAAATATGAGTAAAATTCATATTTTCTATAATTACTCATATTTTTTATAATTCTGACTTTTGTTTTAATCAAGTTGTTTATTTTATGGTTTATATTTTACATCATTATATTCTATCACATGGTTTCCATGTTGTAAAAAAGACTCTGTTAGTTTCAGGCCTTGAAGAAGATTTGAATACAATCGAAAGCTTGCCTTCTAAACTTGAATGAGTTTTATTTAACATCTATCCCAAATTTTCTGACTGCAAAACCCATTATCCACAGACATATATATATATACATATATATATATATATATATATATATATATATATATATAAAAAATTAAAATTAAATATAATTATTTATAAGTTATATGTTTAACATCATTCTTATTTTCTCTCCACTTTAAGTGAATCTCTATGTCAAACATGGTTATTTGCCACTTGGTTAGGTTGACTGACACTCTCTGATTTCGAATAATTAAAAAAATTTTAACTTTCAAGTTGTTTTTCAATTTTATAGTCTATCTTCTATATATTCTTAGGGGAAATTTGGCACTTTTTTGTTTGTTCATCATCTGAAAGATTTCATTTTAATTCGAGGTATATTTCGAATGATTTTCATAATTGAATGATCGATTATTTTTTATTCGAATTATGCCAATATTTTGCTAGTAAATATGTATGACTGAGTGTACGATTCTTGGTTATTTATAGCGTGTTTCAAAAATATAGCAAAGTTTTTAGTGATCCGCAAAGACCTTTATATTTATATGGTTTTTGACAAACTTTAATTTAAAAAAAAAATATTTATTCACTTTTAATTCAAGGCTTTGACAAAAATTTGAAAATTTTATGGAACTTGTTTCGGTTTGAGAAATCTATTAAAATAAGTAGTTTCGGTCCCTAATTTATATCAATTTTTTGTAATAATATTATTTAGTTTTTAAATGTATTATTTTACTTTGATATATTATAACGCGTAATTATTAAAGTAATGTTATCTTATCTATCTAAGGCATATCTAATCTAGCAACTAACAAACTAATTGTATTTTTTTATTTTAGACGAAAATGGAAGTGCCAGCTGAAATTACTTGCCCAGTAATGCAGTCAGATTCATGTGAATGGACCGGAATGAAAACTGATTTATTTCAACATGTTGAAGATAAACATCCAGATAAAATATTACAGAACTCTTGTAATTTATCGCATGACATTACCACATCAAGCGAAAAATCATTTCTGCTGTTGGCGTTTAATGCGTTATTTTTATTACACACCAAAGTATGCATTATGAGTAAAAATATATATCATTCGTTACGACATTTCGGTGATCCAAATCTTGCATCGAACTATAGCTTCACTTTGTGTATTAAAAGAGATAATTTTTCTTGTTCAAAGAATGGAAAAGTTGTTCCAGAAGAATTACGAGTTATACAGATAAATACTGCAATTGAAACTAAAATAGATGCTTTAATTGCAATGCTGGACGGATATGATGGGACAACCTTCAATATTACTGTAAAAAAGTTAGTTGAAGATGAAGAAAATAGCAATGGAGAAATTGTGATTTTAAAATGTGGAAAATGTTTAGATAAATATGTTTATAAAAAAACATATTATGTAGATAATAGCTGGTGGTGTAAAAGTTGCACTCCAGCACAAACAGTGTGCGCAAATCATCAATTAGGTTGTACATATAAAGATATCCCAACCAAATGTACTATTCATAAATTATACTTTTGTAAATATAGCAGATTTTGTTTTTTTTGTAATAAAACAATTTTCGAATCTTTGTTGCAGCATTATGCATTAGAACATAGAATTGTATTTTGTAGATCAAATGGTGAATGGTGTATTACATTTGAAACAGATAATTTTAAACCATTTTATATTTCTCATGAAATAGATGACATTATATTATTTTATCGCAAAAACGGTAAATTTTATGAAATTTTTTTGTATACTGCAACGTCGCCCAGCTATAATCTATATAATTATGTTTTACATATAACGGATTCTGTAACTTTAAATTTATTTGAGAAAAAAATGGATGTTATATATACAGCTAAAAACGGTTACCATGGGGATTATTTCTTACAATTAGAAGCAAAAGATTTTCAGTCAAACAAACTGTTTATAAAATTAGATATTACCAAAGAATAAGATTCAGAATGTACATACACGCGGTGGTGACAAAATGTAATTTTACGAAACTGGGAATAGTAACTGATAAACCATATAGCATTTTGAAAATCAGTACTTTTTTGTCCGAAAAAGGCAAACACTGAAAAAATTATAAATGTTTAATGTTATAGAAAATCTGCTAGATATGTGGCGTGGGATAAATTATTGTAAAAATAATAAATATATTTTCAAAGTGCAAAATTTTAATTTATTGTATTATTTATTACTTTCGTACAATTACCTTAAGATGAATACCATTTTAATAACAACAACAACAATAAAAATATAAATTATTTCTTTAAATCAATTATAATAATAAATTGTTAGTTTTTCGAAACAACCTATATATTGTTTTAATATTTAATAATTTCTAAAAATATATTTAATATGTCTAATAATAATAATAATAATATAGAAATAAATATGCTTTAGGTTCAAGTTCTGTATTAAAATTTATTTATAAACAACGTTTCGTCGAAACTCCACGCTTGTCTTTATTCGAAAAACTGATACAAATTTGTATATGATATAAATTTGTATTAGTTTTTCTAATGAAGACGAGAATTGAGTTTCGTTGAAATGTTGTTTATAAATAAATTTCAATACAGAATTTAAACCTAAAGCAGTTTTATTTCTATATAATGTATAAGTATAATATAAAATTTAATTTTTTTTTTAAAATACAAACCGACTTATTTACTTTTCTATTTTATATGTATAATTATGTAAATTATTATTAACAAATTTTGAGGAGAAAAACTGAGCTGAATTATTTCAAACAAGTCCTAATATATTTATGTTAATGATATTAAAAAAATCAATATTTGAATAAAATTTGTTTAATTTTTTTTAAAATTGTTAAAACCTTGTTAAAAACAACAAAAATTTTCAAAAGTGACAATATTTGAAAAAATTTACAAGATTTGTTAAAAAATTTTGAAAATTATTAAAGCTCTGTAAAATTTGTCAAAATCTTTTAGAAATTTCAATATTTGAAAAATTAAAAAATCTTTGTTTAGATTGTATAAAATAACAAAATCTTTTAAAAATATCAATAATTGAATTTTTTTTTACGAAATTTGCCAAAAAAAATTAAGAAATTGTTAAAAACCTTGTAAATTTTTTTAATTTATATTTTTTTTTTTAGATAAAATTGCAACATTTATTAACTGTTATTCTAAGTAAACACTAATTCGAATATTATCAGTTAATATCGATAAGACTATTTTTTTCCTTATAAATTAAATATTTCCATATACCGAAAGTCACGTGACAACATTTAGTTTATAAATATATATATTAAATATGATTTAATCAATAACAATACGTAATATATTTCCAATAAATTTATCAATATGAACTAAATAAATACAAGATAAGATAAAATTTACGGGAGGTATATGTCTATATTCAACCCATAATTATATTTAAATGTTCGCAAATAAACTTTAAATTAATTTTTAATTATAATTAATTAAATAAATCTAAAAAAATTTATGATAATTACGAGAAATAAAAAATAATAAACTAATATTGTTCGAATTGTAAATTTTTTAAATATACATATATACATACATACATACATACACAATCACGACAAGTACCCAACAGGGTGTGGCACAAATTCTTTTCATCATTTCGTAATCAGTCTCTTCCAAACATTCCTATCCAAACAAGCAACTTTCGCTTTATTCACATTCTTAATTCTTCTCATACATGCTCTTTTATTTCTACTACTTGGAAACTTTTGCTTATGCAAAACATCAATCATACCACTCCAACTACTCATCGGACGTCTACGCAAAATATATGTATATATATATATATATATATATATATATATATATATATATGATTTTGTAGATAAATTGCATAAATAACTTTTTAAACTCATTTTTTTCTGAGTCGTAAAGCACAAAATAAAACTCAAAATTTTGTAAAATTTGTTAAAAATATTGACATGTTCAAAGATTTTGTTGTGTTTTACAAAAATTTTAATAATTTTTTAAAGAATTTAAACAATTTTTTTTTAAATGAGAGATATTTTTAATATCATTAGTATAAATGTAGCCAGACATGTTTTAACTACTACAGCTCGGTCTTTTCCTCCAAAATTTGTTAGTGATTATTTATATAATTATACAAAATAAAAATTTAAATACGTTGCTTGCTTTAATTTTATTATTTTTTAAAAAAAATTAAAATCGTTTTTATTATTACAATTGAATTTTATTGCACATTCAACATTTTCGAAAAACAAATACATTTCTATTGTTTTGCTAATTTAATTAGCTACACATAATTCTAGTAAAAAAATGACGCGTCCTAATTCAACTTTATGATTTAAGTAAATTCATAATAGAAATTAGTTTTTTGATATTGAAAATACCGACCCCCCCCCCACATGGAACATATCATCCAAGTATCTGTAAAACTAATTTCAAATTCACTTCCATAAGGTAATGGTGAATTAACCTTAAGCTTATTTGAACAAAAATACTGATTATGTTTGATAATTTTACTAACAATATCTTTCCTTGTGCAACCATCTCTCTTTGTACATGCTACTAATTCAGTAGCATATTTACAACAAAACCAACCAGCTCAACAGAGATACTTCTTCTCCGTAACAACCCTTTTTACACCTCCTAACATTACATATTTGTCGTATTTGTCTACATTCGCAAAATCACCAATTCGTTAAAAATTCTAAACAGATATTTTTTTAATATTAATTACTTACTTTAAAGTGAGTGTATTTAATAATAATTTGAAAACGATATCAGTCGTATGATTTGTATATTATAACAAAAACAACTTTTTAATAAACAAATAATTTTTTTTTCTTATATTAGTATTCATTATTTTTCAATTAATTTTTATAATATAAGAAAAATATTTTTTTGTCATATTATTGGTTTTTGTTTGAAAAAAAATCACTTTAAATCGTCGCCTTGATGAAGTGGACAAATTTTGCCAAGAAAGCTCGGAATTAATCTTAAATGAGATTTTTTATATTTTATTAACACCGCTTCCAAAAAAAGATTGACTACCATATCCATTAAAGAAATCGTTAAATTTATATATATATATATATATATATATATATATATATATAATTTTATTAACATTTTTCATGTTATTAATGTTATCAAAATAATTTTTTTTTTGTAAATAAAATTGCAATGTCGAATTTATAAGTATTTATTGATAAGACACTAAAAAATTTAAAAAACATTTTAAAAATACATCAAAACTTTATGTAAAATATTATAATTTTATAAAAAATGTCTTAACTTTTCGAAAAATATCTAAGCTTTGTGTAAAATATTAAAACTTTTTTGAAAAATCTTGTACCGTTGTGAAAAATATTTTACACCTGTTAAAATTATCTAAACCGTATGTAAAATATCAAAACCTTTTGTAAAATATGTAAACTTTAAAAAAAATCTCGTAATCTCATGAAAAATATTTCGATCTTGTAAAAAATGTGTAAAATTTTGTTAAAAATGTCCTAATCTTGTAAATTATATCAAAACGTCACAAAAATCAAAACTATGTAAAATGTCACAAATTTATAAAAAGGTCTTTTTTTATGAAAAATATCCAAGTCTTGTGTAAAATATTAAAAATTTGAGAAAAATCTTGTTATCTAGAGAAAAATATTTTAATCTTGTGAAAAATATTTAAAACTTTGTGAAAAATCTTGTAACATTATGAAAAATATGTAAAAAATATTTTAGCCTTGTGAAAAACACTAAAACTTTATAAAAAATATTATAACTATATAAAAATGTATTAACATTGTGAAAAATATCTATGCCTTCTGTAAAATATCTAAACTTTATGACCTTGTGAAAAATGTTTTAATCTTGTAAAAAATATCTAAATTTTGTAAAAGATTTAAGATTATATATTTAAGATTATATATATATTAGTACTATAATCGATTATAGATACGTAGCGTGGGACAAATTATTGTAAAAATAATAAATATATTTTCAAAGTGAAAAATTATTATTTATTGTATTATTTATTACTTTTGTACAATTACTTAATGATGAATACCATTCAATAACAACAAAAATATAAATTATTTTTTTAAATCAATTATAATAATTGTTTGTTTTTCTAAACAATCTATATATTGTTTTATTTTTTAATTGTTTCTAAAAAAATACTTAATATGTCTAATAATAAAAACAATAATAATAATATAGAAATAAAACTGCTCTAGGTTCAAGTTCTGTATTGAAATTTATTTATAAACAACGTTTCGACGAAACTCCACGCTTGTCTTCATCAGAAAAACTGATACAAATTTGTAAATGATATAAATTTGTATTAGTTTTCCTAATGAAGACGAGAATTGAGTTTCGTCCAAACGTTGTTTATAAATAAATTTCAATACAGAACTTGAGCCTAAAGCAGTTTTATTTCTATATAATGTATAAGTAAACAATTAAACATTTTTTTTTTTTTTTTTTTAAATACAAACCAATTTATTTACTTATCTATTTTGTAAATTATGTAAATTATTATTAACAAATTTTGGGAAAAAAACTGAGCTAAATTATTTCAAATAAGTCTTAATACATTTATATTAATGATATTATAAAAGTCAATATTTGAAAAAATTTTGTTTAATTTTTTTATAATCATTAAAACTATGTTAAAACTAACAAAAAATTTCAAGTGTCAATTATTGAAAAAATTTACAAAATTTGTTAAAAATTTTTGAAAATTGTTAAACCTTTGTAAAATTTGTCAAAATCTTTTAGAAATGTCAATATTTGAAAAATTAAAAAATCTTTGTAAAATAACAAAATCTTTCAAAAATATCAATAATTGAAGATTTTTTACGAAATTTGCCAAAAAAAATTTTAAAAATTGTTAAAACCTTGTAAATTTTTTTAAAAATAGAATTGCAAAGTTTATCAACTGCTATTCTAAGTAAAAACTAATTCGAATATTATCAGTTAAAATCGATAAGACTATTTTTTCCTTATAAATTAAATGTTTCCATAAACCGAAAGTCACGTGACGATATTTACTATATATAAAATATGAATTGCTCAATAAAAATACGTAATATATTTCCAATAAATTTATCAATATGAACTGAATAAATACAAGATAAGGTAAAAATTACGGGAGGGCATTCAAGCGATAATAATATTTAAATGTTCACAAATATACTTTAAATTTGTTTTTAATTATAATTAATTAAGTAAATCTAAAGAAATCTAAGATAATTACGAGAAATAAAAATAATAAACTAATATTGTTAAAATTGTAATTTTTTTAAATATCTAATATATATATATATATATATATATATATATATATATATATATATATATATATATATATATATATATATATATATATACAGCTTGATTTAGAGTAAGCGCCTTTTTTTTTTAGTCGCACTATGAGTACTACTTTCAAAATATTTGGCAGTAATATGTTTCAGGACATTCTCTACACGATGGTGATATCAGATTTTCAATTGGACGAATTATTTTAAAATGGCGACTTTCAACTTTTTTTTTTAAATTGGATGCCATTTTTTTAATTTTATTATTGAGATCCTAAAAACATTCTTTTTACGATAGTATTTCGTTTTTCTTAAAAATTCATTTATTTCCCTATCAAAAAGCAAACTAACATTTTATTGTAGTAGCGCATGAATGTGTTTCTCTCGATGTTATTTTTGATCAAATATCAAGTAACGGTAGACAAACTAGTAGTCAAACGTCAAACACCACCATTGGACGACTTTTCAATTTAGGAAGTGATATTTTCACCTTAAAACAGGAAACCAGAAACACGAAAACACGAGAAACAGGAAACACGACGTACAGTGTTGCCGATTTTTCGTGCAAAAACAAAATACTATCGTAAAAAAAATGTGTTTAGGATCTCAATAATAAAAAAAAATATGGGATTTTATTTAAAAAAAAGTTGAAAGTCTATTTTGAAATAATTCGTCCAATTGAAAATCTGTAGAGAATGTTTGAAACATATTACTGCTAAATATTTTGAAAGTAGTACCCACAGTGTGGCTAAAAAAAAAATAAGGCGCTTACTCTGAAACAGGCTGTATATAACATTTAAGACATATCGTACAGAGCTGAGTAATTTCTTTTTTTAAACACTGCATATTTATATATAAAAACACATTATTTAGTAAATTTTTCAGACACCTTGAACACTAGACTTATTAGATTGCTTATTAGATGGTATATATGATTTTACAGACATATTCTATATAAAAAATTTTAGACACATTTTATGTAGCTGAATACATTTATTTTTGAGACACATTGCATATCTTTTTTGATTTATTTCGATAATCGTTATGAATTATGTATATATAATAGAGAAAACAGAAAATATTATATAATTCTAACTGCGTTA
Source organism: Clivina fossor (assembly GCA_963966155.1). Lineage (NCBI taxonomy): Eukaryota > Metazoa > Arthropoda > Insecta > Coleoptera > Carabidae > Clivina > Clivina fossor. Next base: position 22,586 of record OZ014570.1, on the reverse strand, counting down.
CTACACGTCAATGAAAACAACTACATTTTTGTAGAAATATATCTACTCTTGATAAAAGAAATACAATTATATTTTTTTTTTAATTTTTCCATCATTCTGTTCCATTTCATAAACAACTTTGACAGTAGTCTTCGGAGAAATAAAGTAAACCAACCGCCAAAAACGGATCACTCTCCGTCACGACAATGCGAGCTACCACACATTGGCTCGAACAAGTGACAATTTGTGCACTCAGAACGTCGATTTGATGGGTCATCCGCCCCGTATACTCTTGATTTGTCACCAAATAACTTATTTTTATTCTAGCACATCAACAAAAATTGCTAGGTCAACATTTTTTGACATCTAAAAAGCAGTTAATGCGTTCAAAATACATGTTTTCGAAGTACTTTAATCGGAGTAGAAAAAGTGCTTTGAAAATTGGATCAAACGCATGCAAAAATATATTAATCTTCAAGGAAGATTTTTTGAAAAACAATAAAGCTATTTTTGATAATAAATATTTGTATTTGTTCACAAATAATTCTTTTTTAGAATATATTTTATATTTAAAATATTAAATCAATTTTTTTAAATATATTGTAAACTTTTTAGCAGTTTTATCATTAAATACTTATCAGTTTAGCGTTGCAATTTTATTTATCAAAAAAAATCATTTTGATAAGATTGATAACATGGAAAATTTTAATAAGATTATATATGTGTATATAATTATTATTGTATAATATGAAAATATATACTGCATATAAAAAGCTTGTTATTATAGTTTTTATATACTTTACAATTTCAAAAAATTCTTTTATTAAAATACAATTTTCAAATTTATATATTTTAATTGTATTAAAAGAATTAACTAAAATTAATCTAGTGAAAAATCGTTTGTTTTATATTACATTAAAATAAAAATGTTTTATTTTTGTATTAATTTTAATTAAAAAATTGAGTTGCTCTAATTAGAGTATTTTGAAACTTGAATTTCTAAACGAAAATTAATATAAAAACTAAAGTCATTTCGTTTTTAACTAGAAATATTTTAGAATAAAATTAATGAATTAATTATAAAAAGTTATGATATAGAATGTGATTCAAAAAAAAGATTGATATTAGGGAAAAAATATATTATTTGTTTAATAAAAAAATATTTTTGTTATAATATACAAATTAATCGACTGTTATTGTTTTTAAATTATTATTAAATACACACATTTGAAAAAATTAATGATTATTATAAAAATAATTGTTTTGTATTTTTAACTAAAAATTCATGTAAAAAATTAAAAAAGTCCTCGTGCTTTTGATTGAGAGACGTAAGCGGATCAGTATTTTTATTAGCAAAATCATAAAACTGTGAAAAATAAAAACAACTGTAAAATTTATAAAAAAAAATTCAAATTCAAAAATTCATAAAATTTTATTAATAATTTTTGTATACAAAAATGCAAATATTATTAATTAATTTATTTAGAAATGGCTGAGCGCTTCCAAACTATTCGATGCGCCAATAAAACTATGGCACCAACCTAATGCAAAAAACTAGAACTTTCTACGTTGTTTGGTTTAAAAGTTTTTCAATGCAGGTGAGCGACCGAATGAACGAATGACCGACTGGACAAAGCGTATTATTAAGCTTCTTTTTTTTCCAAAAATGCGCTAAAAATATGTTTTTTCTAAATTTTAACAAATAAACATTTTGCAATTGTTTGTACCGAAAGTGATATCAATACTTCCAACTAGTGCATTTTTGATATTTAGATACATGATAAAAACTCTGTAATAATAATAATAATATGTATTTTTTTTGTAAACACTGTATAAGTTATGATATTTTGGCAAAGGTACACTACTTTGCACAAGGTTATGTCACTTTTTCAACAAGATTTTGTTTTTTTTTCACAAGCCTATATACATTTTTTACAAAGTTATAATAGTTTTCACAAAGTTTTCCATGTTTTTCAAATAGTTTTCTATATTTTTCACAGAATTTAGATATATTTAAAAAAGTTATGAAACATATCAAAATGTTACGAGACTTGTCACAAAGGTTTTAAATTTTTTTTAAAATTTAGATATTTTTTACAAGATTAAAACATTTTTCACATGGTCACAAAGTTTAGTTATTTTACAGAAGGCATAGATATTTTTCACAATGTTAATACATTTTTATATAGTTACAATATTTTTTATAAAGTTTTAATGTTTTTCACAAAGCTAGAATATTTTTCACATATTTTTCATAATGTTACGAAATTTCTCACCAAGTTTTAGATATTTTTCACAAGGTTAAAATGTTTTTCTCTAGATAACACGATTTTTCTCAAATTTTTAATATTTTAAACAAGACTTAGATATTTTTCATAAAGAAAATACATTTTTTCTAAATTTGTGACATTTTATATAGTTTTGATTTTTGTGACGTTTTGATATAATTCACAAAGTTAGGACATTTTTTACAAGATTTTACATATTTTTCACAAAATCGAAATATTTTTTATGTGATTACAAGATTTTACATAAAGTTTATATATTTTACACAAGGTTTAGATATTTTACGTACGATTTAGATATTTTTTCCCAAGATTAAAATATTTTTCACAACGTAAAAAAAATTGGCAAAAAATTTTAATATTTTACACAAAGCTTAGATATTTTTCGCAAAGTTAAGATATTTTTTATAAAATTATAATATTTTACATAAAGTTTTGATATTTTTTTAAAATGTTCTTGTAAATTTTTTCGTAGTCTTATCAATAAATACTTATCAACTCGATATTGCAATTTTATTTAAAAAAAAAAATTATTTTGATAACATTGATAACATAAAAAATGTTAATAAAATTTTATAAATATATATATATATATATATTGAAATTTTGAACAGTATATTTTTTTCAAAAAGTCAAACATTTACTTAAAATAATAGCGTCAAAGTGATCAGGTCAAAATTTAGATTTGTCAAATGGTGGTAGAAAAAACTCGCGTTCTACATATCTGAAACAAAAACAAATTATATGTTAGTACTTGTAAAACATGTAACTTTTGTTAGAATCTACGAAATGTATAATTTTCAGGTTAAATATTGACAAGAAGATATATCTATTGAACATGCCATTGCAAATCTTTATTTTAAATATATAATTATATAGAATGTCCGTCAAAACCTCGGCATCGTAGAGGGAAAAAAATTATTTGTTTTATGAAAATATTCACTTGGAGACTTGTTGTTGCTTATCGTAAAACTAAAAATGCATTAGTACTTTCAATATCAAGTGGCATTTCGACAATCTTACTAAAAGCAAACAATTGATCCATACCTCCTCTTTTTCTTTTTGGCAAAAAACCATAAACGTTACTAATTTTCAATATTAATAAAATTTATTTAAATGCAATTAAATTTTTATAATTTTCTAATTTGCAATATCGTTCATAATAGGTAAAATGCACTTGATGAACAAGAAAGTAAAAATTTATCAAATAATTTTTAAATATTCGTAGATTAGATAATATAGGTAAGTAATTTGAATCATTTAATTGCAATTAAATTTTTATAATTTCCTAATTCGCAATATCGTTCATAGTAGGTAAATTGCACTTAATGAACAAAGAAAGATAAAATTTGTCAAAGGATTTTAAATAGATTAGATAATATAGGTAAGTAATTTAAAATTATTGCAAATTATATCGATTTGTTGTTTGAAGCTAGTACAGTGAACAATAACAGAAGAAAAAACTAGTGCATTGCAATCATTTCTAAGTGGTGAGTACAATTTCGAATAATTTTAGTTTAATTTATATTTCTAACTTGTTCTTATTTTTTCGATTTTTGGTGTAACTATTCAATTTCTAAATTTGTCGCTAAATTTAGACAGTTGCTTGATGGCATTGAATAAAGAGGGGGAAGGAAGCTTGTTGACTTTATCAATATAATCAATAATTTTACTTAAAAAATACGAGACACAAACTGACATTTTTTTGTTGCGAGTTTTATTGTATGAAAAACTAAATATTTATTTAATTAGTTAATTTATTTATTTAATTTATTATATTTTAATAATATTTAATTTATAATAATATAAATATTAATTTTAAATAAATAATTTTTCTTATTCACTATTTTAATTTTGAAGCATTGTTGTTGTTTTTATTACCACTTTGAATGGATGGAAAATGTGGTATAGTGACCGGTACGGTGTTCGTAATATTTTCAAAAAAAAATAATATATTTAGAAATCTTTTATATAGTCTCTAGATGCCGAATCCGAACTTAGTTTATGTAGATTTATGTATGTGCGTTGTCAGCTCGCTTGCTCGCTCGGTCGTCAGTCAAAATTTAGTGATCGCAACTAGGTTTATTTAGTGCCCAAGATGATCGGAGTGTGGTTTTATTTTTTCCAGTAATGCTAACTTTCCGAGAATAAATTATTTACAAAAAAATTACAATAAAATTTTATTAAAATACTACACCACAAATTAAATCAACAGTGTATAGAGTAAAAATTCAAATTTGACAATTTTTTGCTATACCACAATCAAGAGAAACAATCCATGTAAAATTCGAAAATAAAATATTTGACGTTCTTCGCCTTCAGACCCACTCAAATTTTCAATACTCTTGAATATTAATATATATATATATATATAATTTGGATTAATTTTAATGTAAATAATTTCATTGACTAATCTTTTACTTAGATTAAATTCCTAATCTAATATCTGTATTAGATATTGACAGTATCACATAAATACTAAGAAATATTAATAAAAAATTTATATTAGTTCACCAAAACTTCGGACAGCATTGCACAAAAATTAAAGTTTATAATTATTACTTAGCTATTATGTAGCTAAATTTTTTCTCTATTTTACTAAATTTTTTCAGAATTTTTTCAGCAATTTTTGAAAAAAATCTTATTTTAAAAAAATCCCAAGGGTCCCCCCCCTCGTCAAATTTTCAAAAATTCAATTTTTAATTTTTTTCTACTAAACGATGCATCGTAGAATAATGGTTTTGTTACTCAATTATCGTACTCATTATTCCGCATTTTTCCATATTATGCTTATTTTCTTAGACATAGTTTTTGAGAAAAAAAATAAAAACCAAAAAATCAAAAAAAAATTTTAGCGCCCAAACGGCACGTCCTAACAAATTATAACTAAAACCAAATTATAGAACTTTTTATTGTCTATCAAAAAGTATTCTAAGTATTTCTCCGAATTTTACTCGAGAAAGTAGTATATCGCAAATTATCAAATTTGCATGTTAAACGCTTATACGAACTTAACGAACGAACACCCGGTATATGCTATATATACCCTTCATATTTACCCCTCATATTTCGGTCGTCCTTTAAAATTTTGTGATCGCAACTCCTCCTGGACGATTCAACCGATTTTAATAAAATATTCAGAAAAAGATTATTTAGTGCCCAAAATGATTATCTGATCTTATTATTATTTATTGATGCCAAATTTTCACAAAAGATTCTTGTAATGTTTACATAAATTATTTAATTTTACAAATATTCAGTTTTGCCAACTTTCCTAGAATTAAAATACTATTTTTTTTAAAATTTTATCCCGGTTTTACAATTTATTCGAAATTAATTATGAATTTTAAAGTTTATGAAAGTACGTTGTTCACTCGTTAAAATTTTGTGATCGCAATTTTTCATAGACGGTTCAAAGTCTAAAATAAATGAAATTTTCAGAGTTAAGTGGTTTTATTTTTTCCAGTGATGCCAACTACATTTTTTAAAATATAATTGTGGCTGTTATTATTTATGCCATTTTAATCAAAGTTTTACAAAAGATTCTTCTAGTGCCCACATAAATCATATAATTTTACTAATATTATAATTGTCTATTTTTCGAAAAAAAAAAAACTACAATTTTTAAAGTTAAATTTTTGCCACACTATTTATTCGAGATTAATTAAATTTTTACAAAAGATTCTATTAGTGCCCATATAAATTATATAATTTTAATGTATTACAGTGTTGTCAACTTTCTGAGAAAAAAATTTATAAAATTTACAAAATATTTTTTTAGTGCCCACAAAAATTATATAGTCTACCAAATAAATAACATTGTCGGTAAAGTATAGTATTACAAATTCAGAAATTGCAATAATTATTATTTTTAAAATTAACAAAATATTTTTAACCAAAAATTAACAATATACAGATTTTTTGTGTTTATTGTTTATTGACAAATAGTTATATAATAATTAAATCAGAAAAATTACAGATTTTTAAATAAGTATAACTCGGCCAATTTTGAACTAAGTTGAATGAAATTTTTTGAACGAAAAAATTTGAGGTCTTGTCTTTAAGGTCCTGCAAAGTATGTCCCATTTGAACCATTCCGCTTCCCACCACAAATTATCAAAACGAAAATTAGAGGTATGTGGGTAAACTCATATACAGACAGATCACTTTGATATTATCACATAAATACTAAGAAATAAAAATAAATTTTTTATATATTTTTAGCAAAAGTTTGAGCAGCATTATTCAAAAATTATATTTTATAATTATTATGCATAAAAAAAAATCCATCTTGAAAATTTTTGTTTTAAATCGAACAAACAGTATACTTAAAATAAATCTTGAATAGTTTTTCCAGAAAATTGTTCAATTCTTTTAAGTATATATATTCATATAAGTATATATTCTTTTAAGCATATATATTATATATATATATATATATATATATATATATATATATGTATATATATATAATTATATATATATATATATATATATATATATATATATATATATATATATATATATATATATAACTGGATAAATAGTAAAATTTAATTTTAAAAATTATAGTAATTTTTTACTTGGAAAGTTAGCAACCCTGTACTCAAGTAAAATTATATAATTTTTGTGGAAACTAAAAAAAACATTTGTAAAATTTTAGATAATGGTAGATAAATAATATAGTCATAGTAAATTTTCAAAAAATTTAGTTATTTTTTTCTCGGAAAACAAGCAACACTGTATTTTGTTAAAATTATATAATTTATGTAAGCATTATGAGAATTTTTTCCAAAAATTTGATTTAAATTGATTAAATAATGTAGCAATAATAAATTTTTAATAATTTTTTGTTTTTTCGGAAAGTTGATTTTACTGAAAAAAATTAAAACCCCATAATCATGTTGGCTACTAAAGAAATCTATCCTAAAATTTTTATTGTAATCGGTTGAAAGGCGAATGAACTGACAACGCACATTCGTCATCTAGGATCTAGGCTCTTTGAAAGATTTTTATATAATATTTGGTTTTTTTGAAATTATTACAGACGCCGTACCGATATCAAAAATCAGGTTAACTTATTTTATTTATAATAATTTATTTGAAAAATGCCTGCTTTTAATAATTTATCATAATAATAATATAACTCGCCTGATTAAATTATTACTTAAAATTTATAAAACAGTTAAATGTTATTAATTGTTTTAGTAAATTTGCATAAATTGGTGTTACCAATCTGATAAAAAGTTGTTAAATTTACTGAAATTTATCATATTCAATACAAAATTCATATCAGATGGAAAAAAAATATATATTTAAATAGATATAATGCATATTTGCATTGATATCTTTTGAGTATGAGTGCTACACATTTGAAACAATAAATTAATCTACATATATTTAAATCAGAAGATTATGGGTAAACCCACATATAGACCATTTGACAATATCACACAAACTATTTAAATAAAAAAAAATAAATTGATATAAAATATAAACATGAAGCAACGACAGCTATTTCTTACTACGTTTTTCTTCTCTATGGAGTTATAAATCTGTATGGGAAAAGCTAAAAGAAACTATTTTATACATTTGTTAAAAACACTTGGTATATTTAATTTTTTTTATTTTAATTTAAATAATATTATATTCTGCTTTTTAGTCTTATTTAACTTTAACTTTAATCTAATTAATAATTTAATTAAATTAACTAATTAGTTAATATTGAATTGTTATTAGCAGATCTGAGTTATATTTCTAAGTTTCAATTCTCTAGCTCATCGGAAAGTTAGTTTATAATCGATTGCAAAATTTGTACCAAACAGACAGGAAAAAAGCGAGTTAATAAAAACGTGGTAAAATACTAAGAAACAGGAATAAAAATTTAATATTTTTTTATCAAAAGTTGGCAGCATTTTTTAAAAATTAGTTTTTGTAATTATTATACATAAAAAAGTAGTAGGTCAAGTACTGCTATTTGAACGATATTATAAAATTGCGTTAACTTCGCATGATGTAATGGAAAAATAGAAAGAACTGCAGTAAACAATTGCTGTAACTGCATACATCATATCTAGGATATTTTATTCTTTAATACAACATAACAAAAAACAAATTAAATTCTAAACATTGAAATTATTCCACGTAATATTTTCCTCTTAGTACACATTCTACTATTCGGGTTCTAAATTCTAGGTAGGTCGATGAAAGCGTTTTTTTATTCACACTAGCAACAGCTTCTAAAATTTTTTGTTTTAAATTTTCCAAATCCAAATTTAATTTGTTTTTTGTTATGTTGTATTAAAGAATAAAATATCCTAGATATGATGTATGCAGTTACAGCAATATTGTTTACTGCAGTTCTTTCTATTTTTCCATTACATCATGCGAAGTTAACGCAATTTTATAATATCGTTCAAATAGCAGTACTTGACCTACCGTACTTTGATAATAATCAATATGGCGTCGACAATAGCAGAAAGATCTTTATTATTAATTTTGCGACGAAAATTTACATAACTCAATAACTTTTCGAATTTTATCAAAGTAGGACTATCATCCTGAAAATTTGCATATGGCCATAACTTCTCATTCCGAACAACTTTTCTTAACTTGATTTTGGCATACTGTAAACAGAAAAGGTACTTTACCTAAAATGAAAATAGTTTTTGCTCAACTGTAAAGGCCTACTTGATTTTAAAAAATCTAAAGTAGGCTAAAAATAAGTTTCAGGCCAAGCAAAACTTTTTATGAAGAATAACATTTTGCCGAAAACTCCAAAATAAAAAAGTTTACAAGAGTGCGCAACCCAATCCGGGGACACCCTGTATATATATATATATATATATATATATATATATATATATATATATATATATATATATATATATATATATATATATATAGTTAATATTCAAATATTATCATAAACAAATAATCTGAAAATGAAAAATTTATATCGCCTCGACCTGGGATCGAACCAGGGTCCTTCCACTTGCCGGGCGAAAACTCTACCACTGAGCTACTGAAAACATTACAGATCAACCGAATGAAACCTAATTATTTTCAGTACACATTCTATTTCATAATTTTTTCATAGTCAACAAATACGCAATATCACTAATTTTAATGAGGGAATGCACATGAACTAAAGTTATGAAAGGTGTTGGTTCGTGCAATGGTGCAATCAAATATAATACATTAATCTGGTTAGTTGATAGTTACATCAATTATATACAGTTAATATTCAATTTTTCATTTTCAGATTATTCGTTTATGATAATATTTGAATATTAACTGTATATAATTGATGTAATTATCAACTAACCAGATTATATATATATATATATATATATATATATATATATATATATATATAATACATTAATCTGGAATCTATTCTTTTACCAACAGTATGCTTAAAATAAATTTTGAATAGTTTTGTATTTAAATTTAATTAAATTTTCAAAAAAATTATATATACAACATTATACCTATATATATATATATATATATATATATATATATATATATATATATATATATAATAATAAATGTTGACTTTATATAAATGTTGAAAGGATATTATTGGGATTAGAAGTCAATACAGAATATGATATTGAGTTATTAATATCATATTCTGTATTGACTTCTAATCCCAATAATATCCTTTCAATATATATATATATATATATATATATATATATATATATATAAATTATATATACAACATTATATATTATATATTTAAATTATATATACCTATATATATATATATATATATATATATATATATATATATATATATATATTTTAAACTGGATAATAGTAAATTTAAAATTAAATTTTAAAAATTTTAGTAAGTTATTTCTTGGAAAATAGGCAACCTTGTACGGAAGTAAAATTGTATATTTTTAAAATAAAAATTTGATTAATACAAAAAAATAATATAGCCATAATAAATTTTCAAAAAAAATTAGTAATTTTTTAATGGAAAGTATATAATTATATAATTTATGTGGGCATTAGGAGAATTTTTTTGAAAATTTAATTAAATTTAAATACAAAACTATTCAAAATTTATTTTAAGCATACTGTTTGTAAAAGAATAGATTCTTTTTTATGCATAATATTTATAAAATTAAATTTTTGTATAATGCTGCCAAATTTTGGTAAAACATAAAATTTGTATTCCTATTTCTCAGCATTTATGTGATATAATGTGTATAAATGTATATGGGTTCACCCATATACACTTCTAATCTTGTTAGGTATATGCCTTGATAACTTGTTGTCATGGAAAGATCACAGTGACATGATTGTTAAAAAATGTCGTTGCTTGTACAATTCATAAAATTCGTGATCATGTTAGTATAAATATTTTAATAACTTATTATTATGCTTATATTTACTTCAGAATTACTTATGGAATCATATGCTGGTGGTAATTCAAATCATATTAATAAAGTATTTAAAATTATATGTCAGAAATGTATTTAAATGTGCTTTGTTTGTTAAAACTAATGGTAATTATATACTTAACACTGCATAATGATATCAATGATTATTATAGTACTAGACAAAATTATGACGTTGATTTGCCAGTGTTTTGCTTAAAATGTGAAATATATGCCAATAAAAATATATAACCATTTGCCTATTTATTATAAAAAAAATGTACATCCAATATATTTAAATGTAAGCTTAAACGTATTCTGCAAACATGGTTTCTATTCGTTAGAAGATTACTTCAACTGTATAAATTGTTTTAAAAATCACGATTTGTTGTGACATTTCACATTGCATGAATCTTTGTGTTGCGTGAAAAAATTCATTATTATTATTAAATTTAATGTTATTTGTAAAAACTTTTATGAATTTAATAAAAGAATTTTCAATTTTTTTTTTTTTATTTTCTAGTTTTGCATCAACCACTACAATACAAATATTCGTATCTTCTATTTTATAAGTTGCGTTTAAATTTTTGTTAAATTATTTATCTTAACTAAAGTAACTGACAATTGACTTAACAATAATGAATGAGAATCGAGAGTCATATAAAAGTAGTGGCATAAAAAAAACCTTGCATGGTTCTATTTACCAATTAAAATTATTAATGTTATTTGCTATTGAAGCAACGAATGCTAAAATACGTTTTCGCTTAGCTACTGAAATGGATGATGCTGAGAAATTTGATGATTTAGTATTGCGTTATAAACGAGATGGACAAATATATTACCGTTTTCTACAAGCTAAACATCGACAGTTTCCAGATGAAAAAAAAATTACTATTAAAAAACTTCTGTCGTTAAATGATAAAGAAGATTTTAGTCTACAAAAATATTTTATCTCTTACATTAAAGACATAAGAAAGCCAGAATTTGAAGATGGTGAAAAGGAACATTTTATTATTTGTACTAATACAAATTTTGAAGCAAAGATAAATAATGAGAAATGGAATAATTATTTAATTAAAGTGAAAATTGACAATGATGTATTTAATCCAATTAATAATACATATAAATTTAATCAAGACGAAACTGTTAGAAAAAAAATTATAAGTGACTTACAGCCAATTTTCGAAAAGTCGCTGACAAATTTAAAAACAGATATATTATTTAGTAAAATAGCTATTATAGAAAATCCGAAAGAAATTGAAATGCTAACAAATTTAAATAAAAATATATCTCCTAAATCGCTAAAAAAATTACAAAACGAAAAATCACCTTTTCAATTATTGATAAATTTGGAAAACGAAATAGCATTTATTTTGAAAAAAGAAAAATCACTTATTGAATCGCTAACAAATTTGAGAATATTAATATCAACTATTAAATCGCTAAAGACAGAACCTACTAAATGGCTGACAAATTTAATAAAAATGGAAATTTCATCTATAAAATCTTTGACAGGTTTTGAAAAAGAAATATTATCTATAGCAGATATAAAGGAAGAAATAAATAAATTTCTAAATAAATTGGTGTTTGCTGTTGGACAACCATCTGGAGAAAATTTGGAGAAAAAAAATCAAGAGAAAATTGGTGCTGAATATACTGTAATTAATCATATTACTTACAATCGTTTTTTCCATTCTATGCTTGAATGGTTGCAACATAGTATTAAAATTAAAGAAGAGGAAGGCCCTGGACGAGCGTATTTTTGCACTTATAAGAAATTAAAACAATTTTTTGATGAATCAAAACAAGAAGTTGCCGACTTGGGATTAATCAGTTTGACTTTAGATTATAAATATATTATTGAAAGTTTTAGAATTCAATTCTATGACAATAATGCTGTAATACAAAGGCTTAAAAAATTTTTGGACGACGATAAACCAGTTTTAATTTTACGACAATTTTATAAAAGTCCAGTGTTCAGTGGTATCAAGATATTTCAAACGCTCAACATACTTAACAGAAAAGAAGATTCATATATTGCCTCAAGTTTAAAATATTTAAATCGTCTGGTTAATTCTGCAATAGATCCTGTTATTGCCTTTAAATCAAAAAATAAATGTTTGATAATAATTGAATATAATACAACACCAAACAAAAATGAAAAACAATTACTAAAAAAATTCTGCGATGTTATTAAAGAAGAAACCAGTAAAAAAATAATTTTAATTTTTCCAAAAACAGAAAATTATTTAATGGAAATTATAGAAGACAATTTTGAAGATAAATATGTAGAAGATGAAAACAATAACTTTAATGATCTTACATCTGAATCACAAGCCGAATTACGTAAAAAAGGAATTATATTTCAAGGACAATCAGTAAATCTTGAAGTATTAATAGACGAGGAATCACAACAGTTTATTGATGGAGAAGTATTATCTTCAATTGTTGAAGATGAGAAAAAGTTAAATATTGGCAAGAAATTAGATTTTAAAGATTACTACATAAAGAGAAATTTTACGCGGTATAATTTTAAAATTGCGAAGAAATATATGAAAATGGATAGACACGCAGAAACAAAAAATTTTTTAATTGTAGAAGAATTAGAAAAATTACAATTATGTGTTGTGTATAACAAACAAGCTGACGTAAATGTTCAAAATAATCAAGATATAATTATAGTTACAGAAACATTTAAAGAATTTGAGTCGTTGTGCAATAAATACAAGGAAACTAACGTGCATTGGTTTAAAATAATAAATAATATATTTGAATGGCAAAAAAGTCGTGGAAGTTTAAAAAAGATACGTGAAATTATAGATGTATCAGAAATTATAACATATCCTGTGGAAACAATTGAAGATATTGACAATGAGATAACGATTTGCACAGCAAAACCTGGAATGGGAAAAACTACTCTACTAAATCATTTAGCAATAAAAACAAAAGAACTAAATCCTAATTTATGGATTATAAGAATTAATTTAGTAGATTATTCAAGAGAATTTGAAAAGCAACAAAAAGAAGGAACAAAATTGCAACATGAAAAAGCTATCATCTTTTTGTACGAGACATTTATTTTTGAAATAAATAATAACAAAAACATGGAAAATATTTTTAATCGCATATCTATTAAAGATAAGAAAATTTTTCTAAATTTACCTGATAATAATTTAACTTCAAAAACGTTGCTAGAAATAAATTTATTTAATTATTTCTATAACCAAGGTAAAGTCGTTTTACTTTTTGACGGATTTGATGAAATTAGTCCCGATTATAAGGAAGACGTTACTGACTTATTAAAAGCTTTAAAAAATACTAATAGTAAATCTGTATGGATAAGTACACGTTCATATGGTATACAAAGTCACCTGGAAGATGAATTAAGTACATTTTCATATAGTCTAAAATCGTTTTCTAAAGAAGATCAAGAAGTATTTTTTAAAAACTCTTGGAAAAAACTATTACAAATCGATAAACTAAATGATATAAAATTTAAAAATTTTATTTCCTTACTATTTGAAGAAATTAAGAAGTTAATTGATGATGAGTTTTTAAGAATTCCATTGCATGCAAGTATGATTGCTGAAATTTTGCAAAATACATTTGAAAAATATTATAACTCAAATGAAACAAAAGTATCATTTGATGCAATCTTAAATTTAGCGACACTATATGAAAAATTTATTGATAAAAAATTTAAAATTAGTATTCAAGATAAACATCCTGATATAAATATTTCTATTCCACGTTTACAAAGAATTATTGAAAATGAACGTAATATGTTTGTGAAAGAACACAGAGAACTTGCTCATTACTCAATTATCAACAAACGAAAACTATCTGATTGGTTAAATGTAGAGAAAATCAATGAATTGATGAATAAAATTAAATCAGGAAATGAAAAAACAGGCATTGTTGAACAAATAGTTAATAATAAACCGCAATTTGTCCATCGTACATTTGCCGAATATTTTGTTGCAGATTATATGTGGGATAAATTTAAATCGCTTTCTTTCCAGGAATATAAACAAATTCTGAATAATTTTATACTTATACACTATGATAGTGCTTATAGCTTACAAATTTATAATTTTTTTCTTTCTATAGCAAAGAAAAACTTTAATGCAAGTAGTATACGTGATAGTGTTGACAAAATTAGTTACTTATTAGAAAATATAATAATATATAATATAAAAGAATTAAATTTTTATGAGAATTATTTCACGCCAATACAAGATGATCGTAAAGAATTTATAAAAGTACTCTTTATGCTAGTGGAATATTATTTAATCCAAGCAAACAATCAACGTGAAATTATTAAACAGATTATAGTAAACAAAAAATCAAAAAATTTACTAAATTTATTTAAAATAGCTGCTGAAGCTGGCTGTATAAATTTTATTAAAATATTTATCGAAGCAAATATATTTGAAAAAAATGATTATCAAAAATTCATAGAATCGGATTATTGGCGCACAAGTCCATTATGGTTAGCTGCTAAAAATTCTCATTTGGATATTGTAAAATTTATAAAGTTAAAAGAACTTTTTGATTTTAACTGGATTGATAAAGGTGGTGATATTTTAAATCAATGTGCTCAAAGATTAATATACAAAAAAAATTTCTATATGTATAGAACTTTTTTGGAAGCAGATATTATTTTTGTAGATACACTTTATGATGGGAAATTACCGTTATTTGAATTGATGAAATATGATGGACCATTAGATATAATTGAATTCGTTTTAAAAAAAACTAATGTGGATTTAATTAATAAATATTTAACAATTGATTATTTAAATTACTTTAGGAATTATATTCAACTCCTAGAACTTTTTTTACAAAAAAATGTTGATTTAACTGGATTTATCAGTGTTTTACTTCACTGGAATACTTTAAATGCCAATTCAATTAAATATTATGATATAATTTCAAAAATACTCGAACACGGCATTGGATACAATTACAATTATAAAGATACAACGACTGTAGAAATTGTTGATAGAATGTCTACATCAAAATGTGTTGATTTAATTCAAAAACTTAACAAGTCACATATGAATCTTATAAAATTGATGGAGCAAGGAAACTACACAGGCATAAAAAGGGAATTAAAAACAATAGAACCTAAATATATTCAAGCAGTTATTAATGGTGAAAATAAAAAATATGGTACACTATTGCATTATTCGGTCTGGATAAAGAATACAGAGCTTATTAAAATTCTTTTAAAACACGGAGCAAATCCTAATGTTAAATTATCGATTACTATAAATAAATTAGATGCAACTGTATACAAAATTGATACTTGTAATATAGAGTATATTGAATGTGCAGATTGCACACCTTTACATTATGCTATTGTAAAAAATCATGTAAATATCATTAACATTCTTTTGCAGAATAGCAATGTAGTAAAAAGTGGTATTGCAAATATCAATGGATATACACCATTTCTACTGGCTGTTAATACTAACAACAAAGAAGTAGTTCAGTTATTTTTAGATTTAAAGATAAATATTGATGAAAGAGATCCACTATTCGGAAAAACCGCATTGCATTACGCTGCTGAAAGCAATTATCTAGATATTGTAAAATTATTAATAGCAAATAAATCAAATATAAAAATTACAGATGAAAAAGGAAATACACCGTTACATTTGGCTGTTCAATGCAAAAATCTAAAAATTATCGAGTTATTAATAAAGAATAAAGCAGATCCAAATATTCCAAACGAAAGTGGAGATACAGCATTATTTTTGGCCTGTGACAATCAAGAAATTGTAAAGCTATTAATTCAGGCTGAAGAAAAATTAAAAAAAATTAAACTTGATAACTCAGGTAATTAGATTTTTCATTCTACCGAACCATTCATAATATATTCTAAATCTTTTATACCAATGGGCAATAAAGGGATTATTATAAACATTTTATATCATTATCATATTAAATAAAAATTATTAGCTATATTTAAATTATTGTAAAATATTTCTATATTTATTACTCACGTATTACTTCATTATGCAAAGATCATTCCAATAATGTGAAAAATATAAGTTAATAAAAAAAAATTATTTTGAATGCCAAATAAAAATTATTAATCATAGCTTAGAAAACTTTTTCTCTAACAAAATAAATAAAAACTTTTGCTATAAAACTATCTTGCTGAAAAATCTATAATAGAAGGTACGATTCATCTCCAAGATGTTTCTGTGGATTTTACGTTACGACCAATATATCCATGAAAAAACTAAACAAGCAATGCCATCTTGCTGTCATTTAATTTCTAGATTACAACAATAAGGTAATATAAGAACTATTTTTTTTTTAAATATAAAAAAAACATAAGTATTTTTAGATCTGATGACATCAAAATATTTTTCAAATAGCAAATTAGCAATAAAAAAAATATTTATTAATAATTTTAAAAGCTATTGAGAAATTTAATTAAAAGTCATATATTATATAAATTATAGATTTATAAATAAACAAATTTATAATAAATTAAAATATAATCTAACTGTCGCGAAAAGTTAATAAAATGAAATAATTTTCCTAAAACCACAAACAATATTATTTAAAAAAAGCTATATACGTATTTCGATTACTAAGCATTCATCATCAGTAGCAAAATATAAAGTCCTAATTAGTGATGTAAGATTATATAAATACTAAACGTACCGAGTGGTCAAAGATCACTAATTAACACCGATTACAAATCACGTAAGTAGTAAATGTTGAAAACATTTTGTTTTTTTTGCAGTGTAGCCAGCTCATTCAGAATTGGCCAATGGGTACTCACACCTATAGAGAATGGTGGGGGTAGACCAGATTGCGGGGCAGAAACTGTCATTCAGTCACCAAGCCCTGAGAATGCCATCTACGATGTATGGTGAAACGTCTGCAACGAAAATAGATCAGCCACGGTATATCAGCCCAGAAATTTCTACAAATTCAAGATTTAACATTTAAAAATTTCCATCAAAAATAAAGATCCCAAAAAATAAATAATAATAATTAATAAATAATATTTGTTATGTTTGTCTTATTTCATATAATATGTATTTTACATTTACCAATGTTTTTTATATTGTATAAGAAATTTATTTTTTATATACATGTGTGTGTGTAAAAATTTAAATAAAATTATCTATTTTTCCTGTTTAATAACGTAATTTTGATTTGATTGACTTCCTTATTGCAGCATTTTGAAAATGTAATTAAAGCAAATTAAATTCTTAATTTTTTTTTGTATTTAATTCATTTATTTCTGCTTGTCTGAATATTATTTTTCCAAAATATTTTTCTCAGATAATCTTTATTTAGTTTATAGATATTTGCAGTACGATTTAATACGGTTATAAAATTATATGTGATTTATTAATTATATTAATTAAAAATTTTCAGACTATTTATAAATAGATGTGTAAAATATAGTTAGATTTCATTAATACTTTTGTATGTGTTTAATTATAAATTCTATACAAACCTATTTGTGATAAAACAGAAACCATTTTTATTAAATTATTTTAAATTTTTGCAAATAAAATTAATTTGTGTTTGATTGTAAAAATAAAAATATAGTTATGTGATGGTAAGTAGTATACAGTATAGTAAAAAATCTTTCACAACTCATTATATTAAAATAAAACGGCTTTAGATTGAAGTTCTGTATTAATATTTATTAATAATTGACGTACATACGTATATGTATGTATTGAGTTGCGAAGATTTCTAATATGTTTCATACATACATACATACATACATACACAATCACGCCATGTACCCAAATAAGGGTGTGGCACAAACTCTTTTTATCATTCCGAAATCAGTAGCCTCTAAACATTCCTATCCAAACAAACAACTTTCGCTTCATCTACATTCATAATTCCTCTCATAGCATGCTCTTTTATTTTTACTAGTTGGAAACTTTAGCTCACGCAAGCCACTCTCTCAATCATCTACCACTCCAACTACTCATCGGACGTCCACCTGCAAACGTATACCATGAAAATCATTCAAAAAAATCTTTTTAACCAGACGTTCATTAGACATTCGCTCAACATGTCCGAACCATCTTAACTGACTAACACCAACTTTTGCTACAATATATTTCAAAACTGCGTAAATTACTATTTGGAAATAATTTCATTATTCAACTAGTTACTAGTGTAAATACTTTTACACGAGAAATAACCAAATATAATAATTAAAGTTTTACTTCATTTATTTTTGTAATTTCAGCAGTGTCCAGATTTGCCAAGCTTGTCTCATACGCACAGGCGTAAATTTCTAACAAGACCGTAAAGATATTGTTCCAAAAACAAAGAAACAAATTTTTTGTGTGTTTATATTATTTTTTACTTGAAAGAGTTACCTGGTTATAAATTCTTTAGCACTCTTTGTCTTTCAACTAGCCAAATCGTTTTTTTACTATTATTTTTTTGAATTATACTGTGTTTTGCAAATAACTATGTTAGAATATTAAATAAAACACTGCCTTAGTTCTGTATTAATATTTATTTATAATCGATGTTTCGACGAACTCAACATACGCAATTTAATTTGTTACATGATTTGTAAGAATTAATAATTCTTTGGTTGAATATATCATTTCTGACCATCTTTGGCGGTGCACATTGCATTTGTTGCACTTGTTTACATGTTTTTAATAATCAAATTAAATTTCAAGCGAAAATAAACAATGCAATTGTCAATTAACTTAACTTGATGTAATAGTTTTCGTAATATGGTCGCCGAAGATATATCACTGCCACACCAGCGGTGTATAGTAACTAGCTGCTGTATAATAATGTCATTATTGATAATAACATTATTAAAGACTAAAGAAGAAGAAGAAGACAAAATGACAAAGTAGAGCGATCTACTAACGAAAAAATAGGTAAATTTCAATTGCAAAAACAATCACCATAAACAATTAAACAATTTTCCGAAGAGAAAGTTATCGAAATTACAGGAATACATACATACATACACAATCACGCCATGTACCCAAGAGGATGTGTCACAAACTCTTTTCAACATCCCGAAATCAGTCGCCTCCAAACATTCCAATCGAGCACAAACAATTTTCGCTTCATCCACATTCATAATTTCTCTCATACATGCTCTTTTATTCCTGACACTTGGACACTTTCGCTCAAGCAAAACACTCTCACACCACAAAAAAAAATATATATTAATAATTGTAGTATACCGGTCACTATCAGAAGATGTAAACGAATTTCTACATAAATTGAATTCAGCACTAAATGAAATTACAGAAAATTTTAAAACACGTACAATCTTCGTTAGAGGATTGCTGAACGCATCAAATTTAAATTTGAAAATGTTTTATCAATTGCTAATTAATCTAGCTGTTTGTCTAAAAACCCCCATACACCTACAAACAAATTGCTCAAACTGGTATTGCATAACAGGTCGTTGTGTAAATAAGGCCGTCCATACATTAAACGAAATTCAAACAAAAGAACAAAAATAGAAAAATTAAGTTTAGTATTAATCCTGCAGCTAAAGTCAATAAACTTTATTCAATATTTATTTACTTTACTTACATGATTTAACCAAATTTAAAGGAATTAAAAAAAATAATTTATTCATATTATTAAATTAGGTAAAAACAACTTATTAATTCATATTACATAATAGTATTGATTTATTTATTGATTTGAATTTTATTATAGATAACATTTAATATATTTTACATATTTTTTAATAATAATATTAATATAAATTGATAAAATATATAAAATTGATTTGGGCAAATGCGGTCATCTTTACAATAGAATAATAAAAAAATTGTTATCTTCTTGTCACAATAAAGACTGTAAATTTCAATTTGTATCAGGAACACATAAACAAAGTTTATTGTCATTTCATGTTGTGTTATAAATATTCAAATACATGTTGATTTTTACATAAATTAAAACATATTATTGTACATAAAATCTAATTCAGACTACCGTTTTAGTTTTACGCACAAACACAAAAACTGATTAATGAAAATACTCACAAATATTTGACGTAAAAAGTAAAAATGTGTCAAGTGTTGTTTGGATTTCTCAAATTATTGTGCTTCTGCATAAAACTAAAACAGCAGTCTGAATGAGACTTAACATTTTAATTTTATTTAAAATAATAATCATGTAAAAACAAATTATATTTAGAGTAAAACCTTATTCCGACTGCCAGAACAGTTTTACAATTTAGTTTTAGTTTCACGACGTAACATAGTGCAAAAACTTGAAAATTGTTGTTAAAAATTATTTTTGACTATTACATTGTATACATTCTAAACAGTTTTTGGTTACGTTCAATACAGTTTTTTTTTACAGTTTTAGTTGTTTTGTTTTGTTAAATATGTCTGAAAAAGAATTTATGATTATACACAATAAACCTGTATAATCATTTGAAAAATACGAATGCAAAATAGAACACTTAGAAAAGTATAAGACATAAATATAATTTTATAGGTTTATAGGATGAATTCGCCATCTGCTTTGTTAATTTTTCTTCTGATGTGTCTAAAATGAATGTTATTTGATTATATGAAATACGAGTTTTCAAAATAATATTAATTTTATCTTCCAAACTGCTCATTTACATATTATAAATTTGACGTTTCTTTCATAAAAACATAAACTCATCGCAATCTCATTTTAGTAAAATGTGTTGGATCGTTCTTAAAACATAAGTAAATTTTAGTTAGAAACCTTAGCCATTTTGCTAATGAAACTAAATCAGTGCTTTTGCAATGTATTCATATAAACTCACATGTAGTTCGGTTCAGAACCACTAGGTCTTCGCTAAAACATAATACTGATTTCGCTGGCGAAAGAGCAGTCCGAATAAAGCTTAACAGTATCTCAAAATTAATCATTAATAAAATGAGAACTACAAAAATTAAATCGTTACACTATGAATATGAATATCTTTCTTTTTAATTTCTACTTTGAGGAAAAGTTTTCTATTTCGCATTCATCAGGTTACTCCTTCATATGAGAACGGACATGCTGCTTTAATTGACCCCTCCACATAAAAGTTTTCTCACATATTTCGCATTTATACGGTTTCTCCTTTGTATGAGAACGAACATGCTGAATTAAATAATCACTCCTAATAAAAGTTTTCTCACATATTTCGCATTTATAAGGTCTCTCATTTGTATGAGAACGGATATGACTTCTTAAACTTGCACTTTGAGTAAAAGTTTTCTCACATATTTCGCATTTATAAGGTCTTTCATTTGTATGTATACGAATATGTCTTTTTAAGTTTCCTCTTTCAGTAAAAGTTGTTTCACATATTTCGCATTTATAAGGTCTTTCATTTGTATGTATACGAATATGGGTTTTTAAGTTTCCATTTACAGTAAAAGTTTTCTCACATATTTCGCATTTATAAGGTCTTTCATTTGTATGTGTACGATTATGTACTATTAAATGTCCACTCCGAGTAAAAGTTTTCTCACATAATGTACATTTATGAGATTTTATTTTCTTTACAGATTCATCATTTTCTTTCGGACTGAAAATATTATTTTTCTTCGAATCTCTACTAGCTTGACAACGTTTTATATCGGTTTCATTCTCAAAATCCAAATATTCTTCCTTAATTATTAATTCTGAATGTAAATCTAAAGATTCTGATTTCAAACTTTCTTCAAATTTAATATTTGTATCATTTTCCAAATTTACTTCAATGTCCTCTTCATTAATAGCTTCTTCTTTCATACAAACAGCATCAAAATTTGTATTATTTTGTGATTCTAAACGCTCTTCAACTTTAATGTTTCTATCAGTTTCCAATTCTAGTTTAATGTATTCTTCATCAATAGTCTCTTCTTTAATTTTGTTTTTCATAACTTCACTATTTTGCGATTGTTGTTTTGCATATCGTTTG